>OX336341.1:10377099-10748730 GCA_946902875.1 Nematopogon swammerdamellus
GGGCACTTTTTGTATGGGGGAAAAATGGAGTCGCGGTGTCGCGTCAGCGTCATTTTTAAAAATGAAACCTTAAGGCGGTGAAAAACGCCAAATACGCAAAACATGCAAAAAGTGCGACAAAGAAGGTCCAAAACTGACCAATTGACACACATTCAGAAAATTAAAAAAATACCAACCTATATTTTGGTTCCTTACCAACAAAGTGCATTGCTGGTTTTTTTAATAATGAGTAAAAGTAAGTAATAAACATAAAATTAAAAATATATAAAAAAAGCATGAATTTTTGAAAATCTGAGTATGTGTGTATTATTACAATTTTACAATACCACCGATTCAAAGGTCACAAAGCTCTGAGAAAACTCTATTCAATTTTTTTTATTATTTTATCCACGAAAGGAGATAAAAATAAAAAACAAAAAACGCCTACATGAAATTATTGACGTAATTCTTCAGTCGGAAGGGTAAAATTTTTGCCTTCGTCAATTTAGCAGGCACTTCAATACTAGATACAATTTCAGTTCCGGGCTCGCTTGCTCGCTCCTGCCCTGCTGCGCCCGCGTGTCGGTCGTCATTTCTGTCTTCTGTGTTTGGATCGAATGGAAAAAAGATAGGTGGTTAGGTATATTTGTACCGTGTGGGATGGTAATTTAAAATAATAGCCCCACTGCATCTCTCCCCGTGCATGTCGTAAAAGGCGACTGAGGGATTTTTTTATGTAAACTGACACAGTTTGCTATATCACCTATAACATCCGTGATGTCAGCCCATAACACCGGGTGAACTTAGGTGCCATGTCAGTGCTTCCCTTTGGTCGTGCCGGCTACACTAAACTGGACGGAAAATACAAACTATTTCGGGATATGACTCCCTTCTTTTTTTCCGTCCAGTTCAGTGAAGCCGGTACGACCGAAGAAAAGCACTGACATAGCACCTACTTCACCAGTTGTTACGAGCTGACATCTCGGATGTTGTATTGTAGGTGATGTTGCCACCGTGTCATTTTCCGTACCAGTATACAGTACGACCGTATCAGTAATATCTCTCTTCTGTGGTATCTATCAGTATACGCTCCGGTACGTAACTTGACGGGGCGTTATATGCATGGCTTTCGTTGGTATAACCACAGAATAACTAATAGGTACTGTGGTATAACCATAGAATACTTATAATACTGGCGTATAGAAGCGACGCTCCGCCTCGAAGCGAGTTTGCTTCCCCCCGCGCCCCGCAGCCCGCGAGCGCTGTCTGGTCGACTTCTGGCGGACGGCTAGTCAGGCTGGCACCGACTGTCGAGAGGAGAGCGAGCGCACCTTCGAGAGGGAGTAGTAGCTACTTACACGTACGCGCGCGGTTCTTTCGCACTCACAGCACAGAACAACGATCGGGCCGGCCGCGCCCGCGCGCGCGGTGGACTTCAAACCTCCTTGTTCGCACTTACTTAGAGATGCAAGGCGCAATTTTGCACAAAAATTTCACTTGAAATTTTGCAGTGAAATTTTGCACTTTCTGCAAAATTACTGTGAAATTTTCATTCTTATGTGAAATAATGAAATTTATGTTACACAAATCAGATATCAATTTGGTTTCTTATTCTTCTTCTTGAGTCAATTTTAATGTCCTACTACTGAGCGCAAGCCTTTCCCATGAACATGGAAGGGAATTGATATACATTTCCACGTGACAAGCTGGATTGGAAGCGGTGTCCACAACAATTTTATATGTACTGCTGTGCACAGGTTTCCTCACGGTGTTTTCCTTCACCGGAGCGAATCTTAATCATATGAACATTTAAAAAAAGTGGCCGCCATTTTGAACTTTTTAGTTACTGGACCGATTGCTTTCAAAGTCGATATCTGGGTGTCTGTGTGGGCTCTGAATACGAATCCGTTGTCAAAATTTAAAAAAAGTGGCCGCCATTTTGAACTTTTTAGTTACTGGACCGATTGCTTTCAAAGTCGATATCTGGGTGTCTGTGTGGGCTCTGAATACGAATCCGTTGTCAAAATTTAAAAAAAGCGGCTGCCATTTTGAACTTTTTAGTTACTGGACCGATTGCTTTCAAAGTCGATATCTGGGTGTCTGTGTGGGCTCTGAATACGAATCCGTTGTCAAAATTTAAAAAAAGCGGCTGCCATTTTGAACTTTTTAGTTACTGGACCGATTGCTTTCAAAGTCGATATCTGGGTGTCTGTGTGGGCTCTGAATACGAATCCGTTGTCAAAATTTAAAAAAAGTGGCCGCCATTTTGAACTTTTTAGTTACTGGACCGATTGCTTTCAAAGTCGATATCTGGGTGTCTGTGTGGGCTCTGAATACGAATCCGTTGTCAAAATTTAAAAAAAGTGGCCGCCATTTTGAACTTTTTAGTTACTGGACCGATTGCTTTCAAAGTCGATATCTGGGTGTCTGTGTGGACTCTGAATACGAATCCGTTGTCAAAATTTAAAAAAGTGGCCGCCATTTTGAACTTTTTAGTTACTGGACCGATTGCTTTCAAAGTCGATATCTGGGTGTCTGTGTGGACTCTGAATACGAATCCGTTGTCAAAATTTAAAAAAAGTGGCCGCCATTTTGAACTTTTTAGTTACTGGACCGATTGCTTTCAAAGTCGATATCTGGGTGTCTGTGTGGACTCTGAATACGAATCCGTTGTCAAAATTTAAAAAAGTGGCCGCCATTTTGAACTTTTTAGTTACTGGACCGATTGCTTTCAAAGTCGATATCTGGGTGTCTGTGTGGACTCTGAATACGAATCCGTTGTCAAAATTTAAAAAAAGTGGCCGCCATTTTGAACTTTTTAGTTACTGGACCGATTGCTTTCAAAGTCGATATCTGGGTGTCTGTGTGGACTCTGAATACGAATCCGTTGTCAAAATTTAAAAAAGTGGCCGCCATTTTGAACTTTTTAGTTACTGGACCGATTGCTTTCAAAGTCGATATCTGGGTGTCTGTGTGGACTCTGAATACGAATCCGTTGTCAAAATTTAAAAAAAGCGGCTGCCATTTTGAACTTTTTAGTTACTGGACCGATTGCTTTCAAAATCGATATCTGGGTGTCTGTGTGGGCTCTGAATACGAATCTGTAGTGAACATTTAAAAAAAGTTGCCGCCATTTTGAACTTTTTAATTACTGGACCGATTGATTTCAAAATCGATATCTGGGTGTTTGTGTGGACTCTGAATACAAATATGTAGTGAATATTTAAAAAAAGTTGCCGCCATTTTGACCTTTTTAGTTATTCGACCGATTGCTTTCAAAATCAATATCTGGGTGTCTGTGTGGGCTCTGAATACGAATCCGTTGTCAAAATAAAAAAAAAACGGCCTCCATTTTGAACTTTTTAGTTACTGGACCGATTGCTTTCAAAATCGATATCTGGGTGTCTGCGTGGGCTCTGAATACGAATCTGTAGTGAACATTAAAAAAAAGTGGCCGCCATTTTGAACTTTTTAGTTACTGGACCGATTGCTTTCAAAATTGATATCTGGGTATCTGTATGGGCTCTGAATACGAATCCGTTTTCAAAATTTAAAAATAGTTGCCGCCATCTTGCACTTTTTAGTTTTGACTACAGATTCATATTTAGAGCCCACACAGACACGCAGATATCAATTTTGAAAGCAATCGGTCCAGTAACTAAAAAGTTTAAAATGGCGGCCACTTAATTTTGACTACAGATTCGTATTCAGAGCACACACAGACACCCAGACATCGATTTTGAAAGCAATTGGTCCAGTAACTGAAAAGTTCAAAATGGCGGCCACTTTTTTTAAATTTTGACTACAGATTCGTATTCAGAGCCTACACAGACACCCAGATATCAATTTTGAAATCAATCGGTCCAGTAACTAAAAAGTTTAAAATGGCGGCCACTTAATTTTGACTACAGATTCGTATTCAGAGCACACACAGACACCCAGACATCGATTTTGAAAGCAATTGGTCCAGTAACTGAAAAGTTCAAAATGGCGGCCACTTTTTTTAAATTTTGACTACAGATTCGTATTCAGAGCCTACACAGACACCCAGATATCAATTTTGAAATCAATCGGTCCAGTAACTGAAAAGTTTAAAATGGCGGCCACTTTTTTTATTTTGATTACAGATTCGTATTCAGAGCCTACACAGACACCCAGATATCAATTTTGAAAGCAATCGGTCCAGTAACTAAAAAGTTCAAAATGGCGGCCACTTTTTTTTATTTTGATTACAGATTCGTATTCAGAGTCTACACAGCCACCCAGATATCAATTTTGAAAGCAATCGGTCCAGTAACTGAAAAGTTCAAAATGGCGGCCACTTTTTTTTTATTTTGATTACAGATTCGTATTCAGAGCCTACACAGACACCCAGATATCAATTTTGAAAGCAATCGGTCCAGTAACTGAAAAGTTCAAAATGGCGGCCACTTTTTTTTATTTTGATTACAGATTCGTATTCAGAGCCTACACAGACACCCAGATATCAATTTTGAAAGCAATCGGTCTAGTAACTAAAAAGTTCAAAATGGCGGCCACTTTTTTTTAATTTTGATTACAGATTCGTATTCAGAGCCTACACAGACACCCAGATATCAATTTTGAAAGCAATCGGTCCAGTAACTAAAAAGTTCAAAATGGCGGCAAGTATACATTGAAAATTTCACTTTAGCTTCACATACGATTCGGCTTAAAAATAATAAAAATGGAATACCTATTGCAAAGTTTCCAAAATTTAGTGAAACTTTCACTGCAAAATTGTCGTTTAGTTAGCGAGTAAAAATAAAACATGTGCATATAAGTTGATGTTTTTCTTTTTTTCTTGCCCTCCAATAATGTTAAGAGGTACATATACATAGATAGTCATAATTAAAAATGTTTCCTTTTAAATTACATCAAATATAATTTATAATATTGTCCACTACAAACTTCTCATAAAGAGTGCCAACCCTGTACCCAAGTTATCGAGGTCGCACCAATACACGCAAAGGCGCCCGCGTACGTGAGCAGTAGGTACACATTTTCGGCCGCTTCATAGAAAATGTGACTAGTGTCACGGGTGTGGTATAACGCTGTCTGCGCTTGAGATGCAAGGACTATAGAACCATGCCTAAATAAAAGTAGCCTAGCAACAGCGGCGCGCTGCGGAGCGGGGGCGGCGGCGGCGGCGGCACTGTGGTGGCGCGGAGCGGTGACGACGCGGCGGCGCGGCGCGGCGCGGAGGAGCGGCGGCGCGGCGCGGAGGAGCGGCTTGTTATTGCTTGCTTGCATGCGTGAGTGGCACGCTGCTACTGAGTTACCGCACCGCACCGCACCCCACCGCACCGTGCCATGCTGCCGCCGCGCGCGCCGCGCGCGCCGGCCGGTACCTATGTTGCTATGATATTTGCCATACATACCTAAATGCCTATCTACCTATTACCTACCTACCTATTTTTATTTTAGTTTTCATCGATAGTCTATTTAGAGGTTTATAAAAAGTGGTAAGTACATGAACTAAAATAATTTGGAAGAAATTACAATAAAATGTTATTTAGGTAAAATAATAAAAAATAAAAAATTAGAATCACGCATCAGTTACATAAGCCACAATCATTTTAATAATTAAAATAATAAAAAAGCAAAAAAAAAAAACATACGAAAGTGGGATTCGAACCCCGAACCATCAACTCTTTAGGCTGATAGCGACAAACTACGCTAAATGTGACTTGAACGTGCGAAGCGAAATTAGCAGTCGCATGGTACATTATGTAGAATTCCCGAATGCTCAAGGTCGTTGGCGTTTGTCACGGCCTTAAGCCATTGCATTAAGGGTTAAGTTAGAGTGGCACGGAATCTGCCGGCACTCCCGGAGTGCAACTGTTAAGTAGGGTTCGGTAACACGTTTATGTCTGTCCATTCTACTAAGTTCTGCAAAATGAATGAAGGGTTCCGTGACAAATGCATGTCTGTCCGTTCTACTAAATTTTACAATTTTCAACCAAGGTCCTCCGACGGTTATTTTATAATAAAAGTAGGGTTCCGTAACACGTTTATGTCTGTCCATTCTACTAAGTTCTGCAAAATGAATGTAGGGTTCCGTAACAAATGCATGTCTGTCCGTTCTACTAAATTTAACATTATTTTTTTTTTATAGAATTTTTTTTTAATTGTTTTTTTTTTATTACATTTTGTTTAAATTTTTTTTTTCATAATTTTTTTTTATATATATATATTTTTTTGTAATTTTTTTTTTCATAATTTTTTTTTTATTTTAAATTTTTTTAAAACCTGTTTTATAAATAAACTTAAAACTTAATTTTTTTTTTAAGCAATGTTACGGTGTTGTTTTCACTTCTGCCGGCACTCCCGGAGTGCACCTGAGGATTTTTTTTTCTGATTACGCCAGTGAGGTTTAAAAAGTTGAAAAATCTCGGAGACTAACACATATTCAAATAAAAAAAATACCATTATATAGGTGTTGAAATGGAATATCGACATTTCAGTAGTTCGTTTGAGATTATAATTGTTTGAGTTGTGAACGCTCATTTTTAATTCGGGAATCGAGATTACGGCGTGACTTATGTCGAAAAATCACACAAAAGATTTGTACCGTGTGGGGCCGGTACTTTAAAAGAATAGCCCCACTGCATCTCTCCCCGTGTATGTCGTAAAAGGCGGCTAAGGGATATGACTCCCTTCTTATATTACTAGGTGGTAGGGTCTATCCCGCCCGGGTTGATACCACCGCACTGAATGAAAGGTCGGTCGAAACGGCTATGTGAATAGTTTGTGTTTTCCGTCCAGTTCAGTGTAGCCGGCACGACCGAAGGGAAGCACTGACGTGGCACCAAATTCACCCGGTGTTATGGGCTGACATCACGGATGTTGTAGGTGATGTAGCCAACTGTCAGTTTCCATAAAAAAAAAGAAGATAAATTTACATACATACATACATACATATCACACACGCTGAATCCCGACAATCGGGGTAAGCAGAGCAATCGGTGTTGTGCTGCAAGAACTATGGCAAATTACATCACAACACCGACCACCACGTTTCGCAAAGTATTCGAACAAGATTCAATCGATCAAGCAGCAAGTAAGGCACGAAGACCCACCTGCTGCATGACTCGGTGGAAGTACCGTGCCAAGGTGAGAGGTTTTAAGAATGTATAATTTTTTTTTGTCATAAATATAGGGCTCGTCGCTATCGTTTATTTATAGCAAAAATCACGACAATCCGAAAATTCTGAGAGGAGTCAAACGGGTTCGAGTACGAGTGCGCGGAGCGAAACAAATCGGTCAAGCGCGAGTTTTACTCACGCACGAAGGGTGTATATCCGCTATATCATACCTATGAAAAAACCATATCCATCTATATTTTGTCTGTCTTCAATGCAAAGTCCTGTGGCGCCATCTATTATTTAGTAACGTGAATATATGCTAATATATTCTTAGCATGTTTCTTGCATGGGGACCTCAATTTTTCTTACTTTTTCCTTCTTTTAAATTATTGGTTGGCATATTCGACATATTAACACATATTATGTGAAAATTTGAACCGGTTACATTACGGTTTATAATATGCTGCCCTCGTATTTCAAAAATACTTGTGGTTTCTAAGAAAGCGAAGATCAGAGAACGATAAAAAATCCTATTCATCTTATTACACTAATGTGAATTTGTTTGAGAAGTGTACGAATAATTAGGGAAACATACACAGATAGCAAGCAAAGCTAAATTATTGTTTTATTTCTATAAAATTATCCAAATATTCTAAGTGAAGCTTTCTTCTTCGGTCACATTTATTGTAGCAAGCAAAGAACTGCGATCTGCGAGCATCTTCCCCCGCCACGACGCGGCATTTCTTGCTCTGTGGTAGCAAGCTTCCTAAGTGATCTTTATAAAATAATCCAGTCTACTTCAAACAACACATAAGGACTTCACAGCAGCTGGTTTTTCGCTCACGGTCCCGGGAAAATTCTTCACGCTGTAAAACTAGTTCACACACCCGCGCTCGCGAATATGTTCGCCGCCGTAAAACAGGAGAAAAACTAAATTTACTAACTCCAAGCGAACATTGCCTTGTTTCCCCCGGGGTCTGGAGGTGGCATTAGCATTTTTAGCGAAAGTGGCACTCGCGGCAGGGGGTTGGATGGTTGCGGTAGGGGTAACACAATACGGGTAGACGCTAGAGCAAGCTTCTGGTGTGATCACGAAAACAATACTTCTCCTGGGGTGGTGGTGCTCAGTTTGTGAAGGTTGGTGGGTTGGTGGTGTACGTGAGTGAGCAACTTTAAATTCGCACTTTCACCACTTCGGCAGCCATGGTTTATGGGCTCACGTCTTTCACGTTCAAGCATGATGAGGAAAATAGATTCACTAAATTTTAACTTTAACACTAAAGTCGAAGATGTGGCTAAAAAGCAGCAATAAACGTCTACCATGCATATTTCGGAAGTGTAATGAATTATGGCATTAAATTTTGGGGGAAGGCTGCCGAATATAAGAGAATTTTTATACACCTGAATTGTGCTCTAAAAAAATACTTAATGTTAAGCCAAGAACAACTTGCAGATCAAAATTTTCAGAATTCAACTTAATGACCATGCCATGTTTATACATTTACCATAACCTCCTGCATGCTCGAGCAAACATTGACAACACTCCTCTATTCCCGACATACATGGCTATAATACAAGACATAAAAGAAATATTGTAAATGTTAAATGTAGATTAGCTAAAAAATATAATAGTTTTATATGCAATAGTGTCAAATTATTAAATAACAACAGGTGGAAGAGTTATATGATTTGCTGTGTGGATAAGATACCTCTAGTCATAACTGTGCTGTGATATTAGTCTTTAACTTATTCTGACAAATCTATTGAGGCTTTATATTTGTATTTTTATTGAATTTATTGTTTTTTGAATTTTTGTTTTAATTATATTGCAATTTAGCTTTAGATTTAGAAATTGTTGACGTATGTTTTGAATTGACGTTTGATGATTCTAATAAATTTAATTGATTTTAATCTAAGACTTTCTTTGGTTATTATTTGAATATTTTTTTAATGTGACAATTAGACAATACATTTTATAAAAATATATAAATTAGGCTAATTTTAGATATAATATCCAAGATTCTAAGCAAGTCCCTTGTCGTAATTGGGCTCTGATTGAGTGGAATATTTTGAATAGGTATTTAGGTGTATTGCCCGCGAATGATTTTTAAACAAATAAACAAAATATCAATTCCATGTTTTATTGGAGTGTGAACGGAATACTAATTTAAATATAATAAAATGCCCTGATCAAAGACTTAAAGACGGACGGATTAAATTAATTTTTTGTTATCCACAGGGCATTATGTGAGCCCCTGACGGAAAAATGCAAAATACTCACTTCATTTTTCCAAGCATATCTAGCCCTCAGAGGCTAGAGATGGTGGATTGTTTAGTTTAGTAGTTATGATGGGGCTGGCATAGTCGTTAGGCGGCTAAAGCGGTATTTAATTAATAAGAAAAAAAGGGGTGTCTGCACCTTTTTTTTTTTTTTTTTTTTTTTTTTATGGATCCTGACACGGTTGGCTACATCACCTACAACATCCGTGATGTCAGCCCATCACACAGGGTGAACTAGGTGCCATGTCAGCGCTTCCCTTCATTTCATGTCGGCTACACTAAACTGGACGGAAAACACGAACTATTTACATAGCCGTTTCGACCGACGTTTCGTTCAGTGCGGTGGTACCAACCCGGCCGGGATAAACCCTACCACCTAGTAAGGTAAGAAGGGAAGGGACCTACAGTTTAACGTGGAATCCGAACCACGGTCAGCCTCCAACGGTCGAGAGCGGTCACCCATCCAATCACTGACCGCGCTCAGCGTTGCTTAATAACAGTTGACTAACCAACCGCGCCACTGAGCTATCGAGGCTGACGAATTTTCTTATCCCTTAGTCGACTTTTACGACATGCGACGGGGAGAGATGCAGTGGGGCTATTCTTTTTAAGTACCGACCCCACACGGTACCTAAAACGGAATAACTCTTAGGAGTTTGATAAGCAGGAAATGTATAAAATCTTTGGAACAAGCCATGTTTGTATGGCTTTTGTAAAAATCTACTAAAGGATATATTAATAAAAATCGAATACGCGTCGAAGATGACCTCTATACTTTTTAAATCGGTTACAAAATCATTACACTTTCAATAAATTTTTTAGAATGGGTAATCCGTTGGTACATTTTTTATATTTTTGTTAAAGCATAATTGAATGTTTAGTACGATTTCATGGACTCATTAAACGGATGCTTTATCACAAATTTTCCATCTAACGTTTTCTAATGAAGACAAAACGTGTTACAATATTTCAGTATTTCCGCCGACAGGCCTAATGGAAAATCGAAAATGATTAATAGTGCTTATAAAAAAGAAACCAAACTTGGTTAGCTTCAACCTCCACGTGTAACACATATTTATGTTGTCGCAGAGTTCGTGAAAGTGACGCTTTTTCCCGTCGTTTTCGAAAGGAAACAGAAAGGGCTCAGCGAGGTCGGATTACCGGTCGCCGCTGCCACCCGCTACTCACCTCCAGCCGTATTCAAAACTCCCGTATAATTTTTCCTTTGTTATTGTAACAGTGGCCTTTTGAATCACGGTACCTTTTAGTTGCAGGCTGCTTTGGGAGGCAATAAATAATTTAAGCAGACTCTGCAGCAGTGCTTACCGGGATTTACAGCGCGGCTCTATGCCGGGGCTATCCTTGACAGAATATTTTTCTGTCTGGCTGCCGTATTTCACAGTTATGCTCGGTTGCGGACGAACCATTTTGAAACATAAAATACAATTCTCGTAAAACAAAATAGCACAGTGCCCGGCGTGTTATAGTGGCGAAGTCGTAGCGATATTTGGCCTCGGAAATAAACGAAACATGTTTTCTTTATATTTTTCTGCGTCTTTTCATATTTGTCATTTCATACCCCGAGACGATTTCAAGGTGACTGTACGAACATTGTACGTAGGTAACTTCTAGAGTGGCCTTCAAAATACTCTCCACCCTTCTCCGATTGCGTAAGCGACAATCCTTAATAGACAAACCCCCGCCATCGCTGCCTAAATTGTTTGATCGTGCAAACTGACCAAGAAGTAACCAAAGGGCTCTCAATAAATGTAACTGTGTAAATTGGATCTTCTGCCTCCTGGCGGCTAATCTTATTGACTGACCAAAGGATATAGTACTGAGTAGACCTAACATTCCACCTGGATCCCCGTCTGATTTAACAGGCTCCACTGAAAAGGATATTTTTACCTCGTTAGGGGATGGTTTAAAAGGTTCTCGCCGCTCGACCCACCCCTGCCGGCCGGCGCGGGCGGCGGTGGCGGCGGCGGAGGAGGAGGCGCGGTGATGAGATTGAAATGATTTTAAATGTTGGAAATTTTTCAGGTAAAACTTTACGTCGCCACTGATCAAAGGCCGGCCTTTTTGGGTCACGCTATATGGGCAGCATATTTTGTGTTTGTGGAAATTATAACGAAATAGCGACATTTTAAATAAAAATATATGAAATATTTTAAAGGGATATTTAACGTTTGAGATGACACTCGATAGTTTCTCTCGGTGATTTAAATTACAGGAAATTATCTTTCAGGAAATTTAAGTTTTTGCTTTGAAAATAAAATTAAGTAAGCCTTTAAATTTTAGCAGTTTTTTTTTCAGAAATGGCTTGTTACACGGCACAACTTTCCCTGTAATATTTATCCTAGTCTTAAATTGTAAGAAAATTAAGAGAAATCATCCAAAGTTGTGGACCTTTGAATCCAGGAATAGACAGAACCAATTATAACTACAACGAGATGAGTCACCTTTAGTCTCGCAATACCTTTGCGGTTTTAAGTGCTTTTAAAACCTTATACATATTATATTACTGGACGAGTGTGTAGGTAGGTGTGGTAGTCATTCAACTTTGTGTGTACCATCGAGCTACGCGCACGCTACCGGGCGAGGCGTTTTAGGGTTCTGTACGGGACCCTATTAGTAAGCCTACGCCGTCTGTCCGTCTCTCTGCCTGTCTGTCTGTCTGTCTGTCCGAGGGCTGTATCTTTGAACCGTAATAGGTAGACGGTTGAAATTTTCAAAAAATTATGTATTATGGAGGATATTCTAACAAATAATTCAAAAAAAGAAAAAGTAAAAAAATTAAGGGGGTTCCCATACAAGAAGCAAATATGTTTTTTAACGTTTCTTTTTTCTAAAAAATCGAAAAAAACAGTAATACATACAAGCGTCAAACTTGGTGTGATTATAATGCAATCTATAAAGTAAAAAAATAAATAATAAAACCGGCTAAATGTGAGAATAAAAGAAAAAAGAATTGATAGGTAAATACAATACCTACTTAACAAATATATTGTCGTGGGTTGGAATAGGTAGGTGCTAGGTAGGCTACCTAGGTAGGTGCGCAGTCACTATAAAACTGCCAGACGTATTAAAATGGCCTTTACTCACTCCACGCCTGATGACTACTGACTGATGAGATCTCGGTGATGGTTGCCGACATTCGTCTATTCCAGACGTAAGAATATTTCATAATGGAGTAGGTACATAATATACCAACGACCTAGACTATTTATTTCGATGAGGTACATTGTGAATGATGTTACCATGCGACTATTAAATGAACGACACGAGGACATGACGTCAGGCCCGTCTCTTGAGTAATAGGTGCCCGGGGCAAACACAAGCTTAGTGCCCCTCCGTCCGCTGCCGTCCCAGACTCTACATCATAGGTGATTTTATTTTATGCGGCGAGTTTAAATTAATTTTAATTTTTAATTTTATGTCAGTGCACTTAATGTGTAGGTAATATTAGGGTTAAATTAATAAAAAACATTACTTTAGGGAAACATATTTTAATAAAGTAAAGTGTCTAGAGATATAAAGTAGAAAGAAAGTACAGAAATACATAGAACGATTAGATGGAACCAACGATTTATTATAAATTTATTAATGTATTAGTCTTAACAGGATAAACAAAAATTACAATGGAATTTTACGAGCTTTTGTGTTGGCGAATGATGATATTACATCTGTCTCGCTTCGGCGCGCGCCTCACCCTGCTCGCGCGCGCTCCGACCGGGTTACCAAATTTACCTACTGTACCGAACTCGTGGCAATGCACAAAAGCTAGTGTTTATTTATTATTTATATATATTTTAAGGCAGGTACGTCTTTTCTTTCCGACGCGTAATTTTAGAGAAAGCTTAGGCGGCGGAGGCGGCGCGGAAGGAAAGCCTGTGCGGCAAACGATCGGGGCGCCGGGCGCCCCTCTAGCGCACGGCGCCCGGGGCGACCGCCCCGCTCGCCCCGCCCTTGAGACGGCCCTGCATGACGTACTGCTGCGTAAGAATGTTGTATGGTATGATCCGCATCCAGTGTGGGTGACAAGTGGGCCTCGGAATTTCGTTATTTTTCAATTTCATTTTTTTTTATAGAAAGCGCAACATGTGGCGCCGTTATTCACTAAGTCAGCCAATAGCCGACGTCGACTGGAAGAATTACCTATGGCAATAAGTCTGCCCTTCTGAAATGAAGGTGAATTACATACAATGAGTTACTTACATGAAATACCTACTCATTTGTAATTCAACAATCTTTTACCTCCAAGTCTTTTACCCACAAAATTCGATGACCCACAAATAAAGAGCGACGATAATAACGGCCAAGTGCGAGTCGGACTCGCGCACCGAAGCTTCCGTAGCAGCACGTAATTGACCGGTTTATATTATTTGTTATTTTACTTTAGACTTTGCACTATAATCAAACCACGCTCGATTCTTGTATGTATTGTATTACCGCTTTTATGATAGAGCAAAAACACTGAAATAAATACGTTTCTTGTAACAAAAAGTACAAAAACCGGCCAAGTGCGAGTCGGACTCGCGCACCGAGGTTTCCGCACCACAAAAAACATTGAAAAAAAACACGTTTCTTGTATGGGAACCCCCCTTAATTTTTTACTTTTTATTTTTTTTATTATTTGTTGTTATATCCGCCATAATAAATAACACATATTCTGTGAAAATTTCAACGGGCTACCTATATTACGGTTCAAGAGATACAGCCCTCGGACAGACGGACGGACGGACAGACAGACGGCGTAGGCTTAGTAATAGGCTTCCGTACGGGGTACGGAAACCTAAAAATGAAAGGACCTCCTTTAATTTTTCACTTTTTGTTTGTTTTATGATGTGTTAAAATATCTGCCATAATAACACATATTCTGTGAAAATTTCAGCCCGGCTACCTATTACGGTTGAAAGATACAGCCCTCGGACAGACAGACGGACAGACAGGCAGACCGAGTAGGCTTAGTAATAAGCTTCCGTATGGACACAGAAACCTAAAAAAGAACATAAGAAAGAGCTATTTTTGCTAATCCCTACTAACAACTTACGAATGTGAAATGGGGCAGTCGAAACGTGCCGGACTCGTACATACGAATATGTAGGTACACACATACACATCGTGACCCACACACTAGCAGCGGAGGGTTCTGTCTGACTGTTAACGGATTGGAAAGCCTAGAATTAATCCGTCGTCGCCTTGAAGGGATTATACTCCGCCGAGAAATCTAGCCAGTACTTTTCGGAATCCTACACTCGTGGGGCCTCTAGCCAGCGGGAAGGAACAGAGGAGAGCTTGTACCACCACCAGTACCACTGAATCGGGAATGCTTCTACCGTAGAATGTTATTGTCCTATACGATACGATATTGTATATGAATGAATAAACATGTACCTAAATAACCAAGGAGAATACCTACGGGAGACGCAACGCTACTGCGTTTGTATCGGAGCACGGCTAGCCAAAAATCCCTACTACTACGAAAATCGAAATCGCAATTTAATCTTTTATGACGTGACTTGTCTATCTCGGTTACCCATATCGCGCCCCGCGATATGGAGAGAGACAGAGCGAGCAAGGCGAGCGACAGGTTTGTTATCGCTGGCTTGGCTCGGGTATCTGGTAGTAAGAGCCGACCGTCCGACCAATCGGAAGCCTTGCTTGACGGCAACTTGACGGGATCACTACGAATGCCAGTCTGACGGACAATGATGGTGCGGTATATCTGTGAATTTTGAAATTGTTATTTGTAATATTATTTTAAATAGTTTTTACTGAACGAATATTATTGTTTGAATCCAAAAAAAATATTGAAAAATTAAACAAGACTGTTGTTTTAATATTTTTAAAAAGTTGTACTAATAATCAGTGATAGGAATAAGTAGGGCTTATTTACCTAAATTTCGAGGAACAGAGTAAAAGATTGGAGACTTCCTTAAGACAATATTTTTTTCCGGTTTAATAATATTCATGGTGTTTTAATTTCGCGATTTGAAAAAAGTGGCCACCATTTTGAACTTTTTAGTTACTGGACCGATTGCTTTCAAAATCGATATCTGGGTGTCAGTGTGGGCTCTGAATACGAATCTGTAGTAAAAATTTAAAAAAAGTGGCCGCCATTTTGAACTTTTTAGTTACTGGACCGATTTCTTTCAAAATCGATATATGGGCGTCTGTGTGGACTCTGGATACGAATCTATAGTCAAAATTTAAAAAAAGTAGCCGCCATTTTGAACTTTTTAGTTACTGGACCGATTTCTTTCAAAATCGATATCTGGGTGTCTATGTAGGCTCTGAATACGAATCCGTTGTCAAAATTTAAAAAGTGACCGCCATTTTGAACTTTTTAGTTACTGGACCGATTGCTTTCAAAATCGATATCTGGGTGTATGTGTGGGCTCTGAATACGAATCTGTAGTAAACATTTAAAAAAAGTGGCCGCCATTTTGAACTTTTTAGTTACTGGACCGATTGCTTTCAAAATCGATATCTGGGTGTCTGTGTGGGCTCTGAATACGAATCCGTTACCAAAATTTAAAAAAGTGGCCACCATTTTGAACTTTTTAGTTACTGGACCGATTGCTTTCAAAATCGATATCTGGGTGTCTGTGTGGGCTCTGAATACGAATCCGTTGTCAAAATTTAAAAAAAGTGGCCGCCATTTTGAACTTTTTAGTTACTGGACCGATTGCTTTCAAAATCGATATCTGGGTGTATGTGTGGGCTCTGAATACGAATCTGTAGTAAAAAATAAAAAAAAGTGGCCCCCATTTTGAACTTTTTAGTTACTGGACCGATTGCTTTCAAAATCGATATCTGGGTGTCTGTGTGGGCTCTGAATACGAATCCGTTGTCAAAATTTAAAAAAAGTTGCCACCATTTTGAAGTTATTAGTTACTGGGCCGATTGCTTTCAAAATCGATATCTGGGTGTCTGTGTGGGCTCTGAATACGAATCCGTTGTCAAAATTTAAAAAAAGTGACCGCCATTTTGAACTTTCTAGTTAATGGACCGATTGCTTTTAAAATTGATATTTGTTTGTCTGTGTGGGCTCTGAATACGAATCCGTTGTCAAAATCTTAAAAAAGTGGCCGCCATTTTGAACTTTTTAGTTACTGGACTGATTACTTTCAAAACCCATATCTACATGTCTGTGTGGGCTCTGAATAACAATATGTAGTTAACATAAAAAATATGATATCGATTTTGAAAGCAATCGGTCCAGTAACTAAAAAGTTCAAAATGGCGGCCACTTTTTTAAAATTTTGACAACGGCTTCGTATTTAGAGCCCACACAGACACCCAGATATCGATTTTGAAAGCAATCGGTCCAGTAACTAAAAAGTTCAAAATGGCGGCCACTTTTTTTAATTTTTGACTACAGATTAGTATTCAGAGCCCACACAGACACCCAGATATCGATTTTGAAAGCAATCGGTCCAGTAACTAAAAAGTTCAAAATGGCGGCCACTTTTTTTAAATTTTTACTACAGATTCGTATTCAGAGCCCCCACATACACCCAGATATCGATTTTGAAAGCAATCGGTCCAGTAACTAAAAAGTTCAAAATGGCGGCCACTTTTTTTTATTTTGATTACAGATTCGTATTCAGAGCCCACACAGACATCCAGATATCGATTTTGAAAGTAATCGGTCCAGTAACTAAAAAGTTCAAAATGGCGGTCACTTTTTTAAATTTTGACAACGGATTCGTATTCAGAGCCTACATAAACACCCAGATATCGATTTTGAAAGCAATCGGTCCAGTAACTAAAAAGTTCAAAATGGCGGCCACTTTTTTTTAATTTTGACTACAGATTCGTATTCAGAGCCCACACAGACACCCAGACATCGATTTTGAAAGCAATCGGTCCAGTAACTAAAAAGTTCAAAATGGCGGCCACTTTTTTTAATTTTTACTACAGATTCGTATTCAGAGCCCACACATACACCCAGATATCGATTTTGAAAGCAATCGGTCCAGTAACTAAAAAGTTCAAAATGGCGGCCACTTTTTTTTATTTTGACTACAGATTCGTATTCAGAGCCCACACAGACACCCAGATATCGATTTTGAAAGTAATCGGTCCAGTAACTAAAAAGTTCAAAATGGCGGTCACTTTTTTTAAATTTTGACAACGGATTCGTATTCAGAGCCCACACAGACACCCAGATATCGATTTTGAAAGCAATCGGTTCAGTAACTAAAAATTTCAAAATGGCGGCTACTTTTTTTAAATTTGACTACAGATTCGTATTCAGAGTCCACACTGACACCCAGATGTCGATTTTGAAAGCAATCTGTCCAGTTACTAAAAAGTTCAAAATGGCGGCCACTTTTTTTAAATCGCGAAATTATAACACCATGAATAGGTATTATTAAACCGGAAAAAAATATTGTCGTAAGGAAGTCTCCAATTTTTTACTCTGTTCCTCGAAGTTTAGGTAAATAAGTCCTACCTATTCCTATCACTGATAATAATAATAATTATTATAATAATACATAATATATTTTTATTTTTATTATTATTTTTATATTTATTTTGAGTATATGTGGTGTATTTTTATAATCTGTATATTTAAAATTAATGTAAATATGTGAATGTGATAATAAATGCATAATATACAATATATTAGTTTTGTATAGGTATATTTGTTTTATAATTATAAAAAATAGAAAACGTAATATTAAAGAAATAATAACAATACATATTATAAATTGAATTCATCCATGTCATTGCCATAAAAAAACTAACAACACCCATATACAATAATTGATTTCAAATTTCTTTCCAGTCTGTCAAATTTGCCTATCATGTGTACGCGCCCAGTATGGCGCGCAGTCGTGCTCCTAGCTCGCGGAATTTTTGTATTTTACACGCTTTAAGCATTGTATTATCATTAAAATGACCTAATTATGAAAGGTTACGCCATCTTTTGTCATTCCTGATGATCTTGAGCTCTTTCGACACACACGAACTGCACAAATCGCCATTTTGCGTAGTGCACATATACGTGTTCTTCGTTCCCAAGTCGCGAGCGCACTGACGGTCGATCCCGCAGCAGCGCTATATATTAGTGCAAATGCTCTAACACGCGGCTAATTTTCCTATATATTAGCGCTCGACGGTTGCCACTCCCGTAGGTATGCTCGGTGTAAATAACATATCGAATGTCTTATATTCTACATAAACAGCTAATACGACTGGTACTTAATTACCACCCAAAGGACTACAGCAGCTAGCAGTAGCAGGTACAGGTAGTACCTATACCATTGACTTTATAATCAATGACCTATACCTACTCAGTATGAGCCGATTTTCTTCTGAAGTGTTTTATTGTGAATTTCAAAAAGGCACGTTCATAATAATAATTGTTTATTTCGCCAATTTTCTGAGAATCATTTGAATACAGAGATAAGAAGTTATCATATGAGCATAAACATAATATTTCTGAGAAATTATTTTATTATTTTTATAATTGCAAGTATTTCATAACATTCTGCGCGTACAAATAACCTTAACTATATAATACAATGCATTAATCACATCTCAGTTGTTTTCATAAGATTAATTTGGAACAAATCACTACACAAATGCGTGATGGGTCCAAATTTTAAACATTTCTTAGTGGTTTGTCGTGGGTTTATCTGTATTTTGTTTAGGTTTTTTGATTGAAAACGCGACATATGACGCCGTGCCACCCATAAGGTGTCTAACGACGCCCATGGTCATTCGGACTTATGCGGAGTTTGCGAATGTCATGTCGATCTGACAGGTGCCTATTCAAGACCAAAACCAAGGTACAATATACATTGATATTTCTGTGACTAGCAATTTATCCTCTTAGTACTAATATTTTCTCTTCTCTCACGATAGCGAAGCGAATTGTTCTAATTAATTTTTACCAACTCTTCGATGGAGACCCTAAATCGCCAGAAGATAATCCTCAAAATAGAAAGTTCTCTGTTCTGATAGAGACAGCGTAAATCGGATAGCTTTGTTTTACCAAAACGTCCACTCATCGTTGACCGTCCTTAATCAGATCCCAGGATGCCAGAATTAGCGTCGTCGGCTCGCCCGTTATGTTTGCGAAATGAAATGAAATGAGTGACAGTGACACCCTCCTCCTTGCCTCGGAATATTAGCGTTGCGTTGGACGAGTCGCGCTCGGGGTGCCGCCGCCGCCGCCGTGCCGGGCCCCCACGCGATCGATAAGCCTGGTGCGTGCCGTACGTACGCCTCCCCTCCCTCCCACCCAGTCGCCTAGCTGTCGATATCGCCCGCTGTCATAACCTGCAACCACCCGCGCAGTAATGGCCTGCCTCGTTACAGGCATGAATGTATCAAATGTTACGCATCGTTTCCAGGTTCTAACAGCCAAATCAATCTGGCGTGTGGTACCACCACACGCCAGATTGGTGGTGGGTGGTGGGTGGGATATTGTACGAGCGGCGCAATCTAGTACGTTCATTCAGATTTTGCAGTTAGTGAATTAAGTCATTCAGAGAGTGCCGCAATTCGACTTGCTCTCGTGCCGTTTGATTGACTGTTCTAGAGTGCAAGGCGCCGCCAGAAACCTTGGATTTGTCCAAAGAGGATATGCTATCAACGATTACCGCAAAATGGTTAAAAATAGCTCCTCTAACTAGAACTGTGACCCTATGTTTTTGCTCTTTCGTGCAAAGATCATCAAGAGTGAAATCAATGATACAAAATGTATAATTTAAAATGTATAGAAGCAGCGCAGACTGACGATGATTTGAACGATTTGTGACAGACGGACATTTTTTACAGTAATTTCAATAACCGCTGTAGAAACTGAAGTATAATCGACGATGGTAAATCAATCTGACGCAGTGTGGAGTGCGGATTTAACGGATTTAAAGGCCGGGCTGGATTATCTACTAGTTTCAATTTACCTTAATCCACTCTCGGTATCGTCCGAAGTAGGGGCATAGGGGAGGAGGAGGAGGAGAGGAGGAGGGAGGGGGTGCAATGAATCACCCTGAATCCGATCAGATCCGCTCCGTGCTTTTACACAACGGTACGTAAGCGTAAGGCTGCTCTGAAAATATTGACTTGATTTTAATTGAAACGTTGAACAGTGATAATTAAGGTTTAGAAACCAGTTAAAATACTATTACTATTAAGTAAAGTACACAGTAACACTTATAAAAACACCGAAAGAAACGATAAGCGAACATTACATAACTTGAAAGTTCAATTAAAATAGCTAAATTACCAGAGTAATGTTTTCAGCGTTGTTCAGTATTTTATTAAAATGGTGATTTTTGCGTCGCATAAATCTCCCTTTTAATATTAAAGATATTCCGATTTCATTTAAGACTGTCCATGCAAAGGTGTTCGGCCTACCATCTGCAACACACGCTGGCCGTACTTTATCTGTCTATATTTCAGCCTGTCGCTAACGCAACGCAACTTCCTCCAAGACCTGTAGAGATGAGTCATAAAATTGCAAGTATACGACGGAGCGCCTCGTGTATGGAAGCCGTCGAGTAAATCTCTCGCTGATGTCATTATAAAACGCTAATATATTGCGCTGGCTGCAGCAAACTCCATCCCTCTCCCACCCGCCCCGCCGCCGCCGCCGCCCCCTCTCGCAGGCTCGTTTAGTCTGCAGTGGAGCCTCCCCCGCAGGAAACCCGCCTTACAGGATGTTACGGCTGATAGCGAGATGAAACCCTCCATTCCGGAGTCGAGACGGGCTGCCATTTTCAGGGAATTAGCAGCCATTGAACATTTTGTAAATTCAAATACTGTCGACTGGAAGAAATCACTCCTATAATATAAGGATAATAATATTGCCCTTGCGCGCTATTGTTATTTATTTATCTTTGTTTTCTTTTTGTGTATTGTAAAATTATATTATATTCCAATATACTAATAATAAATAATAATAATAATTTATACTAAGAAGAAAAAGAGCTGTCAAACTGACATGTTTGAAAAATTTTCTCTTGTACAAATTTTTTAAAAGTTCTTGTCTGAGACAACCAAATCGAGCTTCCGCCACGTGTGGACCCATCTCCAGCGGCGCAGCGGCTCGCACGGTTGGAGGCACCGTGCCGGCATCACCACCGCCGCGCCGGCGCTCGGCGTCCTCGGACGGAACAGACATGTCTGGTGACAGAAGCGGCTGCAGACCACTCGGGACGCGACACGCGTGATGGAGAGGGCTCTGCGGCGAAGATCGGCCGCCGCCGCCGCGCTCGATTTCGACGCCGCCGCCGCCGCCAACGCATCCGCTCGCCCGCAGCAGCACTGCCTCCGCCCACCGTGTCGCCCGGCCTCCCCGCACCTGGGTCGTTCAACACAAGGGCCGCCGTTCTTCGTACCACATGCACACCCCACCACCCAGCTCCACACCGCCGGTGTATTCCATCGACGATGAAATGGAGCGTTGACGTCGCCCGAGCCACAACAACTACGGTGAGGGCGACGTCCACCATCGGTCAGCTTGGGGTCATCGGGACCTCGCGTCCCGTCTAGTGCCCCCGCTACCGGTGGTGTAGTGCACCCAAAAGGCGACGCGCGCGCGAAGAAGGAGACGTTTAAGAGAGCTGCGCGACGACGTCGCCGTGCAGTCCGGCGGATACGGAGCTCTCCGAGATGGGGGTGGTGGTGGCCTACGTGTCTAGTACCACCACCTATCGCTCGTAGCTTGCCTCGCGTCGTCTCGGAGAGCTCCGTAGCCACGGCCTGCACCCGCCGGTGTGCTTGGAGGCTTGCTTCCCGCCGCCGGCGGTATTACCATTTTTATTTGTTTGTATTAATTTTGTGTATTTTTATTACTTTTTATAGTTATAATATATGTAAAATTAATGTAAATGTATTTAAAAATGTGAAATAAAGAAAATAATAAAAAATATTGTAATAATTAGGATGGTTGCCGAAGGCAATTGGTAAGGTAAACTCCAGCTTGATTGTCCGGAGCAGTAACAAAGCTTTCTTTTTTTCTGTAGATAGGCTGTATTCTTATTTCAGTCAATGACTTGAATTTGGACCTTTTATGTAAAGAATTCCTTCAAAATAAAAACGCCCCGCAACTCTCGCTTTGACGGAATCGGACTTTTTTTCATGTCTTTACCTTTACGGAATGAGAACGGATATTCGAATTCTAGTCCTTTGATACAATTCTAATATGTACATTTAATGCGTAAATTAGTAATGTTGGTAACTTTTTAACTTAGTTTTTGTGAAGTTTACCTTGCTCTACATCCTGTCAAGGGAGTCTGATTCCTTTCGCTACAGCCTCTTTATTTCAGGTACGGGCAAAGTCGATAATATTGCTGCAGACCTTATCTGGGGGCACGGGAGTGCCCCTGCCAAGTTCGATATTATTTATTGCAAAGTATTCAGACTGTGCGATCAATGCATCTATTGTCTTGAATGAATCTATGTAATACATAGTAGAGATTACGAGCAGATACGAGAGCCTCCTGTGCACTAATACGTTCAGTAAACTATTTTGCCAAAATATGTTCGCTGACGTGGAACATGTGAACGGTCGATAAAACATAACCTTTCTTAAATTATCGGTAAGGCGTATCAGTTCTGGCTAACTGGCTGGTGTGCCTATGCATACATACTTACTCATGTACTATTCATACACATGGTTTAGACTGGGTTTAGTTAGATCATTAACAATGAACAGTTATACGCTAATGTGGAATATAATCTGGCAAAGCTAAGGTTGCAAATTAGGCAGCTAGAAATTAGACTTCAAAACCAAGAAATATCAAATAAACGCAGCGAGTGGGAAGGCGGTCTGGGCGTCGACATCTCTTCCAAAAGGTCCGGTCCAGTCCGGTTGGCGGCGTGTACCTATGAGTTTTTCACCATCAGCTACTCCATGGTTCGGATTCCATGTAAAACTGTAGGTCCCCCGGGTTGACTGGAAGAAATTGCCTTAGGCACTAAATCCGCTCTTGGCACATTTAGGTGGGATGAGGTTATTATTTTCAATAGTGACAGCAAAAATGTATCGCTCGCTTTACAGGTTAAACTTTTCTAAGCGCTAGCTATCCTGATGGATGGTTTGCCTTCAAAAAGACAAATTATTACACAACTGATATAATAAATATGGCTGGCTGGCTCTGTTTATAGATTTAGCAATGATACTCGTAAAAGCTTATCTGAAAATTTTCGCCATAAACCTTAGGACCAAGTAAGATGTTGATGTTTCCCAAAATTTCCGCTGGAAATTCGCTCGTAAGCGAGTAATTAAGTAGAAAGTTGAGAAAATACTCGCCGAGTATGGAATAAAACAAGAAGTTTTAAACTCAAGTCGTTCAGGTAGAGGACTCTGACAGAACAAAGAATTCTAAAGGATAGAAGGGACATCAACTCCTTGAGCAGATGAAAAGTCGTTATAAATGTGTGTGAATAAAATCAGCATTACAAAACGACTTCTATCGCAGTCACGCTTGTAGACTCGCGTATATTTATCAACGTTTTACGATCCGTTTCGTACAAGCTGTGCGATGTCGCTACTTATGGTCGAAACTATCTAAATGTATGCTAAGGGTTGTTATTTCAACTTCTACTTGTGTTAGAAGGCACTGTATGTGACATATTCTCCAATGATACCTACGAGTACCTACCTAATGCTATCACATAACTTTATTCCTAACACTAATAGTTGAAATAACGGCCTTAAGAATGCCAATAGCATTTCTATCTATTTTAAATTGTTTCTACCAGAGCAAATAAAGTATGTTTTCCTAATGAGCACTTTTTGGAAGAGGCTTTTATTTTTTAAGAAACCTTGTACCTACTCGCGAATATTCGTGGAAATAAACCAAGCAAAGTAAATAATTTGAAAAGTTGAGGAAGAGTTTACTTTCGTAGCCTTTCTAAATATTTTGTTTTCTGGCTAATTTGCACAATGCTTTTTTCTGACATTAAAAGGCCCTCGAGGAAGATAATAAAAAATGCAACTGTTTGTAGCTGTGAACGGAGTAAGATATATCATTCTAATGTTGTTTTGAAAAAAAAACATTACCCTCCTTTGTTTGTTCGCGCAGTCGGGTATAAAAAAGTAAAATCATTATTCCTTATTGATCAACAAATAAAAAAAATTCCCAATAGGCGAGCATAATGCCATAGGCTTTCTATTCTGCCTACTAAGAATTAGAAATGTATATATATATATATATAGGGAAGGGGAGTAGGCGATCACGAGTTAGGCTAAGCGCTCACAGGCTAGTTAATTGAAGTCAAGACAATAAATTCGTTGATCGCTCATTCTGGATCACAGAGCAGCGATTCGGCAGCCGTCTTGCCCCAGCCGGCCGCACCTTCCGTGCTCTGGATACTTTGGTTCTGCAGCAAGATGACAGCTTATGTAGGAAATGTTTTTTTGATTTTTCATCAATCATTTGATGATTGATTTGATTATTTTAGAATTTTAGCTCAGTATATCCACTTAGTTGAAGTTTATACTTGCATTGTTTCCCGAACTCTACTCGGAATCAAATAGTGGGCCCTGTCATATACACAGAAACGGACGGACGGACGGACAATGGATTCTTACCATAAAAGTCATTTTGTACGATTTTTAGTGCCAAACCCTTAAAAAGATTTCAATATTTTGAAACGTACGAAGTAAATGATATAAAAAAGCAATTTCCTGAAAATTAACTTATATACTTGCTTGTAAGTATATTTTTCGTATATTCATGGCTCGAGGGGTTTTGCTGCTGTGTGTGCTCATTCAAAGTTCGCTGTTTGCTCCCCCTCTCGCCTTAAACAAAGTTCGTGAGCCGTGGAGATAGAATGCCCGGCCCGGGCGGGTGCGCGTCCTACTGCCTAGGTACATAACGCGATGTTAACAGCCCTTGTAATGTTAATGACGCCAAGACATTAAAATACACAAGTATGAAAATAAATGACAACATTTATTTAAGAAAGGGCTATCTTTGAAGATACCTGCTAGAAAATTAAACCTTTATAATTAAAACATATTAATGCTGTTAAAAAACTACAGTTAGTATTAAAAAAGGTAGAGCAGACATCACCTTGCCGAGCAGGTGAAGTCATTATAAATGGTGCGCCCTAAATACATTGAGGCGCAATGTCATACAAAATAATTCATAATTTATCCATTTGTTAACAACTGGCGTATGGAGGTATGACAATTTCATTGGTAACACTTTCGTGAGATAAATAGATAGGTACCTACCCTAGTCCCGCCTATATTTTATTTTTTCCTCGAAGATGGTGCGCATATAGATGAAATTAATGCTGTTGTGTTGTGTTAGTTCTTGTGCACAAAGTTGACTGGAAGAATTTAAATTCTGCAATAAGTCTATGATCTACGTCGCAGAATTAAGTATAATATTATTGTTTCCATATAAAGTGGCACCTAACGTACCTACAAGAGATGTGTTTCACGGCGACGACATAGTCCCCTCGCGCTCTCCGCGGAAGTAAAGAGCGAGAGAGGACTACATCATCATATTCATTTTGACGTTAAACAATAAAGTTAACGAGTGAGTGATAAAAACGATAATTAACGAAACGGTATTTTATCCATTGACATAAGGCATTGATTTTATAACCCTGTCGGGACAGATAGACCACTCCATATAACAAATTTGGTAACGTTGTAAATCGTAAAACCAACAGAGGGCGTTAATAATTTTTCTTGATGTTGTCGTAAAACAAACAGGTGGCGTTAATGTTTGTTAATACTTCTATACTAAGGGCGCTATCTAGTTGAAATACAACATGTATCTAGGTACCTTTAATTGTCACTAGGCTGTAGAATTACTGCTACTAGACAAAAGATGGCGCTTTCATTTATATTTATAAAGAACATTATTTATGTAAATTCCAAAATTTTTAATTATATTTGAATAATAAAATTATGACAATTTACAATTAAACTAACACTTCTTATCAAATTAAATAAAATAAAAAAATGTTTTGAAAATTATTTGGTATACGGAACAAAATATTATTATGATTGTAATTTCCTGTTTGTGCGCTTTTAATAGATAGATCCACACAGAGCACGGAATACCCCCGCGCGCGCGCGCGCGGTATTCCGTGCTCTGTGGATAGAACGTATTTATTTAGTTGAACAGTTAAACAAATACTCGTCACTCTTCATTCTAATAATGTCAGCATTGTATGTAAAAAAAAAATATGAAAACTGCCTTAAAAAATTTATGAAATTAAAAAAATCGAACCCTAGAGTTGAAGGCGGTGCTAAAGAAGGCTACACAAATCACAAAGGATATCATCCACGCATGTTTTCTTTCATGTATCATTTTTGCTTGCTTTAGCACCGCCTTCAACTCTAGGGTTCGATTTTTTTTATTTCATACATTTTTGAAGGCGGTTTTTATATATTTTTTTAAATAGTTTTTTATTTCACAGTTTTTTTTGGAATTTTTTGCTATTAATGTACTCGGCGGAATCGCTCGACCTTCGGCCTCGCGATTCCGCCTCGCTTTCCAATCTGATCTCGACCAAATTAAAATGGAACCACGTCATGGTTATCCCCTTTCAAACAAAAAAAAAGAATTTTCAAAATCGGCCCACAATAATTGACGGAGTAATCGCGTAACAAACATCCAAAAAAAGAAAACATACCGTCGAATTGAGAATCTCCTAGGTCTAAAGTAAATTGCTCGTGATGACAAATTCAACGAGCCCAAACACGATGGGTTTATCATGTGTAGTTTAGGAGTTCCTATGGCCACCTTCCGTCTCCATCATCAGACCAGCTCGATGGTACTCGTACTCGTATTATAATATATTAAACGCATCTGGCCGGTCGGAAAAGATTTCAAATTTAGAATATTCATGAAACAAGGGTCCGAATATGAATGACAATATCGATTCATGTATTTCAATACAATGACAGAGAAAATTTCAAAATATTAGGTACCTATTCTACCTATTTAATACTTTTTAGTTCTAGTTTATTTTTTTTAAGTCGGTTTTATATTTTTAAAACAATATTACATAAAAAACAATAATCGAAATCGAATAATCGAAATCGGTTGAAGTGGTACAGAATTATTCGCCATGTGTCAAACTGCAAATTGCTGAAAAAGCCCACATCACAAAAGTTTTGCTGAAGGTAACCACACACCAATAGTATTTTGTTGCTTTTTCATAAACCGCTCAATCAATTTCAATAAAATTTCAATGGGAGCACCTCTGAAGTATGACCTACCAAACAAAAAAAGAATTTTCAAAATCAGCCCACAATTAACACGTTGAACGCCATACGACCCACCGGTGGGCCTAGCGTACTTTTCGGTTCGGGCCAAGCCAAACTCATTATATCCGTAATTTTCATCAACTTGAGATTTTCATCACAAAGTTTATAAAATGCGGTAATTTGTAAGGAAAATAAAAATTTGCGACTTTTACCGTCTAATTTTCGAGATATAGCAGAAGGCTCACGGGTGGATCGTGTGGCCTCCTATGAAGGATTTGTATTTTTCTGTTGGCTGGGGCCGCGGGGTCACGCCGCGGCCCACCCGTTGCGCGCGCGCCGCGGACGCAGCGATCAATCCCGGTCCGGCTGCGTCGACAATTGAGGATGTTTTACGCTTTTCTCGCCAAAAATGATTATTTTGAAGATTTCGAGTTAACACAAGAAGCGCTAACGCAGTTAGAAAACATCGAGATAGATCTTCTGAACCGTAGTTTCGGAATAGATTCTATGAAGACGTAGTTCAACCAACGAAAAGAAGATGCTGTCGAATTCTTTTGTCGGAGAGTGAGGATAGCGACTATGAAATGCATATAGAAAGACGGAAGAGAATGAAACACACTCTGGAAAGGAAAGAGGGATTGGCCAGAAAAGTGAGAAGAACATGTCACCAATGTTATGCAAAGAACGTACCAATAATGGGTAGCAAACAGGCTAAAACCAAGTCGAAAAAAGTATCCACTTATTGCCAAAGCAGCCCAACTAAACCATTCCTTTGTTTGCCTTGTTTTAACATGACTCACGGATAATTCTTTATTGTTTATGGTTAAACCCTTTGGGGTTAAGATGATTGATTATTTTAAATAATGAAGTGTATAAATAATGTTGTGATTGTTCAATTTCATAAATATTTTGTTTTGTTCAATTTCATAAATTATTTTCGTAATAAATAATGTCTTCTTATTTGGCAATGAAGAAAATTTTATGTTCATTTTTATTTTGACGAATATTTTCTTATTATTTTCTGGTTTTATTAATTCTATTAATACAAATATTATTTTCTACCTTATCGTTAAGAGCAGCCCTAGCATCGTTACAATTAACTTAATAAAAAACTACAAGTTTCTATTGGATTTGAAAACCACGGGGCTCACCGGTGAGCGGTGAGCCCCGTGGCCCAAACGGAAATACTGGATTTTTCATGTGGCGTTGAACGTGTAAGATTGTAATTTCCTGTTTGCGGTTTTACTCCGGTCCAAAGAATTTACAAACTCTTTGGTTGTACTTGGGTTGTACCTAGCTCCGCTTATTTGTTGTTATATCCGCTATAGTAACACATATTCTGTGAAAATTTCAACGGGCTTCCTATTACGGTTCAAGAGATACAGCCCTCGGATAGACAAACGGACGGACGGACAGACAGACTGCGGAGGCTTAGTAATAGGCTTCCGTACAGGGATACGGAAACCTAAAAATAAGGGGTGAAATAGGGGTGAAAGTTTTTGTATGGGGAATCCATGATTTCTCTAGGTAAGGATATGAAAATTTATTATCTAGTCTTTTGGCACAGATTACTCAATAGTTACTGCTTTTGGTAAGAAATAATGAATAATGGTCAGGAACAGGAAGGGGGAGAGAAAAGAAGGGGGAGTGGGTGGGAGGTACGTTTGTCAGCCTGGGTAGCTCAGTGGTGCAGGCAACCCTGGGCGCGGTCAACACTTGGATGGGTGACCGCTCGACCATTTGAGGCTGACCGTGGTTCGGATTCCACGTAAAACTGTAGCACCCTTCCCTTCTTACCTTACTAGGGTTGGTACCACCGCACTGAATAAAACGTATGTCGAAACGGCTATGTAAATCAAAGAGATTTGATGTAAATAGTTTTTTCGTTTTTTTTCGTCCAGTTCAGTATAGCCGGCACGACATGTCCGACATCACGGATGTTGTAGGTGATGTATCCAACCATGTCAGTTTCCATAAAAAAAAGAAGAAGAGGAGGAGAGGTATGGAGGGAGGAAGGGTTAGTGAATGAGGGTAGGTGTGGGGGAGGGAGGTAGTAGAGGGAACGAGGAGGAATGGATATCGAGGGAGTGAGAGGTTGAAAGAGGGAAGGGGCGGGGTAAGAGGGGGTTGCGGACAGGATGAGGGGTAGTAGGGGAGGAATGGAATGCGAGGGTGATGGGAAGGAGGGGCGACATGAGGGGAGGAAGGGAAGTAGGGAGAGAGGGAGGGAATGGGCGAAAGGGAAGGTGGCAAAGAGGGGGTCCGTGAAGGGTGAGGGGAAGGAGGGGAGGAAGGCGGGATCGAGGAGAGAAGACCGGGAGAGAGGTGAGTGAGAGATGGGCGAGGAAGGAATCCCTTCCTTCCTCCCGAAAAAGATAGAGAATATAAGAGAAGCGATGGTTTATTATCAATTTTGCATTTAAATCAGATTTACTATTTTTTTATTTTATTCGTTGTCGTGTCGTCGTCAACGACGTATCATGTATTCTACTAGACCTCTTACCCGGGCAACAGCCTTCGCTCCACCGCGGTGGAGTAACCATTACGCGGAGGGACCCTCTTGTGACTAGTAGCTCGCGAGCGACCGAACGCGGCGGACGCGCCGTCCGCGCGCTCGCTGCCGTCCGTCTGCGGCTCGCATCGCGCCAGTCATTATGCCCGGTTGTGTGTTGCGAATTGCGATATTGCAAAAATCATACCAAAAATATTGGGAAAACTGATGGCATCTCATTTCATAGGTAAGTATCACTTCATTGTGATCTTAATATATAAGGTCTTTCAAAATTAGTTAATAGTACGCTAAGGGGGGGTTCTGCATCATATAGGGAGTAAAACCTATATAAAATTTTTTGGACCTTCGCCTTTTTTTATGTAAAATGTTTTGTATGTATTTAAATAAAAAAATATGTGGTTGATTTTTATAGCCTAATCGATTCATTTTCATAACAGTAACAAAAAAGTCTTCATTACCATTTTGATGTGACGTGTAAGTTGGTAAAAAAAATCAAATTCTTTCTATTCCATATTAATAAAACTAAAATTGTGGTTTTCACAATTTCTGAAAGAAAGAGATCTATGTGTTGGAAGACTTTTTTGTTCCTGGCATGAAACTGAAACGATTAAGAAAAGAATTTTTTTTTACATTTTACATTATTATAAATTTTTTTTTTGTAAAAAAAAATCTTTGTTCCTCAAAAGCGATTTATTTACGATACAGAACCCCCCCTTAGCGTACTATTAACTAATTTTGAAAGACCTTATATATAATATCTTGTTTTCCATGTGCTTAGAAATATTTGGTTCAACTGGCCAATTAGGGCTGTCACAACGCTACTTCAATTTGAAAATTTTGTACATTTTATGTATTGACCTCGCATTGCAATAACTATTTAATAATTATTTAATTAAACAAATAAATTGAACGCGCTCATTAGGGCTGCCACATATGAATGATTAGAAATAGAGTTCTGGGATATCATGTATGAAAGTAAATAAATATGTATTAAACCACGTTAAAATATGAGAGTGAATTGTCGCTATTCTTTTTTTTTTTTTAATTAGTAAGTAATTGAGACATTTTCAAGAAAACAATTTTTTTACAAGGTTTCCACATCCTTCTAAGGGATCAATACGAGAAAGATGGATAAAAATAGTCCAAGATGATACATTGTTTAAGGGAAAGTGAAAATTTAAATTTGTGTAAAGTGAAATTTAAATTATTTTGTTTAAGTACGGAGGAAGAGTTATTTTAGTTGTGTTTGTGTGTGTAGTCCAAAGTATACCTAATGGTTTTTTTAGTTATATATATATATTTTTTTTATAAATGCTGCACTCTTTATTTTATGTATGTTTGGTTTGAAGATTTTAAGTTTAGTCCAAGGCCAAGACCGCAGTTATGAATTCTTTATTATTAAGTTTAGTTTTTTAGATATTATTCTAGTTATTAAGTGTAGGTACTATAAGAATACAAAACGGCTTTACTCGCGGTCGAAATATGAGCTGTGTGGCTCGACGTTTCGGGCCAAACGTATGGCCCATCATCATGAGCACTCTGGCCGAAATGTCGAGCCACACAGCTCGTATTTCGATAGTGAGTAATGCCGTTGTTACTTCTTAAAATGTCAAATAACCACGGTAATTTAAAAACCCATATAAGTTTAGGTATTTATTTCAAGTTATTATAGTTCTGTATTTTAAGTTTAAATACATAAAAACGTTTTTTTCGATGAAATTCACTATCTGTTTTCTTCTATAATCCTTTAAAACGTCCCACTGCTAGGCACGGACTCTGCTCACTGACATAGGAGGTATTGTTTTTATTGTTGTTGTTTTATTGTTTATTGAGTATTCTTATGGCAGTCATATTGCACTCGAACTTGTCACAATTTGTTATATCCGGTTCGATTACTCGTACATGGTGACCAGTGGAAATCAGAAGCAGTTTACACAAAAATACCTTTCATAGACCAGTGTGCACTAGTTACCTAACTTTATTTTTCTTCACCGGAGCGATCGTACCTATTCGTTATGAAATGCACGTATATCAATCTTTATCAAGGAAATAAATAAGTACATTAGTTAGTGCCCGGGATTTGAACCCGCAACTTCTGCATTGAGAAGCGTTACCACTAGACTACGGGCACAATTAACCATAATACCTACTCGTAAAATAATAAATCGAAAAATATATTTTTGGTAGACTAAGTGACAACCCTACGTATTCCATGCACGTGTTGACTGACCGGCCGGGCCAGCCGGGCCGCTAGCCGCTAGTCGCTCGCTAGCTAGCCCCTCTCCCGCTCGCTTCCCGCCCCGCGCGGCTCAGCGTTCCGCCACCCCGCTACCTTACCTCATACCTCAGTTATTGGCCGTCATTTCTCTGTATTCTTTCTTCGTAGTGCTCACTCTATACATAAAATCTCTTTGGTCGTCGTCGGTAAAATCTACAATTTTACAATTTTATATAAAATATCATTGACTTATATATTCTGTAAAGCTTATCACAAATACATTAAACCCACCCTCTTTTAATCTCTTTGGTATAACACCACCAGCAGCATCGTAGATGGAAAATATAGCCCTGGACTCAACTTTTTTTAATTCGGTGCCTGGACTCCCTACTTCATACTCAAAGACATTTTGTTCATACTTCAACTATTACTAAAACGAGACACCGCGATTATGGTAGTGTGCGTATCGCGTGAATACAGAACCGACCGTCTCAAGAGATCGCATCGATATTGTGTCATCCTTTTTCCACGCGCAGTAACCCGTATCGCTTGCCTGCACGCTCCACGCAAACATTTGCGTGTTCCAAAACAAGCGAACGTCGCGCGTCGATCGATAAATTACCGCAACGGCTAAAAACTATGGAGGTGGCTTTTTACTTTCGAGCGACTGTAAGGAGAAAGGAAGTATTGTGATCGTCCAAAATGTCGAAGTTGAGAATGCGACTGATTTTTTTTTTTTTATTGAAACTGTCACGGTTGGCTACATCACCTACAACATCCGTGATGTCAGCCCATAACACCGGGTGAACTTGGTGCCACGTCAGTGCTTCCCTTCGGTCGTGCCGACTACACTGAACTGGACGGAAAACACAAACTATTTACATAGCCGTTTGGACCGACCTTTCATTCAGTGCGGTGGTACCAACCCGGGCGGGTTAAACCCTACCACCTAGTAATATAAGAAGGGGGTCATATCCCTTAGTCGCCTTTTACGACATACACGGGGAGAGATGCAGTGGGGCTATTCTTTTAAAGTACCGGCCCCACACAGTACAGATTTGGGCTATATATCTGTCAACGATCCCAAAAAAGTGGTTTTGAGAAACATGTATGTGTGTGTGTGTGTGTGTGTGTGTCCGTCCAGCGACCTTGTGCCTAAACTGCTCAACCGATTTCGTTCAAAATTCGTATTTAGTAGTTTGAAATGATAATCTAGGGGTACCTTTTTTAGTTTTTTTTAATTAAAAAAAATAAGGGTAGCTGTTATACAAATTATTTCGTTGAGGTCGATTTTCTTATAAATGGCTAACGATTTTTATTATTATTATTATATTTAATCCATCGTGTTTGTTTCCGTTTTCAAAGGTGGTGAGGTAAAAAAATATAATTTTAAAGAAGGTATCTCCACTTTATCCTAACCGCACGCGCGTATTTGAATTGCACGCAGGTTTGGTTGGTGGGTATTTTGGTATTTGGCAACTAAAAATATAATAAGAAATAGGCATGCCATCTATAGACAAATAGGACAACTTAACTTTGGTCTGACATCTATGATGCAGAAGCGGCGAAATTATACATTTTATCCGCCAAGCTCACGGACTGACAAAACATGAAAATATTTATTGGAAAAATTATGAAAACCTTAAAATACACTATTTTGAAATTTCTACTTAATATAAAATAATCTTTAAATTTAACTATGCTGTTCCCACTTAGCATCGTTCTATAATTAGCAGATTTAAAAATATAATAATTATTTAATTCAAATTCGATACCCCTGGCGCCATCTTAGGACATAATTGAAGACTAATTTCATGTTACCTTTAAAACATCGCTGACGGTACATCTGACTCCCCCTATAAAATCAATGACATAAGGTTATTTCTGTGATTTTATCTCACATCGTAGTAACGAGTAATTCTAGAAACTCTCTTACGAGAAAATCCATTTAACTTCATCTCGCCACACGCCAGATTCTCTTATTACGTCGCAGGTAGTTTGAGTGGCTCATTTTACACCTCCTCGTGGCGGCGGCAGTTACTTTCTCGCGTATCTTCCTGAGCTGCTATCTAGCCTCTCCACACTGCGTCTCAGTTCTACGCTCCATTCTAGGACCGTTCTTGTATATCTGTCTGTGAGGAAACCTGTATACTTACATGCTTTACTTAATCATTTAACCGTATACCAATCTCAATATACATCGTATTGCATGAATATTAGGTGGTAGTACCCGAAGGGGGTGATTCTACTCCTGAAACGGAATAAAATTTATTCTACGACTTGAATATTTGTTTTCATTTTCTTCATACAAAAGTGACGAACAAAATGTTTGCTTTGAAAAAAAAATACAGGCCAAATATTGTTTAGCTTCGTATAGGTACGAAATCAGTTTTCAGTGAAACCAAAAAAAGTACGACCTAAAATGTAAGGCCGTGTAGATTTGTTTCATTTTATGTTAACCCTGCTAGGGTTTGCGTGATACATAATATAAAAAAATTACCTTCAGGAACGAGGCCACAGACATCAAACAAGAAAGGTTTTACAACCACCGAAAGATTGTGAGCACTTTTGTGAAGATAGATTCGTATTAAAAACTATGTATTTAGAATACTTTTTAACCCCCGACGAAAAAAACGGAGGGGTGTTACAATAAGTTTGACGTGTGTTGTAGAAATACTTTATTCCCCTATAACATTTCACGTGAGAAACACAATATATAAATATAATTAGGTACCTATACCTAAGTGAATGAGGTGCAAAGGCGGGTTATCCCTTCAAGTAGGTAGCAGTTACAGTTACAGTGTTATCATGTAATTTGAATATTTTTTCATGTGTATGTATAGCCAGCCGGTCCACAGGTCGAGTACACTGTCTCTCGAGATACGCTGCACGAGTGGTAGGCTGTAAAGTGTTATCGGAGGGCATTTTGCTGTTTCACGACTTTAGGTCGGCCAAATCAATAAGTACAAAATGTTGGCGCTGCCGTGGCTCCCGCTCCGGCCATAATGCTGACTCGCTCGTTTGGTCGTCGCTGTCGCTGGGAGGTCTGAGGAGAAGAGGGGTGAGGGGTGGCGGCGAAGCACCCTGGCCTAGCGGGCGGCTCCGGAGCACCCGGTGGAACACAGCGAGATCCCGTTGTAAAAGGTGTTGCCCTACTATCTACGAGTATTTCGATTCAATCTCTGTGAGGTACGTTTTTTTGAAATATCAAAAGAAAAAAGCGCCCTACGCCGCCTCCGCGCCGCCTTCCACTCTCTCTGGCTGCGGAGGCTGCGGAGGCGGCGGAGGCGGCGGAGGCGGTACACAAGTTCACACAACAGAGCGGACACGCCGCCGTAGAACAAGACGTTGATTAGAGCACGCTGCAGTCCCGAGGAGGCGGTATAACAAAGGGCGAGAGAACGAGTGGCGTCTCTTCAGCACGGACCTCTTAACCCAGTTGCCGTGGCTTCTCCACCCCACTCCGACAGCCACACACGTCATTCCTCTCGTACAGCTCACCCCCGCTGCCGTTACGGCTTCACGAAGCGACTCCATCACCGGTAAAATGTGTGAAGTCAGCCACGTGGAACACAGGTTTCGACGCGAGCACGGACGGATACGTTAGGTGCTCTTTCTAAAGTGCATTTGCGCGGTGTTTCGTTTGTGTATGTGCTCGGTGGAAACTTGCGGAAAAAAATCCGTTTTGTTATTGTAAACATTGAAATATAGGCTAACATTTTATATTGATATTTCACATTCGTTAGGTTAGGTTCGGTTAGGTTAGGTTAGGTTAGGTTAGGTCAGCTAATCGGTAATATCTACATTTTATTAAATGTATACTAAATTTACTACTGTGGTTTCGTGTCTCGTACGCGGCTGGAGTAGGAGACACGAAGGGATACTCGATTAGGTATAAATAAACAATTAGTAAAACGTAGCGAAGGTCAAGTGTCGTTCGAGGAGATGGAGCGAGAAATGAACTCGCAAAGCAAAACTCTCCAAATTAACGAAGCGAGTTTATTATGGAAATTTAAAAAGTGTTTTAATTTCTACGGTCGCTTCCACGAAATTAAACAGCCTAAAACATTTTATATGAAGATTCTCTCTCGGGAATGTTGTCTCGGCGTTAAAGCCCCCGAGCATCCTCGTGTCGAGCGCTTCGTTCACACCCAGCCTGTCCGCCCGCTCATCCCACACCGCCGCGCGTCGCCTCGCAACCCCCGCTCCGCACTCGAGAGCACTCCTCACTGCGAAAAGAACTCCGCCTGAGCTTTATTAAAAAAGAAGTTATTACCTTATTAGCAGCGTAATGCGACGTAAAGTGCAAAGAATAATAATTGTTATTCAGCGGAGCGGGAGTTGCCGGAGAGCTTGATGGCGAGTAAATTGGATCAGCGATGGCTGCTCCGGAGGAAGTGTCGCGGTGAAGGCGGCGGCGGCGCTGTGGGCCTCCGAGACCGGCCGGCAAAACTCATTTCCGTTGGCGCCGTCAATAAAAATATAAAATGTATTCGCTTCGGTACGGATTTCCGTCTCCCTTTGAACGCTCTGCAACGTCCCCACTTTGTATTTTGCTCTCTGTGTTTCGTTTTTCGAGAGCCGGGTGCGTTCTCAGCCAGCAGCGCACCGCCTCGTGCCGCCTTCGTCTGCACCACGATAAGCCTCGGCCTCAACAAAGCTCCCTCCTATTGCATATTTCCTTTTAAAGACGATGTACGATTCGTTTAAGGCAGGCAAGCAAGACACTTTCTGTATTTCTTCTTTTACATACATACCTACTACGCGTGTCTCTTACCTCCGCGGTAGCGGACTGCTGTTCTTTCGCCTCAATTTTTATGAAATTTCGTGGCACACGATTGCCCGCTTTCGGACGGGTACCTGGTTACGTAATGACTTTCCTTCCAACTGCGAAGCCCTGTCACGTAATATTTCAACGCTAATCTAAGCAGCCATCAAAAGAAACCCGTTCCATAACCGACTCCGAACGCTACCATCACTCATTCGGACCTATATTGCTTTCTTTTAATAGTCTGGCCGTTTCAAGGGAGGTTGGCCCCCGAGCGGCAATGGTCCCGCCGCCAGTGGTCCTCGCATTTGGCACATTCATTTCGGTGTCAGTTGGCCCCCGGCCAGGACGCAGCACCACTCTAATTTAAATGCGGATGTAGAACATGGCTGCCATATTTTCAATAATGCTTTCGCAATTTTGTATGCAAACTCCGACAAGTTCGAAGTTCAGGCACGCACGGCCATCTAGAAGAGTGAGGTGATTTCTCGCATCACGGTTCCATTATTTCCAGTATGCACTCTTTCGATTGTTTTGTTATGTACTTCAGCGTCCATAGCTAGCTTCACCCTACAGGCAGCGAGAGCTGGACTGGACAATACGATATGTGAAATTTGGGGATTAGAAAATTGTCCTAACTTTGGCATATTTTCAAATAAAACCTACGTCAATGCTTAGTTTCGTATCAGGTTGTGAAATGTGAACTGTAGTACTCGACCTCTGAAAGAAATATACGTTTTCAGATACAATGGAAAATCTCTAACAATTTTAGCTGTGGGCCGGCCATTATTTTCGCAGAATAGGCGAATGGGACAGCTAATTTACGGATTGGAGTCAAAACTGGCCTACATATTTCGGCTCTCCGAGGACTGAGAGCACTGAAGGACAATAACACCAGCGACCCACTTCGGGGATCAGCAGATTTAACACGAGCCAAATCCTTGACCGATAGTAAGAATCGACTTGTAATCTGTACCTTTATGAAATGGGCTCCAATCCAACTTGGGGGGGGGGGGGGGGGGGAGGGTGGAGCCAGCCTCCCCCCCGCTTCCGACCCACACGCGCGCGCCCACATTGCCTCTTGCCAAGCTCTGCCTGCATCCGGTCGAAGGTTGTTCGTGACGCCAGGCGCGTTATAAATGTTTGGCTGAGTGGCTGAGTTGAGAAGTTCCAGGCGGAGGGCGGGCGACGACGTTAAGGCTTTCAAGGACAAGGCGTTGTGCTCTTTTAGAAATATTTTGTCAAAATAATTACTTCACGTAATTTGTATTCATTTATGGAATATTAGTTTCTAGAATTAGACAGATACACAATAGGTAAAATAGAAAATGTTTAGAAAACTGTTTTAAATATATTGTACAACTTGTAAAAAGATATTACTTTTGTTTCAATGAGCATTATAATCTGGTCTATCTTATCTCTGATTTCCGAAAGAACACATTATAATAACCGACTTCTTAAAAAAAAGTAGGTTATCAATTCGACCCGTACGTATGTAATATCGTTGGAATTGCACAATATTCGTATATGTTAGTCTATGTGGGCTTCTAAACAGGTGTGGCAAATTTTATAAGTGTATGTATGTTTGTATTTATGTATTGTATGTATGTCCACGAATTTCTCGGAGACTAGAAATCGAATTACTAGAAATTAGAACTAGAAATTGGATTAAGTATCTTCCAACTTAGGGAATAGTGCAACTTTAATCAAAATCGGTTCACTAGTTTCCAAGATATGGACTGTTAAGTGTACCTATACCAATCACTGGAAAAACACGTCGTCGGTTTAACGCCCAATTCTACGCAGAACTTGTTATGTGATATAATAACTAAAAAGAGTAAAACAAAAAAAAACTTTTAAAATACATTGCACCGTCTTTAAAAAACAACTAGAACTTAAAAGTGTTCAATAATATTTTGATTCATGTTCGGACCCTTGAGTTGAAGGCGGTACAAAAGCACACCTGAAATTTGATAGATGGGCCCCTTTTGTGCTTTTGTACCGCCTTCAACTCAAAGGTCCGAATATAAATCTAAATATTATAGAAGAAGAAATACTATAGAAGTTCTAGTTGTTTTTTGAAGTCGGTGCAATGTTTTTTTAAAACAGCTTTTATTTCTATTTTTCTATCTTCGTTGTAATGAAGCCCGCGTGCGAGGCAATGGGTTTGCGTGCTTCAGTCGCTATTAATAGCGAAACACCAAAGCAAATTCACTGAGTCGTATATCTCAAAGAGACCACAACCCACTTTGGAGGCGTGGGCGCGGGGTGGAGGCAGTGAACGCCGAAACGTTCACAGTTCGCAGGCACTTTGTAGCAGCAGAATCTGTTTCACTTCTATCTGATGTTGTGTAGGCACGTACGTATTGCTTTGCGATACCCACGCCAGCGCTGCAGACCCACCGCACTCCGAGCGATGTACTATGCCAATGTAATCTACTGCTCGAAGTACTGCAATGTACTTAAGTGCTATATTTCGTATCAATTGCGTTATAGCTACTCTTGTTGAATACTACTAAAAAAATTGCAATTAAAATTTCGGCTAATGTAACCTTAACAAATTAATGTCTATACTTGAAGGAAGGGTTCGTATAATAAAGCGTAGCCTGCTTGGTAGCCTCAATAACATGTCGCAGCAGTAATATTTATTTGATACGCACGTACCTAGACCCTTCCCCAACTCCATGCTTAGACCAGATCGGGCATGTGCTCAAAAAGGATCAAGTGCATAGTACCCGTAACCGACGAGCATGTATGAATGAAGAACATTATGAGAGTGGAGGAGGCGGCAGAGGTGTGTCAGGATTGTGGCACGTGGAAATCCGTTGTCTCTGCCTACCCCACTGACGTGACGCTGTGTATGTATGTATGTATGTATGTATGTATGTATGTACGTAGTACGTAAGTGGTAGCGTCGATGTCTATTCAATTCTTTGGTGCGTGGCGTGTCACGTGTGTCGCTTAGTCCGTGCTTGAAATTATTTCTAATTACTCCTTGCGCACTCACGAAGTCACGAGGTGATAGTCCTCGTCGCTCCCGCCTCGCTCCCCGCGGCCTCACATAGAGATTGCATAAATAATTCATTCGCGTGCTGATACTCAGGCTCTTAGGCCCGTATACATAGAGCGTGCTCAAATCGCTTCTTACGCTCAGCTCAGTCAAGTCGTTCTCAAATCTTACTCGGCCGAGCGCACTCAATCGTATTCATAGTTAAATCTCGTCAACGTCTCCGCCGAGACTACTCAAGAAAATCCTGAGTAAATCTCAAGTCAACTTTTTTTTTTTTGCTGTGGACGCTAAGGATATAACCATAATATTGCGCGATTACTGCGTAGTGCAGCCGTTTCTTTTTGTTGGTGGTTCGCCGTCGTTTGTACCATAGAAAAAATTGAGTTGCCATAATATGAAATTACCCCAAAATATTTGATTTCTGAACCTATAAACAGTAAATTATTTGAAGTAATATTTTTTTAGAAGTAATATTTAATTAATTGAGATAAAGTAGGTATAACATCATACCTACCCCTATTTGAAATCAACAAATAATGACGAGCAATGTTAGATCGTTCAAAAACGATGCGTATATATATTAACTTTGTTTTTGTGTGAACAGAAACACATTCTGCAGACAAACAGAAGAATAGCCCCAGTGCATCTCTCCCCGTGTATGTCGTAAAAGGCGACTAAGGGATATGATTCCCTTCTTATATTACTAGGTGGTAGGGTTTAACCCGCCCGGGTTGGTACCACCGCACTGAATGAAAGGTCGGTCGAAACGGCTATGTAAATAGTTTGTGTTTCCGTCCAGTTCAGTGTAGCCGGCACGACCGAAGGGAAGCACTGACGTGGCACCAAGTTCTCCCGGTGTTATGGGCTGACATCACGGATGTTGTAGGTGATGAAGCCAACCGTGTCAGTTTCCATAAAAAAAAAACAATGAACTGATCTTTTTATGAAGGTACTTAGGCGATAGCAAAATATCTGATTTTTTTTCGACAGTTACGAGGCGATAAAATAATATTTAAAGGCGGTTGAAGGTCGAAAAATTACTATAAAAATGAATGCAGGAAAGGTTGTAAAACAGATGGTCAGACCGGCAGCACAGCTATCCTTTAATCCTTATTTAGTTACTATTCTTTTGTTTTTTTTTTTCAAAAATAAGTATATTACAATGAATTTCTCATCTTTGTCTTGACTTTATGGCTGAAATCTACGAAATCTAGCGAACGGCCATAAACAAATTAACTCATCGTTACCGGTAAGATTAGCCATATGATGTGATATTTGCCTTTATGTCTACTACAGTAAAGTTCAATTTAGCATAATACAAAATAGTCCCTTGCAAATGAAAAATACCACAGAGAAAAAACCGGCCAAGTGCGAGTCGAACTCGCGCACCGAGGGTTCCGTATCGCCATGTCATAGTTAGCGTCAGTCACGCCATCTATGGCGTGTTATGAAATGCTTCATATTAGTTAAATGTCATGATTAGTTAAAATGCTTCACACTCTATTCGGTAGATGGCACGCGCGCATACACTTTTTGGTTTCTTTTATGGGAACCCCATGGATTTTTGACTTTTTCTTATTTTTATTATTTGTTGTTATATCGGCCATAATAACGCATATTCTGTGAATATTTCAACAGGCTACCCGGACAGACAGGCAGGCAGGCAGTCAGACAGACAGACAGACAGACAGACAGACAGACAGACAGGCAGGCAGGCAGGCAGGCAGGCAGTCAGACAGACAGACAGACAGACAGACAGACAGACAGACAGACAGACAGACATACGGCGTAGGCTTAGTAATAGGGTCCCGTACCGGATATGGAACCCTAAAAATGATACTATATTAATTTATGGCCTTCGACTGGATTTGGAAGATTCCTACAAATAATAGTCAATATAATAGTCAACAATTTATTGCACAGTACCTAGGAAGTTTTTTATGCACCTTTATATCTACAGAACATAAATCAATAGGTGCATTACAAAAAATAATATTCTTCTCCGATTTCGTGCACTTCCGATCTCATTGCTCAGCTCACATGAATAAGACAGTGATGCTATACTATGTAGATTTTATGTAATTTTAATTAAAAAGAAACCCCGATACAAACAAACCGACAGCCTGCGTTCCATTTTTCAATCATTCGCATTGATTAATAATGCAAATGATGCGAACTTGGAACGCCAAGACTATCTCGAGCCGTAGGATTTTGCTAAGTCGTGATATTTCGAGACTTGGGTTCGTCTCGGCTCAGCTGAGATTATTGTGAGTAGAAGTTGTGAGTCTAGTCTCAAGCATTGTCTATGAATGCCAAATGACGACTTGAGACCGAGTTTTTGCCGAGCTAAGACTGAGAACTCTTTATGTATACGGGCCTTAGTTCTCAGGGTAAAGTCGCCATTTTCGTACGCACCTCTCTTCGTTTCTTGGCGGAGACAGTCATTGGTGTTACATCTATTTATTTATACCTACTTACACTAACATTTAAATCAGATTGCAGAGGAAATAATGCTTGAGCATTGTGGTCTAATTTAAATATTTTCTTAGGGTGTAAGCACTTTTATATAGGTATGTAAGTACTAGCTGCGCCCGCGGCTCCACTCGCGTAAAAATCAATAAAATTACAATTCGTCTGTGTTCGGTTTCGACCCCACTGCTCAGCTTATACGAATAATGGCCTCATACTTATGATCTTGCGGATATATATAGGTATGTATGACCTATAATAACATAGGTAAAACCGCAAGTAAATAGGTTAGGACGTTCTGCCTTATTTATAAGCGAACCTACATACGGCAGACGTTTAATTTCGTAGTATGTAGAGACGATTGTATGTAATAGTTACTAACATATATATTACTTATATACCCACAAAGTTTCTTGTGTACAGTGTCATCATTGCTGTGTACCATTTAAAAAGCGTGTTAGGGCTTACTGAATTTCACGGGCGTAGATATAACAATTTCATTTTCTCGAAAGGGTCCACCTTTTTTTGAGGCAACTCTTATCATAATGAATGGTGTTCTTAGGCGTATTTCTTGTTTTCGTGAGATTTTTCGTACCTTCCTATAAATTAATGGTTGTTATTGGAATAACGGATGATGTATTTTGCGTAGCGCGTGACAGAACATAATTTTTGAAAAACATTGGCTCTTCTAATTTGCACGTCTATGTGAGTGTGGATGATAAGAAGTAAAAATTAGTTTTATGTAGGATCAAACAACCTTTGCCCATCCACAATCAGTATTTTGTGTTTGGCGTGAATTGTGTGAACACGCAGACGAAAAATTCACGAACACACGAAAAATCACGCACGCACGCTCGCACTCACGCGCGTTTTTCCTGATTTTTCGTGAATTTTCACGCACGAAGCCCATCTCTGGCGCGCGTACTCGTTATGTGTGCAAGAATGGAATAGCTACGGAACCCTCTGAGTGTGAACAACGTTCTCACGTAAAACTTTTTTTTTTACCAGGCAGGTGAAAGGACGAACAATAATGCCATCAGAATACAATTAATAAACAATAGAGCGGCAACGTGAAACAAAAGCGGCCGTATTAGCGATTTCCATTATGCTGAAACAAAGTAAAATTCTCCCCCTGCGCGACCCGCTCCCCTGGGCCACCGCCACATCCCCCTTCCCCATCCCCTGTCTGAGTAATAATGAGTGATCCATTATCTAGCGCTGTTCCTCGGGAAATGAAAATTTCAAAGATAATAATTTTTCAATCAACATTTTGCGTCCGCCACGTGACGGCGTCGACGACGACGGCGCGGCGCCGGCGTCCCGGCATCGTCGTCGTAGAGTCGCCTCGCCCGCCGCCGCGCCGACCGAGATGGCTCTCCCTCGGGATTAGTGCTTACCTGCTCGTGGGCAGGGGAACGATTATGAGTTCGACTAAGGCAATATATATATGAAATATTGATGATTTGTTTCTATCTTTACTTGCCGAACCGATTCGACATTTGACGGAACCGCCGAGGTTTTTAGTTTCAAGTCCAATTTAGAAGTTTTTGGTCGATATACCACATTGACGATAATTCGGGAAGTTATAGTATCCTTAAAACATAAAAATACCACAAACACAAAATGTAAAAAAAAATACATCGTTATTTGTCGTTTATTTTAGGAACTTAGATTAGAATAGTTTGAAAATTGGTTGTTACTTTTTATACACATAATTTTAATGAAATAAAAATATATAGTTGATAGTGGGAAGCTACTCCCACTGTTACTTATGACCTTTTTAGACCATTTGTAACTCTCTCAGCTTATTAGTAGAGCAAATCTAGTGTGTAGCTCTGTACTACCCACGTATATATCATATACGCTTGACTTTTGTACCTTACTTTACTATTTGCTGTCTACCCTGCATTAGACATAAATCCCCAAAATTGTCTATTACGGAAAAGCTTCACTTCAAAGCAAGGCAATGGCAAGACAAATCTATTTCTCATTGTGCCTACATATACAGTTCGACAAACCGGATGATGGATGACAGTATACAACAAGGAAGCGGCGTCGTCGTTGCGCACGGCTTTCACAAGTTTGTGACAGTGTTGCCAGCTTACCGGATACTCCCGGAGGAAGGTAAGGAATTTCGCGTGTTTTTTGTGTGAGGCGAGCTGCTAGCATGGGCGGCAGCTCTGTCGAAGGACTGGATATGGAAATCGGGTGATATCTGTGATATTTGAGAAGGTTTGCTTACAGCTGCAAAATCTTACTAAGTCAACTTACATATCTTACTAAGTAAAATATGGGTGTCATGGCACAAATCTAATAAATGCTTTCATTGCATTTATTAGATTTGTGCAATTGCACCCATATTCTAATTTCCAAAATCCAAAATTCCGTCAGGAGCTTGGTGAAATAATGCATATAGCCAAACTTGTCGTAGACTTAGATAAAACTGTAGCACTATTCAATCTTCGATAAAACATAAAACATGTATCATTCCTTAGATCATCTCATCAATATTGCGGTTGGCGGCCAGTAAGTATACTCTCGGTTTGCCTGCATCGACCACCACGTAGTTCGTATCGTGCCAACTGCACACGTTTGCCCATCAAAAATGCAGGCTGTTGCGCCTTTCAGCACTCGTTATATGTACTACGTGCATACGTATGTACCTATCAGCGACCCGACCCGAGTCTCAGTAGCTTGCTGCTACTTCTTGTCCCTGTGGTTTTCTACATTTTTGAAACGTGTTTCTAAGTAAAATGGAATTTTCAACTACTACCTAAATATTCCTGAAGTGCATGTTCTAGGAAGATAATATAAATGTTGGAAGCAGTTTACTCTAATAAATGCTATGAAAACAGTGAGACTAATTTGTTTGTTCGTGATGTGTGTACGAAACGAAACCAAATATTTCTCAAATGTTAATGCTATAGTTTATAGTTATAACGTTCTTAAAAGTTATGAAACCAGAATGATACTTGATAGTCGTAGATTTAGGATAAAGTAGCAGAAAATACTCTGTACTTACAAGTATATAGGTACCTATCCTTCCCCACAACGACATTATTCTGAAATCACCTTGGGTCACGCGATGTTGAAATTAGGGCTGTACCGATTGAGATGTACTTCAATGGCCGCCGACGTTTTTCCCAACTGCGGCAAATATATTGGTGTTGTATTGTTATAAAGGACAAAAACCATATCCTCAACAAAAAATCACAGAAACCCCTAACAATTCATAATGCACAAGTAAGTTTGTTATTTTAGAAGGTGAGAAAATATTTTCAATAATCTGCATCTTCGATCTTGGGCACAGACAGCTCGGGCCGACGCGCAGTTCCGAATCTCAGTACATACCTATCTCAAATTAATCGCTCAGAACAATATTTACGTTTTGCTTTTGCGAACTTGAGGCTATCTCACTTCTGCATTAATTTTATTATGTTAAATACGAGTAGGTCCTTCTCTTTCATACCTTTATTTGTATTATTGAAGTATGTATTGTATCTATGCGTATAAATATACGTATGCATATTACAATCTATCCATTATATATTATAGTTAGTTTTCCATATAAAACATATGAAAGTTACGCCTAAAATTACTATACTTAGTTAAATAGTTAGTAGTAAGATACCCTTTCTACAGTACTGTACCTCTGTGGTAGTATCGGATATTACGAATTTGTTTTCATAAAGATAAATAAATATTGAAGTGTCAATAAATATTTCAGTTATGTTATAACATGTAGCGTACGAGTATGCACATGTAATGTATCATCATCATCATCAGCCTGTATCGGTCCACTGCTGGACATAGGCCTCTCCCAAGGCACGCCACCACACGTACAAGCAAACGTAGCGTGGGACGCCCCCCGGCTAGGTGGACAGATGACCATATAATGTATATTATATATAATTTTTTAATAACAATATAACAATAATGCTATGTATGACTATGCCATACATATGAACTATGGTATAAGTTAGCACACAATGTCACAGAACTTCACAAAATACCGCTAGTTAATGTAATAAAAACCATTGTCACAGTGAATACGGCAATTTAATATTGTAAATACAATGATATTATTATGATATTTGTCGTATTTTATATTATATACAACAAAGTACCCGAACAAAACTTTTATCTTTTTATTACTGGTTTTATTTAACATAGCCGAACACAAGGCGGTACGTTTCAGAGAAAATGTGATTGTGGAGGCTGGAATTTACACACATTCATGCAAATTACCTCTTCTTCCTAAATAAGTGTCTTTTCCCGCACAAAGACAGCTCATTCCTTCCATTCATATACTCTCGCTGTCGGCTCTGTCGAGTTGTTGACTCTTCTCCCTGCTATCCCAGTTTTCCTAGGCATTGTTACGATGGGGTTGTCGACCCCTGCCCTCGTTCTCGCCTTGAATATGAATCTCGCTGAAATTATGCCGCCTAGGGGCTATGTGCTTACTTACATAGATTATGTATGCGGACCTATGTGCGTGCGTATTGGGTTAAACTATGGAAAACTAACATATTCTTAGATTCCGTTCGTGAATATAAATATATGCTTAGAGCATATACTTAGAACTAGAAAAGTAAATAATGTTATTTCAATTCAAATTCCAATTCTTCATTTCAATTTTTGGTCTCACACATAGCACAGCAAACACGTAGTATAAATTATTAATTATTTTAAACACTAAACACAAAATCACAATAAAAACTATTTTAAATACAGCATACTAATATAAAAAGCAATACAAATCGCTTCAAACTATCAAAAAACCTACAATAATTATTATCAAAATGGATGTTTTAAAGGTTCCCAGAACGCTTTTGGCATCCATTACTCCATGAGTCATGGGCGGCACAAGGCTAGCTTTGAATAAAGTAGGCCCTTGATTGCGGGACGCCTCCGCCGCTCTCGTGCCAGTGCGAGAAAAGTTGATAGGTAATTGAAAATATAATGCATGAACAATAAATTACGTAACATAGAAATAATTACAATTTAAAATTGATAATGAAAGCAATTTCGCTTAGTTCATTGCAGCAAAATACTTTTGGCTGTTAGTGATTTTTAGGGCTCCGTACCTCAAAAGAAGAAAAAACTAAACCCTTATAGGATTACTCTCGTGTCTGTTATTGTATTGTGTAATTAGAAAGTTAAAAAATCAAGGCATTATGTGACATCAAATGAAAGGACTCGTTATAAGAAATACAAATAATATATATATTTTTTAATTTTCAAATGCATAGTTAATATGAAATATATTTAAAAAAATATACGAAAATCGAGCAATCGCCCCTTATCTCCGAAACTGCGGAGTCTAAAATTTTGAAAAAAAAAAAATTGAATTTAGGGCCTTTCTTACAGTTTGCAGGAAAACCTAAACCAAAATCCAAAGTCCTCACTTTTTGACTTTTGAAAACGGGATGGTAACCTTCTCCATGCGAGTTTGAATCGCTGAATTGAATTGAATATCTGAAACTTTTTAACAAAAAAAATCCGTAGAAAATTATTCTTAGTTCCGGTTTCGGTTAACAAAAAAGAGAAGAGCAGGCTCTCAAACAGACTTCTTTCTCGATCGAAATAGGTAAAGGGACTCTGAAATGCTTCAAGCAAGCCTGAATTGTAATTTCATTGACACGGATTACTAGAGTGCGCTACCAGATTTTAAAGGACTCAAAGTTTAAGCAATAATACATTTGAATAGGTAGTAAGTAGTAAGTACCTACTTACTACCTATTCAAATGAGTACCTACTCATACGCAGAAAATGTCGACGCACAATCCGTGCGCTTGGCGCAACTTCCGCTCTGCTCACATTTGGTTGGGTTGGACACGCTCTACTTTTATGACGATCATCAGTTGTTCATCGTGATTAACATATCATACGCCACCTGATGAATGACGCCCGTGATAGTTAGAGTATCAAAGTGATATGTCGTACGTACCTACTGGTGTATGTACCACTTTCTTAAAATATTGAATTGAATTCATTTATAGGTCGTACGTACCTAATGGTGTATGTACCACTTTCTTAAAATAATGAATTGAATTCATTTATAGATTAACTTAAGCAATACCCAATTTTGATGATTCTGAACCTGAAACCGAACAGACGATTTCGCCGCAGTCGGATAAAAGAAATAAAGCGTGACTGGAAGAAATTACTTGCAGTGATAAGTCCGCCTTTGCTCACTCATGTATATTTCTTTTTTATATTTCTTTAAATGTGTAAAGTAGTAGTATGCAGTAAAGAGTTTCTATATCCTCGAGTATATCATATTATAAAAAATGAAAAAGAAATAAATGAGTTGTGAAGTTTCAAAAAAGTGTACTAATATTTGTTCAGCTTCTGAAACCGAATGCCGGCAATTCATTCTATACAGTTTGAAAGCAATTTAAATGTAAAGTCTATAGGTTTCTTTGAATTTGAAGAAAAGCTCGTCGTCGTCGTTAGCATTACTTAAAAATTCACTCACCTCTTTGGTTTTGAAACTTGCAGTTCCTTCAGATCAGAATGCTCATAAAATACTTTAAAACATTATATGTTTCGGGTTGTGCCTAAGTTCAAAGTGAAACCGGCCATTATTTCCTTCGTTATGGAATTTCATCCGTGACAAATTAAACTGCAGAATGCTAATGCGAGCGCAACGCGCAACGCACCTGTGATGTGAAGTACGTCGCAAATCAACCGGTGGCACTTTTATATCCCCCCGGAAATTCATACAGAGCGGGGTCCAAACGGGAGGTTGAGGGTGGAGGTAATTGGTCCTTCGAGTCGGACGCGCGCGGGAACGCCATTACATTGCGAACTACCCCCATAAAATAGCGTTCAACTAGAGCGGCTGAATTTCCAGCTCGCGCGCCTCTCGGCCCGCAGCCCGGGGCTCTGAAGTAATGCTTTGTGCTATTACCTGGAAATATTTCCACTCGTCAAACGTGCGGCGCGGCGAGGCGATGTGCGAGCGGAAACTGGCGCCCTTTATTCCGGGATTTTTGCGATGATTTTGTTTGATAACTGCCTTTGGTCGGTAAGCGAATGCGCGATAAAATATGTGTTGTTTTGAATTGCGTAAAAAGTGTTACTGTTTGATATTTTACAATATCCATCACTATGCCGTTTTTGGAGTTGGTTTGTAAAGCGCAGAAAAATATTTTGTTATTTCTTCCATCCTTTTGAAGAAGCTTCGGCTCGTACCGAACGGCAAAATCCCGCGCCGGAAGTTAGAATTGAAAGGTTTCAAAGGCAGAAAATGGCAGGGATCAGATAAGTTTATTATCCGTCAGAACTGGGGAAAAATTATTACCGGTAAGAGGAAAACGTTTAGCTATCCTTTCTATTGGAGTATCCAAAGAAAGTTATGTATTGTACGGACGACGGAAGAGCTTTACTAATAAGGGTTTCTGAAACTATAACGCGGAATAATCAAATGAAACACACAAGTGTGGGTCCCGCCCGTGTACACACTGTTCGTACACTTTGTCAACCTACTTGTATATACGTGACAATTCTCAGGTACCGTTTTTACTTAATAGCATTTTTTTATTTGAATTAGCTAGAGTTATTACTTTTTATACTAACCACAATTCACAAATCATAACTTGGCTAATCTAGTTATTATACGAGGGATTGTCGCCGCCTGCTCCCGTTGTCTCCCAAAAGGTCGGGAGGTCGCGTTATCTGCGAGGGGTGTCCTCGTCGCCTCCCGGGGATTATCTCGGACACCCTTATCTCTCAGGTCAGGGCGCCTCCTAATTCTCATTAAAAAGTTTCTCGCGCGCGCCCGGACGACGTGCTTGGGAGCGTTTTTTTTATGAAAGACGTATGGGGAACTTTAGGAGGAATGCTTTTTGTAAGAAGACCGATTGCATGCAATATTGAACTATTGGATCGTTTTATTAGGTGCTTAGGATTACGTTTTTTTTAAGGAAACACGACATAAGGCGCGCGCCAGACTAACGCAAAGGTGTAGTCCGACGGCGCCCACGGACATTCGGATATTTACGGGGGCTGCGAATACCATGTGGAATTAATGTTGTACGTGTAACTGACATTATGACATTATTGTGATGTGATCGACCATATTCACGTCACACTTACTGGTCTACTCGTTGAGATTAATTAAGACAAAGAGGCTAACAAAGCAAAACAAGCCGTACTCCCAGTTTATACCGTCATGTCACCCTAGCGAGACAGTGTGTAGTGAGTGAGTGTGGTCCCCTCGACACGAATGTGCATCCTTGTCGTCGCGGTCGCTCTCGTCGTCTCGTCGTCACGACGATACTGTCACGTCACACTAGAGATTGTGTCAAAGCGATGACGGCGCGCCATAAGTGGAGATGTCTTCATGGGAAAGAAAGAACATCATTTGGTGGACGTATTTGCTATGTATCTTTATAGGGAACTGTGTGGGTTGTTTTATAGCACGAATACATGGGTAGTTTTTATTTTGTGTACCTATAGTGAGTACAATATATTCTGAATAGTTTGTTTATTTTAGTTAGTAAATACGGTACGGTTGGCCAATAACACACGAGCCTCTGAAAGAACAATCTCTTCAGGAATATTTGACAAGAACTAGATTTAAGAAAATCTTACATTTTTACTTGTGGCAGTTAAAAAAATGAGCTGAGGGAGAAAATTTTGGATTTTTACAAAAATGAGAATATCTCAAAAACTAAGCCATTTTTACTAAACCTAAAATTAGATATTCTGAGAGGTAATTAGCAGCCCTATCTTTTGTTAAAGGATTATCGTCGGTTTCTGGGACATCCTGTATACTATATAGCGTACATGTTATAGCGAAAGTACTAGCACGAATAAAGTAACATTTATTTGCTCAACATCCGCAACAAAATATTTCGAACGTTTATACGAAGCTGCATTTTTCGCAGCTTCTGTTTAATGTGTAATATGGGCTGAAAGGCTCGATGGTTTTGGGGAATCGCTGGCGGTCGCTCTGGACATATCCAAAGCATTCGATCGCGTCTGGCACCGGGGACTCTTAAGCAAGCTTCCGGCCTACGGTGTCCCTACAAAACTGTGCACCTGGATCTCCAGCTTTTTGAGTGGCCGGTCGATATTTGTCACCCTAGATGGTGCCTGCTCGGCCGACTACTCAATCAATGCTGGTGTTCCACAAGGATCCGTGCTGTCGCCTACGCTGTTTTTATTGTTCATCAACGACATGCTCTCGCTCGGCGAAATACACTGTTACGCGGACGACAGCACGGTGCACGAAGGGTTCATCAAGGACTGGAAGGGTAGAGAGGCCTCAGCAGCAAACGCGAGACGCGAAACTGTTGCTCGGGTTGACCAGGTTCTCGAAAAAGTATCCTCTTGGGGGAAGAAGAACTTGGTCAACTTCAACGTAGCCAAGACGCAAGCTTGTGCCTTCTCTACTAAGGCTGATCCGTTTCCTCTCCAAGCCACTTTTCAGGGCAGCCAAGTCCCCAACGATGGTAGTCTGGGCGTCCTGGGTATGGAGGTGTCCAGGGACGTTGGGTTTCGATCGTTCATAGAGTCCAAGGCGAAACTAGCGTCTCGAAAATTAGGAGTCCTTTACCGCTGTCGGCGATTTTTCACGCCGGTCCAACTGCTTACACTCTACAAAGCACAAGTAAGACCGGTGATGGAATATTGCAGTCATCTTTGGGAGGGTTCCCCTGAGTACCTTCTTTCAGCCTTGGATTCTATTCAGCGACGAGCCATTCGCCTCATTGGTGACTCCGTACTCACAAAGGACCTTCAACCTCTAAAGCACAGACGTATCGTTGGGTCATTGAGCCTGTTTTATCGGTACTACTATGGCCGCTGCTCTGACGAACTTGCTTCCCTTATCCCTCCTCCTCCTGTTCGCCTTCGCCAAACCCGCCATACTCTCGCGGAACACCCGTTTGTAGTCGACAGAAGAGTTCTTCGAACTGCACGATTCTCTAAATCGTTCTTGTGCCGCACTGCAAAGGTGTGGAACGGGCTCCCAGGAAATATCTTCCCCCACTCCTACAATCCACAGATCTTCAAATCGCGGGTTAATAGCCTTTCCCCAGCAACATTAGTCCACCTCCAAGCCGGACTGGCACCTCCTCGGGGGTGAAATTGGCTGCGCCTGAGGTTGCGACCTCGGACAGAGCCACCCAGTTCGGTAGCAATAAAAAAAAAAAAAAAAAAAAAAAAAAAAAAAAATGTGCAGCCGGCCGCGTTTCGGGCGACGACGACGACGCGACTCGACGTGGTCGCGGAATGTGGAACGCGGAACAATGGCGCATCGGTGCGTGCTTCCGTCCGGCGTGTTCGCGTCATCTTGCGCTGCCTCACCGCAGAATACCATACGTACGACATGGAGTGGTATTGCACTGCGCCTCGTATTTTGCTTCCCCGACTCTCCAGAGCTACGAGATGAACTCGGACGGGAAGAAAGTACGTCTATCGAGTTGGTACGTGTACGCGACGACGACGATTTATGTAGTCACACCGCGAAGCTGCTGATAACATCTCGGCGAACTAACGAGCTGGAGCGACTCGTGTAAACTGATATTTTTTGTGTCGCGTTCGTGCTTTGTCTTCGGCTTTTATTTTATGTCTCGCTTTTGGGCAGCGAAGCGGTAAATGATAGCGCTATTAAAGGTTCTGTGAAAATGCGAGACCTCTCACTGTCACACTCGAGTTATATATAATGTTCGTAGCATTTTTCGACGTTCATTTTTCCCACACATGTGTCAATTGTATCCTAGATTTTACCGCATATAATTAACAATTATTAGAATATCCCAAGCTGCTCTAATATTTTAATATGCTGTTTAACATGTTCATGATACAGGAGCAATAAAGTAGATATTTACCTCACGTTCTGAAAACATCATACATAACCCTTCCTTTTGGAGCTGCCGCAGACGAGTAAAAACACAAATCATTTCAATGTCTGGTCTGTAACGAGCAGCAGTCGCAGCTATTAGCCCGCGCAACTCTCCATGAATCAAGCCGCTACTCTTTCAGCTGAATTACAGATCCCTCATAAATTGCCTCTCTTTAGGGTGATTAATATCAGAATGTCATCCGTGGCTGCGGCTCGTTCGTGTCACCCGCGGCAAACGACTTTTTGCCCGTGGCAGCACTGCGCTCGAATATTGCTGATTAATAAATTGTCGGTATTTTGTATTTGCGGACAGCTGGCTGTCTGCAGTTTGTTCAATTTGGTCAGAGCTGAACCTATAGAATGTTTATTTAATTCAAGATCACTTTTCTATATTTTAGGTGTTATTGGTAATTTTCAGCTTAACAGCCCAATTAAGTCGATTTCCCTTTTCGGCAAACATTTGTTTTACTGTCGTTGTGGTGCATATGTAATTGAAATAACAGATGAAACCTTCAAAATTTTGTTTTTTAGATAAATTCTCAGCAAACCTTAAGGTGTTTCACTATTATTATCCAGTGTAAAGCAAAGGTAAGCTTTACTGTACTTCATTATTTGACGTTTATTTACGCAACGGTGAACACGAGAAAGTACTTCAATGTCTCTCTATACATTGTGTAATAATTCTTTATCGTTGCCTCCTACTCTACCTATTGAGTATTGATAATAAATTAATAATACAGCACTGAGGATACAAGTAAGATCATTCTGCGCGTCTGAATTCGTCCCAATAATTCGAAGTAAGACTGTTAAGAAAAACACTCAATATGTAAATATCCAATCCTGTTCGTCTTCTTTCCCTGGAGCGCGCGCCGGCGGAGGCGCGCGGCGGCGCGGACGGCAGAGCGGTAGCGGGCGACAATGCGGTTCTCGCTTATCGCGAAATGAGAAATTCCTTCAGCGGAGTCTACGTGCTTCAGTCGCAGCGACACGGAGCGAGAGCCGAGGAATTCTCCGCCTGAAAGACCCACCTTATTTGCTAAATGAAGTATCTCGGGAACGCAGTAGTGTTATATACTCGACGCTCTTCTAAATTGCGTGAGGATGCGCAAATTATACAATTGTTGCTAATTTGGAAGATATTTATATTGACTTTTAAAATGCACATCGCAAATTTGCAGCAGCAATATATACAACATCTCGCTCATTCTTTCTCCGGTTGTACATTTAAGTACTTGCACCGTCTGCTATGCAAATAGAGCTCGGCTTCCGGTCTCTTCATTTCTATGTTAATAAAGAAGACCGCCCCGGCCGGTGCCGCCTATGGCGCAATGTTCGATCGACTCTTTGGTTGGAATGTCTTTATGCAGCAATGTTTGTAAATAAAAAGCTCGGGTCTTTTTGGATGTTCCCGTGTAACATACTCGTTTAGGTGCAGTTATCTCGTTGGCCGCTTAACGATTAGTTGTAACGATAATTTCACTTAAATGCTTGGAAATACGTTTAGGTAAATGAACTTTTATGAACTTTCACCAAGAATTTACTTGTAATGTTGTACGGTCCTTTCACCGAGTCGTGCAGCAGGTAGGTATTTATTCGTGCTTTACTTGCTGCTTGATAGTTATCTTGTCCGAATACTTGCCAAACGTGGTGCTCAGTGTTGTGCTGTAATTTGCCAGAGTCCTTGCAGTACCACACCAATAATCTGCTTACCCCGATTGTCGGGATACAGCGTGTGGTATGTATGTATGATTATGATGATCTTTCGATCGATTGTTATTGTTTCGTAATTATGTATGTTGTTGTATGCCGCCTACATAAGTGTCCTTGTTTTTTGTGTTTTTATGTTTGCTGTTTTATTTCGTGCATTCTTTGTTTGTTTCTGTACATTTGTAGCAATTTTTGTAGGAATGACAAATATTTTTATTTTACTTAAAATGTATTTATTTTTTATAACCTATTTTAATTTAAACTGTGATTAATGTATTAAAGTGTATGTCTTGTCATTACATGTACTGTCTTTTTGTGTCTCGACTAAGGATCATGCTGCATCCAGATAATTTTTTTCATAGTTTTAAGTCGGTCTATTTGGTTTTTTATTTTCTGTTACTCGTATGTAATTTTTTTGCGTTGACTTACAGAATATTTTTAAATCAATTTTATTGCAAATTTGTATTCCTAATCGAACACCTGGCTTGCATGTATATTTCTTTATCGTGCACTTAATGAAGTTTAGTCCAATGCTCTGTAACATTCGCCACACAAGGGCACTTCCTTTAAATTTATGTAGTTCTGCTATTTAAATGGATAGAAACCACGAACACTTGAACGCCGCGTCTTCGGACCTAGTACGTAGCTCGTTCAATGCTCGGCCCGACCGACCGAACCCAGTCGCTCCACGCTCGGCGCTAATAAGATACGATCTGTCTCGCTCGCCTCGTTACTAAACGACGTCTGTTACTTCTCAATGACTCATTTCGAATCGGCTCTCGACACTAATTTTAATTAAATCGTTAAATTTAATGCATAGTCAAGTTATATTGCTAACTGAATTGATACTTTGTCCGGGGCGGAGCTACCCTAGCTTCAAACGGAGAGTAATTTTTTTTCTGTGAAGAAATTAATTAAGAATTTTTTCCCTGATTGCGGAACGCCAAAGAGGGTATTGCTGTTTGAGAAGAGCCAGTTAAAGAACTTTAATATAATAAATTTTAAAAAATCCGACACAATCCTTATCTTTTCATTCTTTATCGCGCTCATTCGTATTGAAATTTACTTTGAAAATAAAAAATTCACAGATCTCGTGCATTACACGACCTTCGAGGTACATTGAAAATGAACTCAACAAAGTAAAAAAAAGTATTACTTTTATATATTTTTTATTATTTTTCAAAATCCAAGCAGCTTGAAAAATGTAAACTAAAATTTAGACAGAAAAAGAGATAAGCTTGACATTATGTCTAACTAAAGTAACAAATTAATAAATATCAATCACACATACACACACACTCCTTTAGTAAATATTTATACATATAGGTACATATAATGTATTAGGGAATGTCTGCAATAGCTTTATTGATTTTTATTTTAAACAAATTTCTTGAATTTGTGAAATGGATCAATATCGCTGAACTGGTTAGTGTAAGTTTTAGCTATGCGGTTGAGAACTAAGTTCGCAGTTCGTATAAAAACAAAAGACTTTCTGACGCCGCGCGCACCCGTGCCCGTGACCACATGAGACCACGTCGCGTTAGTTTCGGACTTGAAGAATTAATTTGCATCACATTTATCGAAGGATATTATAGATAGTTCATGCATTTATCGCCTATTCTGTACCTAGTACCTATTCTGTTGCGGTACTCGCAACAGAATAGGTACTCGTATGTATTTTGAAGGATGCACCAGCGTGATGCATCGTGTAGTGCACCAAGAGTGCTCGAAGCTCTCGAGATTACCGTTGTATCAAGCGGGCCTTTATCTCGGACTAGGGTTGCCAACTGATTTTTTTTATTCGGTTTTTTATTTGAGTTTTTCTGTATTTAAAAGAAATCAAATATTTTTAATAGCCAGGCACATGTCCCAAATAGAATTTTCGACATTGATACCTACTAATTAATTAAATCATTAAAATATCTAATATAATCGTCAACTTATAGTTGGCGTGTTCGGTATACCGTTTTACACACGTAAATTTTTTAGTTTGATTCTAGATTTTAACTTTTGGAAATATGTTTACCCAAACGCTCATAATAACATTCACAACACTGTAGTGTTCTTTTATGTAATCTATGTATTATGTATACAATATATTTGATGTAATTACAATTGATACCCATACCATATACGTCTTACAGAAATATGTAAAAAAAAAAATGACTTGCTTGGAACGCTATTCGGTATTTGTATCGCTTAGAGTTTGCATGCAACCCTGCTCACGCGGCGCATCTGTAGAGGCGGCCGGCCGGCAGCTCTCACCACGAGGACACTAGAGAACAATCAACAAGGATTCTGTCGAAGGTCTTAGCCACCTTAGCCACAGCCTTAGCAAAGTGTCTCGCGTGGGAGACCCGTGGGTGGGAGAGGGAGGTGCCAGTTCGATATAGTTTAATAGTGTGGTTTATTTATTTAAAATTTTCTGTGTAGTATCTAGAGAGAGAGAGATAGGGAGTATAACATTAGATTAAAGAGTACAAAAAATTGTTTTAAACGAATTTGCCTCGAATACACATAGTGCCTCACTGAATCATAACTTTTTATGAAATCTTGGTCGGCTACATTAAGTTCTACACGCGTGACGTCAGCCCATCACACCTTGGTGAACTAGGTACCATGCCATGTCTGTGCTGCCCTTTAGTCGTATCGGCTACACTGAAGTGGACGAAATCGCGAATTTTTCTTGCGAATTCCCGAACCTCGCCAAATTTATACAGTTTAAATGGGTCTAAATGTGTATAGAGAACATGCGATGACATTTTGACAAGACATTTTGAAAAATTGGAACTCCGTCTCCGAGGGTGCGGTAGAAAAATAGTGCAGCCAGAGTGGTCCACGCGCTTGAGATTACTATTGTATAGATACCTCAGAGGCGCCCTCCCAACACGAGGACAATGGCGAACAATCGACAAGGATTCTGTCGAAAGGGCTGAGCTATCTTAGCCTCACCCTTAGCGGACTGGCTCGTGTGGAGCGGGATGCGCGGTGTATGAGCGAATTCTGTTCAATCCTTTTTGGGATAGTGGAGGAATTACCATGTGGAATGTGGAATACATAATAATAGGATATATGGGATATATAATTAATAATATATGTAACATTGCTACCCAATTTAAAAAAAAGTAGAATACTAGCTCTACTTGTGTCTACACTGCAATATGCCATTTGCTTCAGTTCGATCAGTGTTTACCGTACTGGATAAGTGAGCGCATGGGAGTGTGGGAGGACTGGGTTCCATCCAGGGCATGCCCGTGGGAGGAGTGGTAGTACCAGCTGGGACAGGTATAGAGCATATGTATGGATAGATAGATAGAACACCAGTTAGGTTAAGTTGTTTGGCTGTATGGTGGAGATTTCTGTAAGATTTATCTCTATGCAGAATCATGCTGCCCTCTTGGGTAGTTGAAGAATTTCTTTCTTTGTGTATTCTTAATTTATTGGCTGCTGGTGCTCTTGCTATCTTCACCTATGCTCCAGCCTCATGTCGTGCGGACATAGAGGTGTTTTGCTTTTGCACGAGACCTGTATCTTCCATACTCTACATTCCACATTTTTTTACTGAAACTGACACGGTTGGCTACATCACCTACTACATCCGTGATGTCAGCCCATAACACCTAGATGAACTAGGTGCCATGTCAGTGCTCCCTTTCGGTCGCACCGCCCACACTGAACTGGACGGGAAACACAATTGCATTCATTGCAGTTCTGAGATGAAATTATTAACGAAATCTTTTGTTTAAAAGAATCACCAAAGTAAAATATAAAACTAAACTAAATAAATTAAAACTAAAAAAAAAACTTAATGTTAAAGAAAAAAAATTAAACTTAAAAACTTAATTCATATTTTTTTTTGTGTCTTACTTGATTGGCTACATCACCTCCTATCCGTATTTCAGACGCAACTGTGTAGGTGTTACTTATTAAATCTATACCGTCCCGCATATATAATATCCTTCTATAGCATCTGGACGACTGTTCAGCCTCACACCTTCTTCCCTACAGTTGTAGTTTCTTCCACAGACTGTGGTTTCTTCTCTGTCTGGAGACAACAACCCCGGAACTCCCGCTGTTGTTAACTGCATCGGACGTGAGAGTAACCTACCTTGGGATGCAAAGCCGCGCTAGGCAACCGTTTGTCATTCATTTATTACCTAGCACTAGCCGATTGAATCGGATTTTTTTTTTAATTTTAGGCAGATAATTTTTTTGATGAAATACGGAAGATTATGGAGAATATGTGAGGTCAACCCACAAAAAAAAAATCCCGATCAACGGCGAACCTAACATTGGAGACGTTTTATTGCAGGTGAAAATATATTGATTGGGTCGGTTCATCTGTTGTTATGGAAACTGCAAACTCAGCAATTCAGTATATGTAGATAGAACACCAGTTAGGTTAGGTTAGGTTGTTGCTGTGTGTAAAAAAAACCCGAATTGGCTTACAGAGCAAAAGACGACCGCCGATCGATGTTGGCGTAAAATTTGAATTGACTTGACTTATGAATTTAAATGAAAAATTAAAGGGCTTATTTTTGTTTAATTGTAACATAGTATAGTTCTTCGACTACCCGAGAAGGCAGCACGATCCTGGATAGAGATAAATCTGTCAGAAATCTCCACCACACAGCAAAACAACTTAACCTACATAACTGGTGTTCTATCAATCCATACCTCGCTCGCTGCAATGCCAGTATGGCAGTACATAATACATACAGTAATGCTTAAAGATTTAATGCTAGTAGTCTCTCCGGATGCATAGTATTGCACGCTGACGACACAATTTGTACCGGCCGCCGCTGCGCCGCCGCCCACACGGGGCGCCGCCGCCGCGCCGTCCTCGGTGCGCGGTGGTGGCGGCGACAGCGGTCGATGACCTATAGGTATTACTCCGCAACCACAGCGTTCAAAGGGACAGAAGGAGCATAAAATTGTCGGGCAGGCGAAAAGGTATTAGACTGTGTATGCAGAGACGAAATAACAAACATATATGTTTATTTCTATCGCCACTTATTTTTATCAACAGGCGTGTTACGATACGAGCTTGTGTGACGCTAACTGGGAATTTATAGACTATAATGTATTGGGGACGAAGTGAATCGTATGTAATGTATTACAAAAGCACTTCTATACTTTTTAATTCTTTGCTCCGTCCGCAGCCGTACCGCCAGCTAGACCCATTCGCGAAAACAATAAAAGCTGCTCCGATGTAGAGAAATCTCGGTAAGTAACGACCTCCTCGTCAGGATATTTACCTTGCCGCGGAAACCCTTTCGTGACCCGAGAATGGACATCTCTTTCTTTCTTCACACGGTTGGCATCGTCAGTCGCATAACAAAATAGCCTTAAATTATATGGGATTTTAAATTACCGGGTTTAAAAATTATAAAAAAATTTAACAAAATTTAACAATCTTCGTCATCGGCGACGCGACGGACTGATGATAACTGATCTCTGGATCTCTGTCAACCGTAGCACCGGGCAGAGTGCCCATGAGGATTGGCCATACGTTTCGCCCGAAACGTCGAACCGTACAGCTCGCATAGTGCCGTGAGTAAAGCCGTTACATTTTCTATAGCCTTAAATAGCTAAATTTTCTTCATTTGCCTAAGTGCATAATGTTGTTGTGATTAAGCTGCGGCAATATCTACCCGGTCCACTTCTTTGTCGACTGTTCTAGCGTTAAACTCCAACTAGTCTAAAACGTATTCTAAATATACATTTTGCCAGCGTACGTAAATATTCAGGTTGAGCTTATACATACATTACATACGTTCTACTACAAAAATAGCTAGATTTAGCTCTTTACAGCCGCCGCCGGTCAGCGGCGTGCGCGGCGGCGGGGCGGAGCGGCGGCAGTTGTCCGTCGGTCAGCTAACAAATTGTTTACACAAGCTTTTTATCGCCAGAGACTCTAGATCCGTGGGAGACGAGACGCGACATGGTGTAACCCAAGAGCACTTTACACATTATCTTGTACCTACATTTTATTTTTTTATTTACAAGTGTACACCGCAAAAGATTGGTTACGTATACAGAATCATTCATTTGAGACGTAAGAATAAATGAGAACGAGATCTATGAGTCACAGCACAATGATTCGGAGAGAATGCGTGAACATGAGCTCCTATCTGTAGTTACCTATAGATAAGAATAAAATGCGAACTGGTGATTATTTATATAACCAAGTAATTTCAAACGCGCCGCACTCGTACTGAATACGAACGGCATTCCAACGTATACAAGCATATTACTAAATACTCGTATATTAATATGAAATCACACTTCTCAGTTTTCGATGGGCATATTGATAAATTGTTAGAACTACACGTATGCGAGACTTCATAAGAAAACATTGATAACTGTGCACTCCGGCGGCCATGCCACTTAGGCCGTTAGCGAGAATTTATGCAGTTGGAACTTGGAATGCTAAATTAATTATGTAAGGCATTCTTTAAAACTATAATTTAGAATTTAATTTATTTTGCGTTGTTGATCAAACGGGATCATGTAAATAGGATCTTTACCTACCTATCTAAAAAATGTGTGTTTTGTAATTATTACGGTAGGTTCATAATTTATATATGGGTTGGCTAGTCTTCTTGTTAACTTTTACTTATTCTGTTCTGTAATGTTGAAGGCGTTAAAAAAACTCATTTTAATTTCATCTCCGTACCTCAATTCTTATTCTATTATATTAAAACGAATCATAAGTCAGAACCGCACGCAGGTTCCATCAGAAAACACATAAAATTTGATCAAAACGCAAAATTGAACCCAAATGACCCCTACATTAGGGGTTACTCTCCTATAAGAGCTCACCTCCATTTTAAATTGCTCTTTCTCGTCAAAGTTTAAATTGCAAAACTTGTTACAAACACAATAAGGACGACGACGCCGACGTAGACGGTAAAAAGCTCGGCATTCGGCCTCACCATCCTACACAATGGGCCTCGGCTCCAGACAGCCTTTCATAATTAAATTGAGTCGCCATACGGAATGAAAAGTCGATCGCGCAGGTAGGTCAGGGGGTCCATACGTATAGTCGACCACAATTTATTTGTAAATTATCTTTTAGGTGAACATCGAATTTTCATGTGGATGCTGATTGATTGCTACAACTTGCATTCGTGGCACTGCTATTATTTGTACCGTGAAGTGGAAACATGTGGACCGTGTAGAGTGTTTTCATTTTACGAAGGCACGCGGGGTACGAGGTAGGAAGTGGTGCAAGAGGCGGCCGCGCGGAGCTCAGTAGAGAACGAACTCGATGCCAGGTCGGTACACAAGTTCTTCACGTCTCTGCGTCGCTCCGTCGAACCGAGTCGTTACCTACTGAGCTCCGCGCGGTCTCACACCACTACCTACCTCATATTACCCCTCGTGCCTTCGTAAAATGAAAACACTCTACCATGCACATCGACGTGATAACGAAGAACCAATTTGACAATTTCACCAAAAACCAAACATCAGATCTACTCGTATAAATTGTTTATCATTTATCTCCACCAACATTTATTTTCATAAAATAAAAAAAAAAAATACTTATAACTAAAGAATTAAAACCTACCTAACAAACATTAAAATAACTATCGAAAGGGGCGTTTTCAAATGTTCCTAGAACACTTCCGGCATTACCCCGCTGGATGGCAATACCCCTTTGAATGAAGTAGACCCTTGATTGCGGGACGCCAGTTGCGTCCACCAGCAGAGGTCCAAGCCTCTTCAAGAAGATTTTGGCTTCACTGCTACACGGACCGAGGGTTTCAACCGCAAACGCAATTAATTCGAAATCTTGAATTATATTTTTATATTGATTTGTTGCGTTTGAGGCTCCCCGCGACACGGCCGCGGAGAATATTTATCTAAGTATTCTATATTATATATGTACTAGCTGAGCCCGCGGCTCCGCTCGCGTGAAATTCGTATTCCAAAGAAGAATGTAAGTAACTAAGGGCGAGGCCGAAGGCCGAGCTGCGTTCAGGTAATCGATAAACCTTCTTAAAGAAAGTAACTAACTAAGGGCGAGGCCGAAGGCCGAGCTGCTTTCAGGTAAACGATAAAACTTTCTCAAATAAAGGAAGTAAGGGCGAGGCCGAAGGCCGAGCTGCGTTCAGGAAGACGACAAACCTTCTGGAAGAAAGGAAGGAACTAAGTGCGAGGCCGAAGGCCGAGCTGCGTTCAGGTAAACCAAAAATCCTCTTCCGCCTTCGGGCCTCGCCCTTAAAGACTTCCTTTCTTCGATAGAATATAATATCGTTTACTCAATCTATTTATTTCATATAAATAAAAAAGTAATATTAATAACTAAATAATTAAACCTACCTAACAAACATTAAAATAACTATACAAACGGGCATTTTCAAATGTTCTTAGAGCACTTGCGGCATTACCCCGCTGGATGGCAAGGCTTACCCTTTGAATGAAGTACATGAGCCCTTGATGACGGGACACCAGTTGCGTCAACCAGCTCAAGCCTCTTTTGGCTTCACTGCTCCACAGACCGAGGGTTTCAACCGCAAACGCAACAAATTCGAAATCTTGAATTATATTTCTATATTTGCTGCGTTGGAGGCTCTCCGCCCCAGCCTCGGCCGCGCCAGCCGCTCTTGAAGATATCCTAACGTGACTTGGAGCCAATGTGAGAACAAAAGTGGCGTCCCACATCACAGAACTACCCTTAGTCCATGGCACTAAGGTCTCTAGCATCGGGCCTCTTGCCATCCAGCCGGGAATAACCGCGAGGTTCTAGGATGCACGGCATATTTGCCGTTAGAAGCGTGGACTTTATAATAAAATTTAAATTAAATTAACTCAATCTTAATATTAATTAACTTTATTCGAGATGGTTTAGCTTCTTCCTGAACGCAGCTCGGCCTTCGGCCTCGCCCTTAGTTACTTGCTTTCTTCGAGATGGTTTATCATTTGTCAGAACGTAGCTCGGCCTTCGGCCTCGCCTTAGTTGCTTACTTTCTTCATGATGGTTTAGCTTCTTCCTGAACGCAGCTCGGCCTTCGGCCTCGCCCTTAGTTACTTGCTTTCTTCGAGATGGTTTTTCAATTATCCGAACGTAGCTCGGCCTTCGGCCTTCGGCCTCGCCTTAGTTACTTACTTTCTTCAAGATGGTTTAGCTTCTTCCTGAACGCAGCTCGGCCTGCGGCCTCGCCCATAGTTACTTACTTTCTTCGAGAAGGTTTATGGTCTTCCAGAATAGAGCTTGGCCTTCGGCCTCGCCCTTAGTTACTTATTTTCTTCAAGAATGTTTTTCTTCTTCCTGAAATCAGCTCCGCCTTTCGCCTCGCCCTTAGTTACTTTCATCGAGAAAGAATATCGTTTACGTGAGCGCAGATCCGCCTTCGGGCCCGCCTTTAGTTACTTACTTTCTTTTTTTTAAATACGAATTTCACGCGAGCGAAGCCGCGGGCAACAGATATATAAATTTTATTGCACCAATGACAGCGACATAACTTCGACTTTCAATTATTATTTTTATTTACTGAAACAATTTGTCACCGGCCAGCTCACGTCGAGATGACAGTTCTCCGTTGTCAACATGACATTTAAAATTGTTTTTACCTTTACTTTGGACTACGTGATTTTAAACGCGCAATAATGTTTATAATTGTTAATTTTTTTTTTATTTTTGTTAATTTTTTTTACGTATTATGTTAACCCGGCATATAAACTGCCACTATACAAAGTTTCGTCTAATTCCGTTCAGTGGTTTTTGCGTGATGCGCGTACAGACAAACAAACAAACAAACAAACAAACAAAAATTTTAAAAACTGTTCTAACATGTTCAGTATCTCATTTTAAGCCACCCTGGTTAGTTTTTTTCCGAATACATTCAATGTACAGACTTTCTTACCTCTACGATTTTATTATATGTATAGATTAGATTGCACATCGATATGTAGTATTGACCATGGTTGGAATATTCTCGTTGGATGGAATCGCGTGGCGGGCGTGGGTGGTGCGAGCTGGTGTCGGTGGTGGTGGACCCCCTCCCGGCACCCCGCACGGTGCCGTTCGATAGGTGTCGTCCGGTCGTCGATGCTATAGGTGTGTGTTGATCGGCGCGACATCGAGCGCGCTTGTGCGTGCTCGCTCGTCCGGAAACTTGGTAAATGCCAGCCGGTCGCCCTTTCAGTCAGCCTACCCGTATCGACAATGAGCTCTTTTAAACTATATCCGCAGTGACAGCCGCCTTTCGGACCGCGACATTAGCTTCACAATGAGGAACTTCCGACCTTTGTTCCCTTAGTTTGTTCCATACTGAGCGCGCAGGAAATGTCTTCGGAAAATTGCAAAGAAATGTATCTTTTTCGGGAGTATTTAATTTATGGGGTTCCAAGAAAATTGCGGAAACACTGGCAGATATTTACCTAATTGGACGGGTTAGTTTAGGTTAGGTAATATACATATGGCTCTTACTTATCTCTAATGTCTTCCCGGGCTCACCTTAACTCATACATTTAGTAAACTAATGAAAATTTTCTGTATTTATTGATTATAATATTACCAATACATATAACATCTATTCTTTACGATGTCAATCGTCTAATTTGAATGAGCTTTAAATAATGTTTTCTTAGAAACTTCATCCTTCACGGATACACCATCTGTCGATTCTATATTATGTACAGTAGCAAGGGATGTATAATCTAGAACCAACTCTGTGTTTGTTTAAATTTGTTGGATATTAATTAGGAAGTTTGCCGTGGAATTCTCGTCGCGGGGCCATCGCCGCTCGTTGACCCGCACGAGTAAGCACGTCCGATCTTAATGAGAGTTGACGCTCGACTGAGGAAACACGGCTGCGTTCCGACTACATCACTCCACTCTTGACTCATTTTAATTGTAATGAACGCCCCAATTGGCGAATATCGCCATTCATAATTTGTAGAGAAAATAATAACCATACTGAGTGTATACATACATTTCATAAATAATATATGTTGCACTCCGTTTTTGTCCGAAACACATTTTTTTAACTAAATTTTCCGGAACTATTCTTACGACCGCCGAGCATGAAGCTCGACAAATACCTAGCTCGAGAACAAAGGCAAATAATATTTTCCACTACGCCTTCCCCACACGGCCCTTTGGTTACCTCCGGCCTTCGGGTGTGTACGGGTAATGTACTTACACTTTACTGGGCGTAAAGGTAATGTCGCACGTGACCCTAGCGGTGCGCGGGGCGGCGCGCGGCGGCGGAGGCGCGGCGGGTGAGTCGCACTGCGAGGCTGAGCGAGCACCCCTAGTACATTACTAGGCACGATCGGGTTATCGTAACTCGGAGTGGGAAAATATTGGATTATTCTGTTCTCAGCCGATTGCGCCTAGTCGTTTCATGATTGAAGCTCTATTTTTACCCGACTACGGGAAAGCCAAAAAGAGTTTATGAATTTGGCAACGTATGTATTTATTATGTGTGTTCGTTTATTTAACTCACAGCGCCAGTTAATATATGATGGATGAGACATTGTTGGATTCCTCTCGATCGTATGCGTATCCGCGTGTCGTAGGCTACATAAAAATATATATAAGTAATACCCGACTACGAAAAACGAGTTGATCGACAATGCTGTAGTCGGGCGTATAGAAGGATTCGAATAGACAATAGACAGCCCGACTAGACTACAGCATTTTCGGTCAACTATCCTATGTATCTATTTTCTTCATTTTTATAACGATTTAAATACCGAAACAATGCCACTTCTCCGTGTTATATTTATCGTTCGAAATACCAATGAAACCTAAACAAATTAAATCCATTCCTTTTTTTTTTGTCAGTAAATCTCAAAACAAAATGTGTAGATGTTCGATGATGATAAATCCATGATAATTAATATACCTCATTGAATAAATACCTTAAAGCCAACATTCGTATTCTTCTCATAAAAAAAGGAATAGTCAAAAGAAAATTCGGAATGGAATCTACTAGGTAGTATTTTATTACAAAGAGGAAAACTCTCGTGACACCTTATCCTAATGATAAATGGCAAAGTGTTGCGACTGAAGCAAGGTTTCCCTGCGCTACCTTCCTACGTTCGTACTTCGATTATATTAAGTCGTGTTGGTCCTTAGAACCTTGGCACGAGCGCAGTAGTTGTTCACGTGGAGTTCTTATAGTGGTTCTCAGCAAGGTTCTGAGTGTGATAAAGTTCTTCGTGTGTATCCTTCACCTTAAGGCCGTGACAAACGCCAACGACCTTGAGCATTCGGGAATTCTACATAATGTACCATGCGACTGCTAATTTCGCTTCGCACGTTCAAGTCACATTTAGCGTAGTTTGTCGCTATCAGCCTAAAGAGTTGATGGTTCGGGGTTCGAATCCCACTTTCGTATGTTTTTTTTTTTTTGCTTTTTTATTATTTTAATTATTAAAATGATTGTGGCTTATGTAACTGATGCGTGATTCTAATTTTTTATTTTTTATTATTTTACCTAAATAACATTTTATTGTAATTTCTTCCAAATTATTTTAGTTCATGTACTTACCACTTTTTATAAACCTCTAAATAGACTATCGATGAAAACTAAAATAAAAATAGGTAGGTAGGTAATAGGTAGATAGGCATTTAGGTATGTATGGCAAATATCATAGCAACATAGGTACCGGCCGGCGCGCGCGGCGCGCGCGGCGGCAGCATGGCACGGTGCGGTGGGGTGCGGTGCGGTGCGGTAACTCAGTAGCAGCGTGCCACTCACGCATGCAAGCAAGCAATAACAAGCCGCTCCTCCGCGCCGCGCCGCCGCTCCTCCGCGCCGCGCCGCGCCGCCGCGTCGTCACCGCTCCGCGCCACCACAGTGCCGCCGCCGCCGCCGCCCCCGCTCCGCAGCGCGCCGCTGTTGCTAGGCTACTTTTATTTAGGCACGGTTCTATAGTCCTTGCATCTCAAGCGCAGACAGCGTTATACCACCCGTGACACTAGTCACATTTTCTATGAAGCGGCCGAAAATGTGTACCTACTGCTCACGTACGCGGGCGCCTTTGCGTGTATTGGTGCGACCTCGATAACTTGGGTACAGGGTTGGCACTCTTTATGAGAAGTTTGTAGTGGACAATATTATAAATTATATTTGATGTAATTTAAAAGGAAACATTTTTAATTATGACTATCTATGTATATGTACCTCTTAACATTATTGGAGGGCAAGAAAAAAAGAAAAACATCAACTTATATGCACATGTTTTATTTTTACTCGCTAACTAAACGACAATTTTGCAGTGAAAGTTTCACTAAATTTTGGAAACTTTGCAATAGGTATTCCATTTTTATTATTTTTAAGCCGAATCGTATGTGAAGCTAAAGTGAAATTTTCAATGTATACTTGCCGCCATTTTGAACTTTTTAGTTACTGGACCGATTGCTTTCAAAATTGATATCTGGGTGTCTGTGTAGGCTCTGAATACGAATCTGTAATCAAAATTAAAAAAAAGTGGCCGCCATTTTGAACTTTTTAGTTACTGGACCGATTGCTTTCAAAATTGATATCTGGGTGTCTGTGTAGGCTCTGAATACGAATCTGTAATCAAAATAAAAAAAAGTGGCCGCCATTTTGAACTTTTCAGTTACTGGACCGATTGCTTTCAAAATTGATATCTGGGTGTCTGTGTAGGCTCTGAATACGAATCTGTAATCAAAATAAAAAAAAAGTGGCCGCCATTTTGAACTTTTCAGTTACTGGACCGATTGCTTTCAAAATTGATATCTGGGTGGCTGTGTAGGCTCTGAATACGAATCTGTAATCAAAATAAAAAAAAGTGGCCGCCATTTTGAACTTTTTAGTTACTGGACCGATTGCTTTCAAAATTGATATCTGGGTGTCTGTGTAGGCTCTGAATACGAATCTGTAATCAAAATAAAAAAAGTGGCCGCCATTTTAAACTTTTCAGTTACTGGACCGATTGCTTTCAAAATCGATATCTGGGTGTCTGTGTGGGCTCGGAATACGAATCTGTAGTCAAAATTAAAAAAAAGTGGCCGCCATTTTGAACTTTTTAGTTACTGGACCGATTGATTTCAAAATTGATATCTGGGTGTCTGTGTAGGCTCTGAATACGAATCTGTAGTCAAAATTTAAAAAAAGTGGCCGCCATTTTGAACTTTTCAGTTACTGGACCAATTGCTTTCAAAATCGATGTCTGGGTGTCTGTGTGTGCTCTGAATACGAATCTGTAGTCAAAATTAAGTGGCCGCCATTTTAAACTTTTTAGTTACTGGACCGATTGATTTCAAAATTGATATCTGGGTGTCTGTGTAGGCTCTGAATACGAATCTGTAGTCAAAATTTAAAAAAAGTGGCCGCCATTTTGAACTTTTCAGTTACTGGACCAATTGCTTTCAAAATCGATGTCTGGGTGTCTGTGTATGCTCTGAATACGAATCTGTAGTCAAAATTAAGTGGCCGCCATTTTAAACTTTTTAGTTACTGGACCGATTGCTTTCAAAATAGATATCTGCGTGTCTGTGTGGGCTCTAAATATGAATCTGTAGTCAAAACTAAAAAGTGCAAGATGGCGGCAACTATTTTTAAATTTTGAAAACGGATTCGTATTCAGAGCCCATACAGATACCCAGATATCAATTTTGAAAGCAATCGGTCCAGTAACTAAAAAGTTCAAAATGGCGGCCACTTTTTTTTAATGTTCACTACAGATTCGTATTCAGAGCCCACGCAGACACCCAGATATCGATTTTGAAAGCAATCGGTCCAGTAACTAAAAAGTTCAAAATGGAGGCCGTTTTTTTTTTATTTTGACAACGGATTCGTATTCAGAGCCCACACAGACACCCAGATATTGATTTTGAAAGCAATCGGTCGAATAACTAAAAAGGTCAAAATGGCGGCAACTTTTTTTAAATATTCACTACATATTTGTATTCAGAGTCCACACAAACACCCAGATATCGATTTTGAAATCAATCGGTCCAGTAATTAAAAAGTTCAAAATGGCGGCAACTTTTTTTAAATGTTCACTACAGATTCGTATTCAGAGCCCACACAGACACCCAGATATCGATTTTGAAAGCAATCGGTCCAGTAACTAAAAAGTTCAAAATGGCAGCCGCTTTTTTTAAATTTTGACAACGGATTCGTATTCAGAGTCCACACAGACACCCAGATATCGACTTTGAAAGCAATCGGTCCAGTAACTAAAAAGTTCAAAATGGCGGCCACTTTTTTTAAATTTTGACAACGGATTCGTATTCAGAGTCCACACAGACACCCAGATATCGACTTTGAAAGCAATCGGTCCAGTAACTAAAAAGTTCAAAATGGCGGCCACTTTTTTTAAATTTTGACAACGGATTCGTATTCAGAGCCCACACAGACACCCAGATATTGATTTTGAAAGCAATCGGTCGAATAACTAAAAAGGTCAAAATGGCGGCAACTTTTTTTAAATATTCACTACATATTTGTATTCAGAGTCCACACAAACACCCAGATATCGATTTTGAAATCAATCGGTCCAGTAATTAAAAAGTTCAAAATGGCGGCAACTTTTTTTAAATGTTCACTACAGATTCGTATTCAGAGCCCACACAGACACCCAGATATCGATTTTGAAAGCAATCGGTCCAGTAACTAAGAAGTTCAAAATGGCAGCCGCTTTTTTTAAATTTTGACAACGGATTCGTATTCAGAGTCCACACAGACACCCAGATATCGACTTTGAAAGCAATCGGTCCAGTAACTAAAAAGTTCAAAATGGCGGCCACTTTTTTAAATTTTGACAACGGATTCGTATTCAGAGTCCACACAGACACCCAGATATCGACTTTGAAAGCAATCGGTCCAGTAACTAAAAAGTTCAAAATGGCGGCCACTTTTTTTAAATTTTGACAACGGATTCGTATTCAGAGTCCACACAGACACCCAGATATCGACTTTGAAAGCAATCGGTCCAGTAACTAAAAAGTTCAAAATGGCGGCCACTTTTTTAAATTTTGACAACGGATTCGTATTCAGAGTCCACACAGACACCCAGATATCGACTTTGAAAGCAATCGGTCCAGTAACTAAAAAGTTCAAAATGGCGGCCACTTTTTTTAAATTTTGACAACGGATTCGTATTCAGAGTCCACACAGACACCCAGATATCGACTTTGAAAGCAATCGGTCCAGTAACTAAAAAGTTCAAAATGGCGGCCACTTTTTTAAATTTTGACAACGGATTCGTATTCAGAGTCCACACAGACACCCAGATATCGACTTTGAAAGCAATCGGTCCAGTAACTAAAAAGTTCAAAATGGCGGCCACTTTTTTTAAATTTTGACAACGGATTCGTATTCAGAGCCCACACAGACACCCAGATATCGACTTTGAAAGCAATCGGTCCAGTAACTAAAAAGTTCAAAATGGCAGCCGCTTTTTTTAAATTTTGACAACGGATTCGTATTCAGAGCCCACACAGACACCCAGATATCGACTTTGAAAGCAATCGGTCCAGTAACTAAAAAGTTCAAAATGGCGGCCACTTTTTTTAAATTTTGACAACGGATTCGTATTCAGAGCCCACACAGACACCCAGATATCGACTTTGAAAGCAATCGGTCCAGTAACTAAAAAGTTCAAAATGGCAGCCGCTTTTTTTAAATTTTGACAACGGATTCGTATTCAGAGCCCACACAGACACCCAGATATCGACTTTGAAAGCAATCGGTCCAGTAACTAAAAAGTTCAAAATGGCAGCCGCTTTTTTTAAATTTTGACAACGGATTCGTATTCAGAGCCCACACAGACACCCAGATATCGACTTTGAAAGCAATCGGTCCAGTAACTAAAAAGTTCAAAATGGCGGCCACTTTTTTTAAATTTTGACAACGGATTCGTATTCAGAGCCCACACAGACACCCAGATATCGACTTTGAAAGCAATCGGTCCAGTAACTAAAAAGTTCAAAATGGCGGCCACTTTTTTTAAATGTTCATATGATTAAGATTCGCTCCGGTGAAGGAAAACACCGTGAGGAAACCTGTGCACAGCAGTACATATAAAATTGTTGTGGACACCGCTTCCAATCCAGCTTGTCACGTGGAAATGTATAACAATTCCCTTCCATGTTCATGGGAAAGGCTTGCGCTCAGTAGTAGGACATTAAAATTGACTCAAGAAGAAGAATAAGAAACCAAATTGATATCTGATTTGTGTAACATAAATTTCATTATTTCACATAAGAATGAAAATTTCACAGTAATTTTGCAGAAAGTGCAAAATTTCAAGTGAAATTTTTGTGCAAAATTGCGCCTTGCATCTCTAAGTAAGTGCGAACAAGGAGGTTTGAAGTCCACCGCGCGCGCGGGCGCGGCCGGCCCGATCGTTGTTCTGTGCTGTGAGTGCGAAAGAACCGCGCGCGTACGTGTAAGTAGCTACTACTCCCTCTCGAAGGTGCGCTCGCTCTCCTCTCGACAGTCGGTGCCAGCCTGACTAGCCGTCCGCCAGAAGTCGACCAGACAGCGCTCGCGGGCTGCGGGGCGCGGGGGGAAGCAAACTCGCTTCGAGGCGGAGCGTCGCTTCTATACGCCAGTATTATAAGTATTCTATGGTTATACCACAGTACCTATTAGTTATTCTGTGGTTATACCAACGAAAGCCATGCATATAACGCCCCGTCAAGTTACGTACCGGAGCGTATAGTGATAGATACCACAGAAGAGAGATATTACTGATACGGTCGTACTGTATACTGGTACGGAAAATGACACGGTGGCAACATCACCTACAATACAACATCCGAGATGTCAGCTCGTAACAACTGGTGAAGTAGGTGCTATGTCAGTGCTTTTCTTCGGTCGTACCGGCTTCACTGAACTGGACGGAAAAAAAGAAGGGAGTCATATCCCGAAATAGTTTGTATTTTCCGTCCAGTTTAGTGTAGCCGGCACGACCAAAGGGAAGCACTGACATGGCACCTAAGTTCACCCGGTGTTATGGGCTGACATCACGGATGTTATAGGTGATATAGCAAACTGTGTCAGTTTACATAAAAAAATCCCTCAGTCGCCTTTTACGACATGCACGGGGAGAGATGCAGTGGGGCTATTATTTTAAATTACCATCCCACACGGTACAAATATACCTAACCACCTATCTTTTTTCCATTCGATCCAAACACAGAAGACAGAAATGACGACCGACACGCGGGCGCAGCAGGGCAGGAGCGAGCAAGCGAGCCCGGAACTAAAATTGTATCTAGTATTGAAGTGCCTGCTAAATTGACGAAGGCAAAAATTTTACCCTTCCGACTGAAGAATTACGTCAATAATTTCATGTAGGCGTTTTTTGTTTTTTATTTTTATCTCCTTTCGTGGATAAAATAATAAAAAAAATTGAATAGAGTTTTCTCAGAGCTTTGTGACCTTTGAATCGGTGGTATTGTAAAATTGTAATAATACACACATACTCAGATTTTCAAAAATTCATGCTTTTTTTATATATTTTTAATTTTATGTTTATTACTTACTTTTACTCATTATTAAAAAAACCAGCAATGCACTTTGTTGGTAAGGAACCAAAATATAGCTTGGTATTTTTTTAATTTTCTGAATGTGTGTCAATTGGTCAGTTTTGGACCTTCTTTGTCGCACTTTTTGCATGTTTTGCGTATTTGGCGTTTGTCACCGCCTTAAGAGGCGACTACATATTATGAGTGCACACTAGACCCAACCTTCTTCACCTTTCCCGCACCCCCCCCAAACCCGGTAGCTGGCTGAAGGCCCTCCCCTCTGTCACCCGCCCGCCGCCGGTCACTGCTGACTCATCGGTGGAGTAGAGACCGTAGGGTACAGCTGCAAGGGAAAATCAAACCTAAATCGAATGTGGTACGGGTCAAATTTCATATCGACGACGTTCGCAGTAGATGCGGTATTACATATACTAAATAAATGTGAGTCCACAGAAAGTACGGTAGCTACAGCACAGCAAGTAAAATACTCTATCTGTGGTATAACTTATAGAACCCTCATTTGTTAGCGTAAGTAGCGTAAAAAGTTGTTCTGCTTTTAAGGGGTCCCCTTCAGAAGTTTTAGCCAGGGAAATTCGCAGTTTTACCTGACTACACAGTTGCATATGTGCCACGTTTTGGTTTCGGTAAATCGAGGCATTTCAAGTAGATGAAAGGTTACACCGACACAAGTTAAACCGACGACTATAGAAAGTGCAAACAATTATAGACTTTAACTCGTTTTTACCGTAAAGCACTTTTTATGTAGGTACTTTAATTTATGTACTTTCAGTATTAGTAATAGTTTTAAGTTGCCTAAATCGGTGTACCTAACCTTTGACTTGCGTCCATACATACATACACCAATATTTTATAAATAATTATGTACCTATTGTAAAATCTGTTCTTTCTTTAATCGTATTGTTTTTTTTTTTCAGGTAAGAAACTATAATAAATATTTATCCGAAGATGGGGGGCAGGGTAGTGCAGTATGGGTGAGTTATGGGCAATATGTTACCAATCTTGTTTGATCTGGCAACTCCCGTCTCGTTCCGTCAAAGTTGGTTAGTTTCATTGAAAAAAACCTGGAATCCAAGGCAACATTAACAAAAAAAAAAGTTAAAACGGGTCGGGGACCCTGAAAAGTCTAAAATAATTTCCGTTTAATTTCTTAGTAAATACCCGCGCAGCTCTGAGTTATTATCTTTTATTTACTTAGCGGTCCCCCGGCTCCTTTAAGTAAGTAAACGGAAATTATTTTTGACTTTTTAAGTGTCGGGGATTTTTTTTTTAGAAAAAAACCGCATGCAAATCAGTCCATCCGTTTGGGAGCTACGATGCCACAGACAGGCACATACACAGTCAGTCAGTCAGTCAGCGTGTAAGCGTCCACTGCTGGACATACGCCTCTCCAATTTTCTTCCAGTCCTCCCAGCCTTCAGCGATACGGAACCACTGCTTTCCGCCGACGTACTTGATGTCGTCGTCCCACCTGGCGGGAGGTCTTCCTACACCCCGTTTTCCTGTCCACGGCCGCCAGTGTAGGACACGGTTACTTCAACGGTCATCGTCTCTTCGGATAACGTGCCCAGCCCACTGCCACTTGAGCTGAGCCACCCAGTGTCCAATATCGACTACTTTGGTGCGTCGGCGGATTGCCTCGTTACGCACCATATCACGTAGCGATATTCCCAGCATGGCTCGCTCCAGTGCTCGCTGGGCAACTTTCAACCAAAGAACAGCGACCGTCAGAGTCCACGTTTCACACCCGTACGTCATAACCGGGAGGACACATACACACACATAACACCCCTCTTTTTTTGTCGGGGGTCAAAAGTTTCGTTCACTTTACATCGGTAAGGTACGTTGTTTCATATCAGCACCACGGTATACATACATAATTTTTCAGATTGACTCCGCCCCGCCGCCGCGCCGGTACTTTCGTCTACTGCTCCTGTTTTAATTAATTACGCTTCTTTCCTCCCTCCCTTCCTCTATTGTCGACTCAAGTCATAGCCTTCTATATTGTACTGGCGTACAAGCCCTGAACATAAATGTCACAACGTCGCATTTTACGAAACCGGTGAACCTATGGAGAACCTACCTACATTTGTACTAGATATGCAATGAATATATTATTCAACACAAAATGCGGCACAATAAGTAAAAGTTTAATGATATGTAAGCGTTTTATCCTCGCATAATATTATTGAATGAAAGTATCAAGAACCATTAATTTATAACAATAATTAATTTGCCATTTTGAATTATGCCATTAATTTGACTAGGAAGTGAGCCATGACAACTTGATTTACAAATTAGTAATTACTAAGTAAGTATACCTTCTCTAGATACTCGAAAGATAAGATAAAATAATTTAAGACCATTTTAGAATCATTTCATTAATTTAATAGTTTCACTGGTTTGGATTTTTGCCCGAAGGATGAGATGCACAAATGAGAGCACCGGTAAATAAAATACTAATTTATTCATAGACATATCAATTAACTTATTGGGGTATTTTAGATACCACAAGGTTTGTAGAAATAATTAAACCAATATTTCCATTTGTATATTTTTATTGACAATATTTACATTACAAAAAACAGTGGGTAACTAACTATAACACTACAAACTGGGATCTTACAAATAGTTTTTATTGTGCGCTCGAATAAACGCCCAATTTCCTCTTATTATTTTTTGTGCAGTTTAATGTACTATTTATATTTTTCGTATAATTATTTAAAAGTATATTTACAATTACCTTACAAACTAAATAGTAGGCATGTTTTGTCGGGTGTCCGAGCTCACACGAGCCATCTAAATCTATATAAAACATGTCAGATTCTAAACTACAAAATGTTAAAGTGCACAGTGTACTTCTTACATCACTATTTTGGAATAACAGTCCTTTCATAACATTATCATTGATTATGTACTCAAAAATAGCGTACAAATGAAAGCACAGATATTTTACTGATTCTGCTGGTACGCTCAGGCCGCCTCTTTGCAAATAATCGAAGTACTCCATATTGATATTCTCACCTTTATTATCTCGGATGAGAACAGAACACAAATCACACCCTAACCGTTTAACTGCAGAATGCACAGCATAACCACATACGTACGTTTGTGACGCTTCATCGATGTCACACTTTTGGAGATAATCCGTCGACAATATATATTTTAATTCATCTATATTGCATGTATTTTCATTATCTTCAGAAGGAATTACATTTTTTATATCTTTTAAGTCCTCCAACTTCATTAAATGTTTAACTCGAATTTTTTTTTCCGATTCCATTATTTGAGTACATGAAACATGATAATTGCACCCCGAGAGTTGCCGGTACTGGCCGAATCTTTTTTCTATGCAATCGGATTGAAACTTCCCAAGCAATATATATTTTATTGGATATTTTTTAAATGATGTTTCAACAATGTCAATTAGTACCTTGGTAGTTTGAAAAATTGCAGCAAACGTATCAGCCGATAAAAACGATCCTCCCGGTAGGGCATTCCAGTTTTGAAGCCAAAGAGTAAATTTTTTCAAAAATAAAATATTGGGGTCATTTATAGATTTTATAGCCGAACATTGATCATCTCGTTTGAGGATAGCTTTTAAAGTGTTTTGAACATTGACAATGTTCCACCATTTTTTAATTATTTCCATAAATTCAGCAGTAGATTTTGTATCGTCTTGAGATTTTAGAGCAGCTATGGTGGAATAATGAAACAAGTTATCAACTAGAATTACACTTTGTCGTTCAAAGTTTGTGGGGTACATTGTTTTTGAATTTAATTTGTATGCCTTTTTAATTACTAGGTGTTCTTCTTCTTTGAAAATTTTTTCGATATCCCCAAAAGCGCCAATTTTTATTTCCCCCGTTTCAAAATTTGAAAACATAAATGTTTTCCCTGGTGATTTTAAATTAATCCAGTTATTTCGTATATTTTTAAAAATATGTACTGTATCGTACATGCCAAATAATAGGTTGCCACTTTGATTTGGATTTTCCATATAGAAATTATCACTGAACAAAGTTCGGAACATAAACTGGTTCACTCTGTTATTGTCCGTAATAATAGAAAGAATATTAAATCCAATTGATTGCACAAATTGTATGACTTCTAAAGTCAGCTGTTTTAGCTGTTGGCCCGTCATGTTATTGCACGGGAATAGTTTTACAATTTCCTTAAAATGCCCGAACGGAGAGGAAATCATGAAACTCTGTACTGTTTTTGCAGGCTCCGTTGGATTGTTTTTCGAATAACCTGCAATACTTTTCGATTTGTATTCTATTTTCCTGTTCACATATATTTCGTCTATTACAAGATTTACAATTTTTTCCCTATCATTAAGGGTTTTGAATAGATGACTTAGATAGTGGTAGGTATTATTATCGCCGTCAGGACTAACACACAGCGAGGAAGATATGTATTGGAGATATCGCTTATGCGGCAGAAACAGAAATTTGCGGATCAACTCATAGCATGATGCCGATTGAAAATATATCAGAAAAGCAAAGATTTTTGTTGATATTGAGTACTGACGCTTATTTGTCAGAAACAACTTTAACTGATCCCTGATAATATCAAGCTGTTTCTCGAGTGGTCCACAATAACTTTCGTCGATATGCTCAATTGCTTTCACAATGTTTTCATGTGCTTTTTTTAAATAAAATTTAAAATTTGATGAAGAAAAATCTTCAGAATACTCGCTTGTCTTATATCTAATTAACAAATTTTCGAGCTGAGACCACCTATTCAACTGTAAATTTGAGGGCAATATCCACTTTAGATCGTGATGAGAGAGTTCATTATTTCTTAAAAATACCTTAACCTTTAGATCACTAGTTATTACAATGCTATTAACTACTTTCACTGCACCGATTAGATAGTCTTGCACAGAAGATGAAGCATCCATAAAGTCAATATTTATTATGTACAGGTATATACAGTTGTGTAAAATTTTCCACTTCCACTCGCGGCACACATCCAACTTAGATTGTAACAGTCCGTCTTTAAGATTATCATAGTCTTGAATTATATCACATTTTAAAAAAGTTTCAGTCTTTTCTTCTAATCTTTTTGCATGTTTTTCCCGCCTCTCTTCTGGGTTTGTACGTGAAGTACTGGCCTCGGTGCTCAGGTACTTTGGTAAGTCGGGAAATACGTGAGGCACGGATCCAGGAATCAATCGCGGACACCGAAGTGGCATTTCTTCGATGCTTCCATCGGAGCGGTGTATTTGTTCCATTCGAACTATCTCCTCTGCGTTGAAGTGTTGGCTGCAGACGAACGAACCGGAGCCCGGTGTCCAATTCGCGCGCGGGATCGCCTTTGTCCATCGTTCTCGCAGACTTTCTTCCTTCGGGAATGAGAATGTTGACACTGGAGTCCCTCCCTTCTTCAATGTGGAGTCGTAATTGGATTTGCATCCAGGAACACAGCATCGCCTCGGCATCTGCAAATATAGTTTATTAAAATAAATACATGAAGTGGTACTACACTTATTCACCACATCTGTCCACTCGCATCTGTCCGGGTCGCGGCTGACGGACGGTCGTGGGCCGCGGATCACGGTTCGCGAGGGGATGCCGGGTGCCGACCGGGTACTGATTGATTGATTGACCGAACTGACAGACCCGACCCACAGTACTACACGGACACAGAGACACGCGCTCGTTCGTAGTGTCGCATCGATGCCCGGCCCGGCCGGCACCCGCCGGAGACGGAAGACAGAACCGACCGACTCAACTCACTGACTGGACGGACTGTACTGATCGAACTGGTTGTCTTGTCTGTGGATTGTACTATGTGATTATATTCATTCTCTCTTTTCCACTTAATATTGCTGCGATGCACATGGGGCGGCAAAATTTTTGTGATTGACATGCTCTAGCAACAAGCAACAGCAGATCGGTCACCTGTCTTAGATCAAATACATTGTGGTAGGTATAGCTTGGTACTAGAATAGAGGCTTGCTATTTATGCACACTACAAATAAAACAGTCTAATCTCAAAGCCTTCGTAGCCTAGAAAGCGATGCATTGCCTTGCCGAGCGGGAGGTAGTGGGTTCAAATCCCGGCGCATGCACAACATGTGAATATGGATCGCTTCGGTGAGGAAAAACATCAACAAAGAATACTACTAGTAGGCTAAGGCGGCAAGGCGTGGGTGTAATTTGAGGTTATGTACATTGGTGTGGCTGATTTCGACGTAAATTTATTTAGAAATATGCAATATTTACCTTGATGTATTACCGCTGATCGAAACGTCGATGGTTCACACAATTATACACAAGAATATTAAACAAAACACTTCAAACACTGACTTCTAACTGCAGATCGAAAACCAAAGAGCAACGAATGACGTTTACGGTCTACGGCTCAATTCCTGTTCTTTGGAGCTAGCTAGGTTCACCGCTATGTTGCCAACTCTCACTACAGCACGGCCTGTAAGATAGAGAGGGCCATGCTCAAGTGCAGAGGGTTTGCCAGAGGGGTTGGGGGGGGGGGGGGGGGGGGGGGGGGTGCGGTGGTGTCATAAACTCGCATCATTATAACCCAGCTCGACCTCGCTCGCTCGTCTCACGTTGGGTATAAAGATGTGTAGTTACAAAGGTATCCGAAGTTGCGTAGACGAGTAAAGAATGCGTGAACTCTAGCTGGCAACATATTGTTGCAAGTCATACGAGCTTGTCCGCAGTGGATGTTATCGGGAGCTGCAGCTTAGATGGGCAATTCAGCACTGAGCGAGCAGGCACTTGTCAGTGCCGGACTTGTACTGTTCCAAGTATAGGCCTCTTGACTTTCGCCGCCCGCGCAAAACACAAATAACATAGGATAGGAGTATTACTAAGTCGCAAATGATTTAATGGATCGAAAACTCTATCCACAAATGAATTGTTTGAGTATTGCGTCCATAATCGCGCACGAACTTGACGGCTTACACATACCCAAGCGCAACTGTTACTTGTAATATTCTTTAGCGCATTCGGAAATCGGCCGCCCTCTGTAGTTTGCCGCCCCTTCGGTGCCTAGGCCGCGGCCTATACGGCCAAATGGGAAATTCAGGACTGACTTGTGTGTTAATGTCTGTGTCTTGTGATTGTACGATTGTCCTGGGCAAGGCCACCGTGCCAATTTTCCTATAAAAAATGTAATATGCACACTTTTTAGGGTTTCGTATCCGTCGTACGGGACCCTATTACTAAGCCAACGCCGTCTGTCTGTCTGTCCGTCTGTCCAAAGGCTGTATCACTTGAACCGTAATAGGTAGCCCGTTGAAATTTTCACAGAATATGTCTTATTATGGCCGATATAACAACAAATAATAAAAATAAGAAAAAGTTAAAAAATCACGGGGTACCCATACAAGAAACTAAGAAGTGTATGCGCACCATCTACCGAAAAGAGTATGAATCATTTAACTTATAATAAATTTTAACTAATATGAAGCATTTCATAAAACACGCCATATGGCGTGAGTGGCGCTGACCATGACATGGCGATACGGACATGATACGGCATGACATGCCGTCGGTGCGCGAGTTCGACTCGCACTTCGCCGGTTTTTTTTATGATTCCAAAGGCACACTTAATATACTCCACTTTATAGAATGTTAGTTTGGGTTATTGTATGTGCGAGGTGTCGGCTTCTTTCCTTCAAACAAGCAAGAGGGAGCACACTTTGGGGACGGTAACAAACTTATCTATCATGCATGACATGCTCGATAACCCTCTGAGTCAAGCGTCAAAACAATGCATTTCGTGCGAATGCCGAGTGAATCACATTTAGTGTTCACCCCCGCTATTGTGACTCATATTATAATTCACGTTAAATTAAAAAATTGTAGAGCACGAGACATGGGGGCGCTTACCGTCCCTTCAACCCAGGGGCAGTCAAGTTTGTAACAGGAAACAATAAAACGCACGAAATGTACAAAAAAAATGCACGTACGTAGTATAATTTAATTGAATGCACAATTACCACTGATTCGATGACATATACACCAGTTATATATACATCAGCTATAGATTTCTTTATCAGGCCCTGGTTCGTTCACAACTAGAATATGTTTCTGCCGTTTGGAATCCTTATTATGCAAAATACTCACACAAAATAGAAATGATTCAGAGGAAGTACCTGCGCGCAATGCACTTTCGTCTTACTCACTCAAAGGCATCATACGAAGTCTTGACTGTTAAGTACCACCTTCCCAAGCTAGACATCCGACGCAATATGCTGGACGCATCTGTATTGCGTAACATTTGTGTAAGCTCGTATGACTGTCCTGACCTACTAGGCCTTATTAATTTCCATGTGCCCGGAAAACCTACTCGCTCTGCAACTTTATTTCACGTGAACGTAGCCTCCACAAATGCCGGTATGCGAGCACCTATTCGCAGAATGTGTGATAGGTATAATAAAAAATTAAACTTGTCTGACATGTTCCACAAGTCGACGCTAGCCTACAAATTTAATGTCCGTAAGATGCTGGAAAACAGTGAAAACTAGATGTAAGTATATAGTTACATTACATACCGCGAAACACGCTCTCTCGCTACAGTATTGCAGTATTGTACATGTTTGTTTATCAAAATTTAAAATTGTATCCTTTTGTTTCTTTTTTTTGTTATTGTATTAGTTGATTGGTCGTTTTATTCACAAACTGTGTTTTGGAGGATTGTGTAGCGGAGGCAGGTCTTAAATCACATTGTGTACTATTTTTTATATTAACTTTTTCCTGTCTCTGTATTAATCCCTGTTTAATAAAAAATAAATAAATAAAATAAATAAATATACATCAGCAATCGTTCACTAAACACTACTGGTGAGTATATACTCGTAATACACTTTCTTAATAAATAGGGCGGTATGTTAGATTTCAAAGGGCTGATTATCAACATATAATAATTTTAAATTCTGTCTTCTTTAAATTTCAGTAAAATAGTAAATAAAAGTGCATCATAAAAAGTCTAACACTAAGCCTGAAAGAAATAATCCCTTTCGCAATGTTTACGACATACAACGGAAAAATTTAAAGATCGATTCCTTCTTATCCTTGCAATTACTGCCCGACGAAGTAGCCGAAAAATTAATTTATATTTTTCCAGTAATTTAAACGCAAATGGCACCCCGTCATCGTGAACGAGGCCACGGTCATTGGTCGATCGTTAGTTAAGGGATCGTCGTGCTCCCGTTTTCAAGCCCTTTTCGCCTTGCCCCGCGCCATCACTGACGTAAATTTCTCCTTACGGGTGCTCTGCCACCGAATATATCGCATGTAGCTTTGAGCAGTTTTCACGCTATAGATACTCGTAATATCCGTACTTGTTATAGGAAGAGCTTTCATTAAAATATACATTGTATATTTCTAATGAAATAATGGCTCTGTTATCTTCTACTTCACTAAAAAAAAAAATTATTATACCAAATTATTGATTTATAAAACGAATTATACTGTACAAGCTATGATCTGTGTGTACAAGTATACTGTAATGTGTCAAACTTATAGTATATAATAAATTATACGAATTTAGAAAAAGTCGCGGACCGGTTGCGCATCCTTGCAAACCCCCGAACTTTCATTGTCATGAAAAGTGGATCGGAATCGTATATGTAACGGAACGTTGACCTAACTAGTCGGTCGACTAACAACGACAAACCAAGTCAATAATACGTTTCGTGCCCCATTTCACGCAAATTAATCCCGAAGAAAACCCGAATGGCGGACCATATTCTGCTTTGCCGACCCTTGCCCTAACGTTTTACGTCGAACGTTAACGTTTACTTTTTCCTGCTTCTTTTCTTTGATACGGTTCTTGATGATAATACTGACCGCTCAAAGCTGTATGTTATCATTACAATAGTATGACATTAGCGCTGATGAAAATTTTGATTGTGTAAATCCCTTGTTCCTCTAGCCAGCTATTTGTGGAATGCTGTGAAAGTCGCGAGTACGACTGGCTCAGTTTTAAAAGAGTGCTGGATTCAAATTCATACATCATTATATATTTACTTGAATTTATACCATCTTTTCACGTGACATTTGGTGGTTATATTATTCTGTTCACTCACGCGTGAGTCGCCCGAAATAACTCGCCAATTCAATTAATGCCACTGTGAAACTATGATCATACGAAATGAAATCAAACCTCACATACTCGCTACTAGTCCGTACTAGCTTCTTCGTTCAAAACGTACATTTGCGTTTTCCCACGATCTCGCAAACAGCTCAGGAGGTGGGTAAACGCGGCGTTAGGGAGTGAAATTGCTTAGGGTCTTGGAGATATCCTTGTTGGTTGATTCGAGCAGCTTATTAGACCGCAAAACGACTTCATTTGGTCGGGTTTGATGAGCACGTATTCTCTGATGCATGTAGGTATGTAAGTAGTTCAGAAAGTGTATTGTAGTTAATGTAGACCACGTAAAACTGTAGGTCCCTTTCCTTCTTACCTTTCTAGGTCGTATAGGGTTTAACCCGCCCGGGTCGATACCACCGCACTGAATGAAAGGTCGGACGAAACGGATATGTAAATAGTTCGTGTTTTCTGTCCGTGTAGCCGGTACGATCAAAGGTAAGCATTCATATGGCACCTAGTTCACCAAGGTGTTATTGGCCGACATCACATCACATCGACACGTATGTTGTAGGTAATGAAGCCAACCGTGTCAGTTTCCATAATAGAAACGTTTACGAATATAACATATTCTATTCTGTTTCAGTTTTTTAACCCCCGACGAAAAAAACGGAGGGGTGTTATAAGTTTGACGTGTGTGTGTGTGTGTGTGTGTGTGTGTGTGTGTGTCTGTCTGTGGCATCGTAGCTCCCAAACGGATGGACCGATTTGGATGCGGTTTTTTTTATTAGGAAGCCTGTTTAATCGGGATGGTTCTTAGCTATGTTTGTAATCAAGTAATTAAGTAATTAAGTAATAAAAAAAATTATTATCTTCAAAAGTGGACCGATTTGCATGCGGTTTTTTTTAAAAAGCTTGAAATAAAAGTTAAATTACAAATTTAAAAAACCCCCGACTCTTAAAAAGTCAAAAATAATTTCCGTTTACTTACTTAAAGGAGTCGGGGGACCGCTAAGTAAATTAAATATAAAGACTCAAAAGTTGCGCGGGAATTTACTTAGCGGTCTACCGACTCCTTTAAGTAAGTAAACGGAAATTATTTTTGACTTTTTAAGAGTCGGGGGTTTTTTAAATTTGTAATTTAATGTATTGTTTGGTTTGTTTTGCCAGTAAACGTCAAAGTCAGATGAATGTGAAAGCCCGCCGCAATGCCGCCGCCGCGCGCCGTCATTACTGCCAGAACTCGAAGATCGATTGCTCTATCTATTCCATTACTGAACGTGAAGGCAGCCTTTTCTCTTGCCAACTGCGTAAATAAGTAGGCGTATTGTTTAGAATATTATTCTACAACGATTCAAGCAACCTCTATTGGCTGTACCGGAAACTCCAAACGCTCCTCGCTGTCGTATAAATTCATACATTCTCGTGTAGGTAATATGTAGGTGCTGGTCGACAGTACCTTGCTAGTGGTGCGTAATATTATCACTGTGAATATTTTTGTGTACATTGAAACTCGCACATTACCTTAGGCGAGAGGTTGCGACAGCGGAGTCAGGACAATCTCAAAAAGTATGATAATATTCAAATAACCAAAGGATATGTGGTGGAGCTATTCTGTGAGTGTGAGCCAAAAATGTGGGTAGATTGTGTTGTTAGCTAGCGGCGACGGCGCCGGCGGCGGCGGTGGAGGCGAGACGGTGATACCCCGCACCACCGCCTCCGGGTGCTGTGTAAATATTTGAAGAGCTCAGACCGCGAACGTATTTTCTGGAAAAGCCAGGTGCTTCCCTTTTCTGTTCCCAATCATGCGGTATTATTTGGAAATAAATGTTCAAAGAAGATAAATGGCGGGTCCCTGAGGAAAGTTTTGTTTTTTGTTAAAATTTCAGTAGACAATATCCACTACAGCCGGTTTCTCTAGTTGGCGCTTACAAACTGGTAGAGAAACAATCTCATAATCTGCACTTATACAAGACTTATACAAACTTTTTTGCGACTACCTTCGAGTGAATGGTGAGTCTCAGGTGGGAGGATGAGGTGCGGTCGGGTCTGGCGCTCCGCACGCCGCGCCGCCGCAGAGGCGTACACAATTTTCATTTCATTATAATAACTATGTGCTCAGCTTTTATAACTTAATTCCCGCGGGTTTCGGCGTTCTTGCGGAAACTACCCGCCGAAACGGCCCGGAATTGCACTGGGATTAGGGCGGGAGCCGTTGATTGTCCCGGGAGGAATAACTCGTCGAAGTTGATGGAACTACACGTTGTAGGCTAGTCCCTGGCGGATAATAATGTCTTGTACCGCACTGGTAATGTAGGTATGTGATTCGGTTGTAACTTTTCATCTTACCCTTGTTTCTGTTTTACATATTTGAATCACTTATTTACCAAAGAACACATGTAAAAAAATCTATATATTTTTTATTATGGCAACATATTTTTTGAGCCGAGACGCATTGTTTTCTTGAACCAATGTGCACAAGTCCCATATAGAAGTATTATATTAAATTGCCACCAAGTTTTAGTTTACAAACAGCAGAGCACATATCCGGGACATGTGCACTTTGGATAGTTAAATGGAACGCAAATGCCAGCTGTCAATGTGACAGCTAACCTAACTGCATTGAAAAATGAACGAGGAACATGCTGCTCGTGCTGTAGAACAAGACCTGCGGCCTAATGTAATGTGAGCATTTTTATTATCCATACAACATTTGTCCGATATAACTTTCCAAACAACACATGTCCAAAAATTTTAAAAATCTTATTAAAAATCTGTAAATAATATAATTTTCAACAATATTGTACTTTAAGGCAATCTACATTTACTTTCTTGAGAAAAAAAATATTTTCATTTGTACCGTTAGTTAGATAAACTTGAAAACTGTTTTTTGTGTCTCCTGTAAATTTGCATTTTTGGACATGTGTGCTTTAGTAAATAAGCGATTCATTTATTGGAGGGCCTGTATTCTCTATCTATATCATTTATTATTTTATTATTGCCATTGCTACATATTAAATTGTTATTAGATTTACCTTTAACGATTCTAAACTGTGTGTTTGATACGGTATCTACTTTTTAAATAAAACAAATATGTAATTTTTTTTTCTTACAATCAAATCGAAATTTCATGGTACCTAGTTCGACACTCTACCACTGCAACATTAAGTCATCTGCTTTGTTTCAAAGAGCTGTAGTGCTGCTGTTTGTGGACTAGGTACTCCGAGTTCTTCAAGGATGCTCGCAAATATCAAATTAACGACATGCAAGTAGGGCATCGCAGCCTCTGCGCAGGGCAGGAGACACTCGTCTCTACTAATAAGGTTTATCTCCAGCGGGGGCGGGCCCTAAGTGTTCTTCCGGGACCCTCGGAGCGGACCCCGCTTTCTATTCGTCGGGGTCCCAGCCGGAGCACCGTTGATGGGGCACGGTATGTTAAGGCGGTGACAAACGCCAAATACGCAAAACATGCAAAAAGTGCGACAAAGAAGGTCCAAAACTGACCAATTGACACACATTCAGAAAATTAAAAAAATACCAACCTATATTTTGGTTCCTTACCAACAAAGTGCATTGCTGGTTTTTTTAATAATGAGTAAAAGTAAGTAATAAACATAAAATTAAAAATATATAAAAAAAGCATGAATTTTTGAAAATCTGAGTATGTGTGTATTATTACAATTTTACAATACCACCGATTCAAAGGTCACAAAGCTCTGAGAAAACTCTATTCAATTTGTTTTATTATTTTATCCACGAAAGGAGATAAAAATAAAAAACAAAAAACGCCTACATGAAATTATTGACGTAATTCTTCAGTCGGAAGGGTAAAATTTTTGCCTTCGTCAATTTAGCAGGCACTTCAATACTAGATACAATTTTAGTTCCGGGCTCGCTTGCTCGCTCCTGCCCTGCTGCGCCCGCGTGTCGGTCGTCATTTCTGTCTTCTGTGTTTGGATCGAATGGAAAAAAGATAGGTAGGTTAGGCATATTTGTACCGTGTGGGATGGTAATTTAAAATAATAGCCCCACTGCATTTCTCCCCGTGCATGTCGTAAAAGGCGACTGAGGGATTTTTTTATGTAAACTGACACAGTTTGCTATATCACCTATAACATCCGTGATGTCAGCCCATAACACCGGGTGAACTTAGGTGCCATGTCAGTGCTTCCCTTTGGTCGTGCCGGCTACACTAAACTGGACGGAAAATACAAACTATTTCGGGATATGACTCCCTTCTTTTTTTCCGTCCAGTTCAGTGAAGCCGGTACGACCGAAGAAAAGCACTGACATAGCACCTACTTCACCAGTTGTTACGAGCTGACATCTCGGATGTTGTATTGTAGGTGATGTTGCCACCGTGTCATTTTCCGTACCAGTATACAGTACGACCGTATCAGTAATATCTCTCTTCTGTGGTATCTATCAGTATACGCTCCGGTACGTAACTTGACGGGGCGTTATACGCATGGCTTTCGTTGGTATAACCACAGAATAACTAATAGGTACTGTGGTATAACGCTGTCTGAGCCTCCCGCGCCTCCACCGCGCCGCCGCCGCCGCCGCCTCCGCCGCCGCCGCCGCCGTGCCGCCTCCGCACCGCACGCTGCTACTGAGTTACCGCACCGCACCGCACCCCACCGCACCGTGCCATGCTGCCGCCGCGCGCGCCGCGCGCGCCGGCCGGTACCTATGTTGCTATGATATTTTCCATACATACCTAAATGCCTATCTACCTATTACCTACCTACCTATTTTTATTTTAGTTTTCATCGATAGTCTATTTAGAGGTTTATAAAAAGTGGTAAGTACATGAACTAAAATAATTTGGAAGAAATTACAATAAAATGTTATTTAGGTAAAATAATAAAAAATAAAAAATTTGAATCACGCATCAGTTACATAAGCCACAATCATTTTAATAATTAAAATAATAAAAAAGCAAAAAAAAAAAACATACGAAAGTGGGATTCGAACCCCGAACCATCAACTCTTTAGGCTGATAGCGACAAACTACGCTAAATGTGACTTGAACGTGCGAAGCGAAATTAGCAGTCGCATGGTACATTATGTAGAATTCCCGAATGCCGGTACCTATGTTGCTATGATATTTGCCATACATACCTAAATGCCTATCTACCTATTACCTACCTACCTATTTTTATTTTAGTTTTCATCGATAGTCTATTTAGAGGTTTATAAAAAGTGGTAAGTACGTGAACTAAAATAATTTGGAAGAAATTACAATAAAATGTTATTTAGGTAAAATAATAAAAAATAAAAAATTAGAATCACGCATCAGTTACATAAGCCACAATCATTTTAATAATTAAAATAATAAAAAAGCAAAAAAAAAAAAACATACGAAAGTGGGATTCGAACCCCGAACCATCAACTCTTTAGGCTGATAGCGACAAACTACGCTAAATGTGACTTGAACGTGCGAAGCGAAATTAGCAGTCGCATGGTACATTATGTAGAATTCCCGAATGCTCAAGGTCGTTGGCGTTTGTCACGGCCTTAAAATGAGCGGGGTGAAACAACTATTAGTGCATTATTTTACATTAACTTCTAGGTTTTGCAAGTTTTTGTGTTTTAGCTGTATTTTTTTTTTTGTTATCCGGTATGGGTGGCTGAGTCGGAGGGGCCAAAGCGCATGCTCCGACCAGCCAATATCCCCTCCGAGAAGGTAGGTGCCATACCGGAGACTTCCCTGGATTGCTGGCTATACTGGACTAGAGGAGAACACAACCGAGGTTGCTATGCGGCCATCTTACATCCAGTACGGTGGTACCAACCCAGTCGGCTACAATTTGACTACCACCTACCACCTAGTAAGGGGCAAGGGAAGGGACCTACAGATATAATAAAGATTGCCCAATATTTCATACATACTTTATTAGTTGTTTGCCTCATTAAGAATACATAGTTGAGGCTTTTAGAGTTTTCCTCTATTCACTAATAACGTTTCGCGAATATACACAATTCAAATTAAATTTTTAATGTTTCTTTGACCTTTCATTGTACGGTAACATTAATAAAACAGTTTATGCTGGCACCTATGTTAGTACTAAACATGTATTCGCTTTAGATTTCTTCATTCGATCCATCGAATCTTGGTCGGGACGTATTTTTCTATTTATTTTCGGCTTTGCATTTATCTAATGAAGAAATTAATTAAGTAATTAGTAATTAATTACTGTTGGAGTTTTAGTAAATTAAATAGGTACAAAACTGGTTGTACCTATGACCCTTTCGGCATCAGTCTCAGAAGTACATTGTATGAAACTAACAACTATGGCTGTACCCCAGACCTAACTTACAGACGCAACTACCAGGCATCGCTCATCCACCAAGATCTAGTATTCTTTGTTGTCATCTGAACGCTTCCGCCCGCCCTGCTTATTGTATGAAAATTACACTCGCGACAAACAGACGAGTTTATCTACTCCCCTCTCCCATTCTCCGCCTGCACTGAGTCCTTCTATCAACCCCTCCCGCTTCGCTTGAAGTGCAAAGAGCACAGAGCGGGTTAAGTTTCACATAGTAAGTGTTACTGCAACTTCTGGTGTATAGTAATAGTGTGTTTGAACCAGAGGAGTGGCACGATATCGTAGAAGTGGCGTACTTCGTTCGACTGAGAGCTAGCAGAGATTGCACAGCGGGAAACGATCGGCGAAGCTTTGAAGATCCCTATCCATGGGTGAGATCTGCGGAATTGGGGGCGTCGGGAAGAGTCCGAACAAGATCCGTAAATATTAGATACCAATGAAATAGAAATTGGGAGCGAATTTATCGTGGACATAGGTGAAATTTACTTGGATTTAGTTTATATTCCACATAGGTCTGTATAAAAAGGGGCCAGTTCATAGAATGAATTATGATGAGTTAAATAATTCCATCTAATACGACATGGCGAGTTTATTGTATGTACGATACGACTAGCGGTACCCGCGACTTCGCTTCGCGCAAAATATCCTATAACCATCCCTAGATGCGCCTGAATACGTCAGTGAAAACTCTATGAGAATCGATTGAGTAGTTCTCGACTCAAAGTGAACATAGAATGATGACGGTGCTAGATGTAGTTAGATTTTCCGCTTTATTTATTAGGATACGCAAATGCGTACCTGCAAACCGTCAGTCTATGAAGTGAAATTAAATAAAGATTACAATTAAATATGTAAATCAAATTGTATCCAACTTCACATCCACCAGCAGCCGCCGCGCTGGGTACGGCTGCGCTGGGGCGACGACGACGGTCGATCTGGATTATATTTTCAACCTGTATAATAATACTCTTATTTTAGTTATAATTTTAATTAGTTTAGTTTTAATTTTAGTTAATTAGAACATCTGAGTTGTCGATAAATATATACACAATAAAATTAATCTTGTAATATACGTATTTTCCCCAAACGCACTGTCTCCAAGCACTGAACCAATTCAGTACCCTTCACGCCCCCTTATCTTCTGCGAGAGTCTGCAGGTGTAGAAACATCACTGCACTATATTATAAAATTTATAATACCGAAAATAGTCCTTGGCACATATTTGGTACCTAAGTAGGTCGGAGTACTTTCCATTTTCGTACTAAAGACTACCGGTCAAAACGAACGGACTGGGATTTCAGATTCTAGGATCATGAGCATCATTCACGAATTGATGCTCCCAGCTCATTACACCATTCTCTACTGACACTAAGGACTTACCTACATACTCGTATGTATGTGTCATGGCAGTATTTCCCTTCTGTCCTTGTCAATGTAAATTGCAATTAGATATCTACATTTGTTAATAAACCTCTCCATTACAAGTTAAACAATTATTTAACTGCGACATTGTCGGCTGCGGACGGTTATGCATCAAGAGGACGCGAGGAGCGTCGTAGTCACAGCGACCTCGTTAGGAAACGTTCCGTCCCCCATTACAGCGTCGTTGTCATTCTTGCCCACAAGAAAAGGCTACTAATGTCGAGCGAAGGCTGAGGCAGCCGGCCTTGTTTCCTCGATGGGAATGTTTTGTTGGAAAGTCATTTGGGGTTTCCTAGCAAGTGCATCGTCGCTCTGATGTGCGACGTGGAGCCAGTAGACAGCCTACCGTTCAACATTACATACATACTCAAAGTTTGGTTTCCCCAACCCCTTGCAAACTAATTCATAGTGTTTGATACTTCATGGTGCTGTAGTTTTTTTTAAGCAAAAAACCTGGTTATGGTCTTCTTCTTCGCCGTGCCGTAAGTACCTACTGAGATTCCCTTCTTCAACCGCCTTCTTCAGCGTCAGTAAAGAAGTAGATCGTACGGGCGTTGCCCTATTAACCGAGTAAAGCCAAAGTGAACTAGTAAACGGAAGGTCCTTTGTAAAGTGCCCGACTGCAGCTTCACGCTCTACAGTAGCCCGCAATGAGGCTAACTTACCGAACAAAGTTGACTCAAACAAAATTTAAAAGCGGCTCCTCCACTCTGCCGCGCTCCACGAGCACTCCGCCTCTTGTTACTCATTTGTGTCGTCTCCAGTCTCCACGCGCCTCCCCGACTCACAAAGAAGAAAAAAAAAACAAGAAAAAACTCCTCCCTTTTTTTTCTACCTCCCCTGTTCTTCGGGTGACAAGCTCGCGTATGCAGGAAAATGAATGGTAGAACTTCAGCGAAGAAGATGGGGTTTTTGGGAAAAAAGTTTTTGCGTGCATAATGTAGCTGCCGCATCGCTGCGAGAAATTTGCTTTGCAGTTCACCGGCTCGGGTTTGGACCAAACGGAAAGTTATGGAAAATAGTGCCCTATAGCTTGCAACTTCTCAAGAGGAAGTTTCTCGTGTTTGACGACACAACTTTAGTAATTTCGAACGGTCTATTACGTCGTCGTTTCGTTTGTAACTTTAGTTTCCCTTGGATCATTCAGAGTAATGTATCACCGAACAGAAAAATACATTTGACAAGAGTTAAATTTACTAGGTATTAAAAGCTATTTACAGTCTCCCGTTATTTGTAAAACAAAAAGTGCTCATATTGTCTACAAAAACGTAGAGTTCTAATCTCTTGTTTGGCTTGGCTTGTTCTACTTGGCAACAATACACCAGATTCCTGAGATAAATGAAGTGATAATTGATTAGATCGGCGCTCTTCCTGAGACCTTAGAACCTCAACACTTCCGCTCGAGTCAGAAAACGGAAAAAGGAAGAGGAAGATAATTTCCTCACATCAAAGCTTGTCCACCCATTCTTCTTCTCATTTGGACATTAAGTGAGCGCTATCGAAGACTCTTCCTAGATAACCGCGGGGTTGTGGACGCTTCGTCTCTTAAATAAGTAATGACCACTTTCGAACTCTCTTATTGCCTAAAACGATACTCAAGTTTTGCGTTGTCCAACATTAGCATTTACCGAATACCCTCCAAAAAACCCAAAAGTTTTTTTTTTCAAAATATTTCAAATATTTGAAAATGACTTTCAATAACGCACACATGAAACTTTCTACTATCAATGAACAGATAATAGATACTATTCGATTCATCTATCTATCCCATGACATTACTGCATGATACTTCATTCAAAGGACTTTTATTAGCTGTTCCAAACTCACTAACAATTTCGACGAAATAGACGAACGAGCTCGACTTTTTAAAATCAATTCAATTTGCTAATGAAAGTTTTCTTTATAGTGCTAATACAAAATTTCCAGGAGAGCAAACGTTGCTGACGTTAGACCCGAAACTAGAGAGTTTACTGTTCGCCGCCGCTGTTAATGAACGAAGAACGCGTTACTTATTCATTGCCGCCTCACTTAGTGAATGAGTCGGCTCCATTTTTGGGATTCCTCTTGAGAGTAATAAATAAATGAAGCATAGAAATTGCTTGTCTAGAGACTAGACCTTACGGTGGCGCGTCTGTTCCAAATTCAAATATGTATGTTTCTCGATCATGATTCCCTGCTGATGCTAAGTGAAAAAATCGACCAGACAGAGACCTGTACTGATGGATGGACGTCTACTAAGGAATCTTCTCAATAACGGTTAAATGCGATTTACGCTGGTGCTGATCATAATATGTTACTCGTAAATGAGAAAAAATAATTTGTACACTTTTTCGTCTATTTAGGTCATAATTTTGTAATGCTCCACTTTAGGAATGTTCTTCGTGATGAAGTTCCTCCACCGTTTGACATCAAAGAGGGTTTCTAGAAATATAAGTAAAACGAAGATACTTAACGGCGAGGGTGCTATTAATGTAAGGTCGCTATTAATATAAGGTCGCTATTCATCAAACATAGATGTACCTACGTATCGAATGCACTTGAGATAAAAACCGCCATTACGCTTTATTCCTCTTCAGCCTTCATTCGCCCTAAATTTTCAGGCCACTTCAGCAAATGCTCTCCGACATGTTTTTCCGGCTCATCGATCCCTTTTATGCACATCACAATCTGTGAAGCGGGTCACACAACAGCCTCGCTCGGCATCCCTCGCGGGGCTTGGGGGCGAGTAGGCGTTCGCGTTTCTCGTGTCGGCTAAGGTTATTTGATTGCGCACACAATCATCTGTAATTCTGTAGCAAATGAAAACGTTATTCGATCTGATACGCTCTGCCGTCCTGCCTGCGCGACTCCCCCGTCCGTCGTCGTCTCGCGCGACGCCGAGACACCCGCAATGAATATACAACGAGCGCACCCGCGAATTCCATTCGGCACTTCCTCCCGTACTCGCCCGGAGAGTTTCTCGATAATAATTTTGCATTACAGCCTTGTAGCTCAGAATTAGAGGCTTTCGCCTAGAAATTTATGATACAATAAAACAGATACGACGGAGATTATGTGTCCTAGAATGTTGTATGCTTTTGACGAGATATAGTTTACAGTGTCGATCGCGTTCATCTCACCTCCAGTTCTGTTGCTACTCATTTTTAAGGGCGGTTATAGCGCTTTGTTGTCACCACAAAACGTATACCTATATAGTCTAATGCGTCGTTTGCGGCTGATTCAGAATCTGCAATAAGCTTCACACATAACAGGATAGCGGGTGCGATGCTCGGAGCAACATCTCCTACCACCGAGACGTCTCCGCGATAGCTGTGTAGTTTACAACTAGGTACTTGAATATTACATAACATTTCACTTAAAACTTTGCCCTCGCCTCGGCGCGTGTTTCATTCGTCGGAGTCCGATTGCATTCGCTGAAGTTTATCCAATTCCAGCCCGCAATACAAAATCTTGCGGTTGCAGGTCGGCACTCATTCATTACTGATCGAACTGTTGCATCGATTCTTTAACCATTTCTGGATAAATTATCAAATGACTTCGCCTATTATTAATTTTTAATTATATTTTATTTTGCTAAAATAAAATATGTTATTCTGCTTTCATATATTTTCTTCTGTTTTCATATGTTCATTTTCCATTCGCCAGGATTCAGTTGAGATTTCATTAGGAAAGAGTGGCCCGTCGGTCCGCTCGGAACTAGCAACATGGCGTGCGCGGTGCGCAGACGGCCATTCGCGTGGTAACGCCTCGGCTCGAACATTTCAGATTATGTTTGTGCTGGAACATCCTCATGGCTGCGTAAACAGCAGGCAGACCGAAGGGTGGACGAACGCGGTGGACACACGGTAGCGAGCCGATACACCGCACCGTCTCCGCCATCGCCGTCGCGCCGCCCCGTGTCGGCCGTGTTGACAACAACAGTGTAACGAGCCGTAGGGGTCGCGGTCTGGGTCACCACTCGCCACCCCGCGCCCCGCGCCGGCTGAACAAATATGTGCTCATCCATCGGAGCCGCGATCGCGGTTAACCATCAAATAATTTTATTCATGTTTAATACTCTTTTTTATTCTCCACTTTGTTTACTTTTCTTTATTTTAGACTTTTAAACGTCAATATCCATTTCCCCATCGTCATTTTCATATATTCTTATATTTGCCGTCCTTTCTCCTTTCTTATTTATCAGTGCGCGCAAATAAATTCGGATATTAATGTAGATTTTCGAAGCCGTCGCCGACGAGCGACGCCCCGAAGACGCCCGCCCGAGGGGTCGGGCGGGCGTCGGGGCGGCGAAGTGGCCGCATTAGCTAGCTGGACGTTCGGCCGTAGATATTGCCAGTTTCTTTTATCTTCGCCAAGCCGATTGCCCTCCTCCTCATTTACTCCCCACGACCCCTTCTCCTCTCTAACTATCTGTACCTGCTCGTTCTACATGCGGATATATTTCCTGCGGTGAAGTATTCAGTGCCTCGCTCGCCTACGATATACGATAATATAACCAGACGTAACATCGCCTGGAGGGTAATACAAGCATAAGGTATAGTAGTGGCGTCTATCGAGGCTCGGTAGATATTTAGTGAGGCGCCGACGTCGCCTTTCAGCACACAGTCCCTCGTGGGGCGGCGAAGTAGGGGGCGCGGTGTGGAGGAGATCGGGCGCGGCGGCGGTGCCTGGTACAAGTTGCTAGGGAATCAATTTACACCACGTCGTGAGCCAATGTGCTCCAGCTGGGACAAACCAAACTAAGCTCCGGGGAGTCAACGTGATTTCTGCGACGTAAGACTACGGGTCTAAACATTTGGTTTTACTTTTAAACTAGTTAAGACATTCAATAGAGTCTTTTTTTTTTTGGCTTTATTCACTTTATGAATCAGCTCCTTCCCTTAACAACATCTAATTCAGTGTTGCCGTGTCAGCTAGCATGCGAAATTTCTTTTTATTTACTTAGTCTCGAGCAGACGAAGCGGATTTGATTAAACTTTATAGGTACTCTATTTTATCTTCAGAGAGGTAGAAGACGCTTTCGTCCCAGACAAAATATTCATCGAGCCGGTGAGCAGAATATAAACAACAAGGTAGAACAAAGAATGAGCGCTAAAGATCGGATCTACGTCGCGTCGCGCACACCCCCGGCCCTGAGGGCCCACTACATCCAATAAACTTTGTCTGAATCAATTTGTACGTCGCGTCGTCGCCGCTCCAAGTAAAGGCAGCTGTTGCGCTCAATGCTCCAGCCGCCGCTCCGCCGCCGCGCCGCCAGCGCTATGGACACCGCGCCGCGCCGCCAGCGCCGATAGCTGTTACATGCTTCTACCTATTACTACGCCACTACATCCTCTCCATCTTCTTTGCTCCGCTTGGCTCCTGCTCTCTCATAGAAACTATTCATATTCTAATTTAATTCTTCCTTAACGCTTTACATTTCCTCTACATTTTCTTCTGATTGCATTGCCACATTGTCTTGTTCTTTTCTTCGTTTCATTTTCATAGATTGAGCAAGTTTAAAACAATGCAACGGTTATACATAACAAATTATTGGAATGTCGTGTTCCTGTTTCCTTTTTCTTTTTTTTTTTTATTGCCTTTGTCTTGCCATTTAGTGTTATAGATTAAGCTATGTGCTTCAAAATCATACCTTTAGCTAGTCGTCCTTATATTGTAAACCTTTCTTTGTTGCCGACAAAATGTTGAGTGTCTAGTCTATCAATCATACATGGATAGATAATTGTTCCTTTTCATGAAAATTAAATGGCACGCACATATCTGGAAGCGAATAGGTCCGCGTCCGTCCTGATATTGGGTCACGCTAATGAACTCAAAGTCATTTAGAACTTTTAATTGCCCCGCTTCACTAGACATCCGCCCGACCGAGTCTCTAACTAGCAATTACCACGACGTCCGGCCCCTGCCGCCCGCCCCACGAGCCGCCGCCGTATCGTGCCGCCTAGCTCCTCTCCGTAAACAACTAATGGATCTAACGCAAACTTAAACATTCTATATCAACGTTTCCGCCCAACTCAACATCTCCAAAGCCACATTCCTTGCAACGAACGTTCATTTAGAGGCCGTTCCGACTCCGAAGAAGACCTCGTTGGAAGCACAATGGAAAGGAAAAGAAAAATTGGTAGTAATTATCATTCGGACACAGTTCGAGGTCGCGGAGCCTCGCTGCCGGCGCGGGGGCGGCGGTGGAGCTCCGAGGAGCGGGCGACGACGACGCTGTTCCACGATACTGCGAATTTGTAAGGCTTCTTCCTAAATGCTTCCTAACGTTCCGCCAACTTCGTTGTCTGGCTCATTTCGGACAGACCGAATACTTTCCAAATATGTAGCGGCACGTACTTTGTTGTTTCAGAAGCTTCAGGATAGCTTTATCACAAAAACGAAAAGGCAAGTCCAGTCGAAGGTCTAGGTGAAACGTCTCGAACGTTAATTCGAATTGAATTATCGAACACTTAGTAAATTAATAAGATACGAATACGTAAATGTCGGCCGCTTCTTTGTGCTATAAATTGGCTCGCACGCGGGAGACGAGACAGACTAATGGAGCATTAGAGCCCTATACACAAGAGCGAGCGTGGGGGTGCGCGGAGCGGGACGTCGCTGGAGGGCAACGAGCTCGGCAGGACGAGCTAAACTGATTTCACCGGCGGCGGCGCGACACAAGAGCAGGCCTAACTTCGTTTCACGTGTGCCTGGAGTATCACAGCCGGGACCGCTCTGGCTGGTGCGGCCTCCAGGTGCGGAGGTCGGCACCGCCGTACACAAATCATGTCGTAATTACGTTACCACGCCGCGCCGCCGCCGGTCGAGTTTTGTGTCGTTGTAACCAGTGCGCTATTTTGATTGAACACACTTTAGATTCACCTCGGATGAATATTTCCTAGAACGAGTCGACGCGATTAGAAACTTTAACGCTTCATACCACGTTGACAACATTGACACTGTCCAATTTTACTTTGTGCGTTTAAATATTTATTTATATAAAATATCCGTAACATTTCTAGCAGTTTTCTGGGCGCCTTGTTGGCACTGTAATATAAATTGCTGTTATAACTAAAATTATGGTGGCCTACAATTTTTACGGGAATTTCCAGTTCACTGGTTTAACCTATAACCATAATTATGAAAAAAACTTCTAGGAATATGAATGCCAAAGTCGACATTTTCAGTCCTTCAGTTCTTAAAAACAAGCTGACGCTGGCAGATTTAAAAGGATAAGGACGGACAAACATTTGGAAATGGACTCAAGCTGCGCGACATAGAATCTAAAATCTATCAGCACTGCGACATTCGCAGACTGCGAGGCTCGCGAGCCTGCCAACTCTTGAAACTTCATTTCCGGGCGTCAAGTAATTAGATGGATGGGGTAGCGCCTGAGGAGAGGCTCCACGGAGTCAGCGCGACGGAGCCGCGGAGGCGGGAGGAGTCTCGCCTCGGGAAGCGACGCTCCTCCTATAGCTTCTTCCCACTTAATGCTCCCATATGTTTTAATCATTGCCTTCTGTGAGGAGTTTGCGTACAAGATTCTTGTCGCGTGTCACTGACGTGACTAATTATGCGCACTGAAAGGAGGAAGCAGGCTGTGGCAAAGTTTTAGTTTCCACCGAATTAATGACTTACCGTTACGTTATTTTGCCACAATGTTGGAAACATCAAAATCCTAGATGGAGACTACGAAATCATTTTAAAATTAATGCATTAATCCATAATTCAATTTAGCCAAACCATTGTCGGTGAGTGCTTCATTCACTGAAACTGATTTTATTTTACAAAAGCTTCACGTGAGAGTTAAATATTGTCCTCGACACGCAACCCTGCTCCGGCGGCAGTGACAAAGGAAACCTCTCATGGAATATATGCGGGGATGGAGCTGGGCGCGGCTGTGAAGGCGGCGCGGCGGACGTGCCATATATTATATTCCGGCGCGGCTGACGCGGGTGGACGTCGACGCAGGTCAAGAGAGTCGGCCCCGGAATGAATGGCCGCATTATAAATAAATGTCTGCGGGTACATTTTTCAAGCGACCACCGCCGCCGCCCACGCTCCAATCGATTCAGCTAAACGGCGATACATATTTATATTATATTTCGAAAATTCGGAACCTCGCGTCGATACGCTGACGTCGAACAACAGAAAAGTGTCTCGACCAACTAAAAGCAGAAGTTAAAGGAAGAATTCGGGTCCGACTCGATTGCTTCTCAAATGGCAGACTGGGGTCTCCGCGGCGATATTTCCGTTAACTTTTATCCCAACCCGAAAGTTACGCCGACCGAAGACGAGGGTTGAAATTTGCAACTAAACGCGCCGGCATGAATCGATTCTGAATAATGTTGTTTGTTGCGGGGCGATTGCGAGAGAAATGGAACGATGCGGTCAGAAGTGACGCCTTCCTTTATGGGTTGTCCGCACCATATTCAACATTCAGTCACGGGTGCCTGCGGTGGCGGCGGCGCGGCGGCGCGTCAACGTCTCAAGATATCGCTTCACTTACATTACCTCTTATCTGATTCAAAACGTGTAGGTACCCCATGATTCCGAGCCAGACGCAATTTCATATCCAGCTGGCCTTGATGAATTAACCCACCAGGGTCACTTCGGAAGTCTAAACACATTCAAGTCTAATTGAGCTGCACTGTCAAAAATGTCAATAAGATTGCATGTCCCTTTGCTATCAGTGCTAGCTATCTGCCGGTTAAGGCACGGTATCACATGGGGAATGCCTTTCGCAAAAATAACCTCGACAGCGGGGAGGGGCGCGGCTCCGCAGCGGGCGAGGTGGCACAGTGAGTCACCGCACCTGCGGTTTTCCCCCTGCGCCGCCGCCGCCCGGTCGGTTTCTGAAGGGGATAGAATATTTTTTCACGCGACTTGTTAACTTGCGCCAGATTGGTGATGTTAGACGAGAACACGCTTCACTTTAACCCCGCTGCCGTGTCACCGCTCGCGCCACCACCGTCTCGAGGGCTGAATTTTCAGCATAGCTCAATGTTATTCAAACGTCAGGTATATTTTTTTACTGGCAGATTTCTGAAATATCATTTAGTTTTTTCTGAATTTGCTGCAAATAAACGCAAAAAATGCTTCACGATGACATGACATTTGCGTATTTACATCATTACATATTCACCGCTCGTACGAGGTGTGGAGGCGCGCGGTCAGGTCAACTTAGTAGAGGACAGAATAACTATTTTGCTAAGACCGATACCTACTTTAGACGAGACCACAATGTGTGTCGATTGTCTTGCACCAAGATATTTAGTTGATATCATGTCCATTCCATCCTTATATGGTAGGTAGAGTATCAAATAAATTATAAATCATCAGCACACCTGTTCTAGCTCGGGAACGTCAGTTGTAGCTTTGGATACTTGTTTTGGAAGGAGAAGGGCTGTATCTTTTGAACCGTAATAGGCAGCCGGTTGAAATTATCACAAAATAATTATGTGTTATATATGGGGGATATCTTAATAAATAATAAAAAAAAACGACCAAGTGCGAGTCGAACTCGCGCACCGAGGGTCCCGTATCGTCATGTCGCGGCTAGCGCTACTCACGCCATCTAGATGGCGTGTTATGAAATGCTTCATATTAGTTAATGTCATTCTTCATAATCTATTCGGTAGATGGCGCGCGAGCATACACTTTTTTGGTTTTTTCTATGGGAACCCCCGTGATTTTTTTACTTTTTCTCATTTTTATTATTTGTTGTTATATCGGGCATAATAACACATTTTTTGTGAAAATTTCAACGGGCTACCTATTACGGTTCAAGAGATACAGCCCTCGGACAGACGTACGGACGGACAGACGGACGGACGGACAGACAGACAGACAGACGGCGTAGGCTTAGTAATAGGGTCACGTACCTGATACGGAACCCTAAAAAAGTAAAAAATTAAGGGAGGGGAAATTAAATAATGGGAGGGACCATTAATTTTTAACCATACACGAAAAGTGTTTCTTTTCATCGTTTTTTGTTTGCTTTTGCTTATCGTAAAAACTGTAATATATACAAGCATCGAACTTGGTATGATTATAGTGCAAACTCTAAAGTAAAACAACAAATAATAACAACCGACCAATATGAGTCGCGCTAAGGATTCCGAAATGAATGAAAAAAAACACGAATTTATTTTGCTAAATCTAAAACACAATTAATACATATATTGTGTGGTAGTACGGAATCCACGGTGGCCTCGCACTTAACAGATTTTTTATTTATATCATCGATTATTTATGAAGGGTTATTTTACAGCAACTGTGTTCAACCAAACATAGGTAGTACAGTTATTTCCAATCCAAATAAATTCGTTTGCAAGAGTGCGCGCGCGCTTTCATTTATTGTCTTAGGACAGTTAAGAGCGCGGTACTACAGCATCAAAAGCATGGCGCATTTTGAATAGCGAAGCGTTCGCTTGTTTTATAGTATTTGTTCAAAGTTTGTTAAACCAATTTATGTACATTACACGAATATCCAAATCTGTCAAAAGAAGTAAAATTTTATCTTACATCATCTGCAATTAGTATAAACTCAAAATAATGTTTAGAAAGCTGCAATTTCGAAACAAAGAGCATTTCGGAGTATTTAGGACCATTTAGTAGTACCTACGTTTATTTTTTTTTTTTCACATATTAATTGACATAAATAAAAATAAAAATCTGTCACCAACTTTTAAATATGGTCAACTTTAGACTGGATTTTTTAATATATATATTTTTGAAATTCGTTGAACAAAAAACCTAAACGAAAATGTGGCAAATTTTGCAAATTGTGCCTCACACTGTTAGTACCGTAGTCTTAAGCTGATGCGTACTTGCTGAATGTTATTTTAGTCGTTGGTGGTAATTTGACTTTAGCTTCTAATTGATGTGAATACAACTCAACAAAGTCAAAAGGCGAGACGGCGCGCGGCGGCGGCGTGGCAACGACGACGGGGCTGCTTACAATGTTCGTATTGAGCATAGTAAAAGAAGACGAGTAAGATAACTGGAGGCCATTTTTAAAATAACTACCTACGCTGCGCCGAGCCTCCAGGGATGTCACAACTCACAACACTAACACAATTGACAGGCAGTGAGCCCATTATGGTGGAAATGCTATTCTTTAAAATTATTATGTACATTTATGTATTTTTTATTTATAGACCAAGAGCCAGCTCCCAAAATTTTACTCTAACAGAATATATGAGTTGTCATAGATTTATTACATACTGGCGTTAAGGTATATTTTCGAAAGCTGTATTTTCGATAGACAGTGAACGATGTTATTTTTAACCGACTTCCAAAAAAGGAGGAGGTTCTCAATTCGTCTGTATGTTTTTTTTTTTTTTTTTTATTTTTTTGTATGTTTGTAACACGATTTCTCCGTCAATTGAGGGCCGATTTAGAAAATTCTTTTTTTGTTAGTTAGGTCATACTTCCGAGGTGGTCCCATTTCAATTTTATCGAAATTGGTTCAGTGGTTTTCGAAAAATCAGCATAATACTATGGTGTGTGGTTACCTTCAGCAAAACTTGTGATGTGGTCGTTTTCGGCAATTTTCAGTTTGATAAATTAGTATGGTGTGTGGTTACCTTCAGCAAAACATTTGTGATGTGGACTTATTCAGCAATTTGCAGTCTGACACATATGGCGAATAATTCTGTACCACTTCAATCGATTTCGATTATTCGATTTCGATTATTCTTTTTTATGTAATATTACTAAAAAGAATGAAATAAAAACTGTTTTAAAAAAAATATTAAACCGATTTCCAAAAAACAAAAAAAAAAAAACTAAAAAGTATTAAATACCTAATATTTTGAAATTTTCTCTGTCCTGTTGAAATACATGAATCGATATACTAGTGATACATATTCGGACCCTTGTTTCATGAATATTCTAAATTTGAAATTTTTTTATCTTTTCCGACCGGCGTTTAATTTATTATGGTACCTGGCCAGTACCTACTGTACCGAGTACCATCGAGCTGGTTTGATGATGGAGACAGAAGGTGGCCATAGGAACTCCTAAACTACACATGATAAACCCATCGTGTTTGGGCTCGTTGCATTTGTCTTCACGAGAAATTTACTTTAGACCTAAAAGATTCTCAATTCGACGGTATGTTTTCTTTTTTTGGATGTTTGTTACGCGATTACTCCGTCAATTGTGGGCCGATTTTGAAAATTCTTTTTTTTTTTATTTGAAAGGGGATAACCCTGAGGTTTTTGAAGTGAAAACTTCTTTAGCGGCTCTTGGCACTTTTTTAGGTGGGTAAAAATGTATAACTCGCGACATCGCGTCAGCGTCATTTTTAAAATGAAACCTTAAGTCATTGCGTTAAGGGTTAAGTTAGAGTGGCACGGGATCTGCCGGCACTCCCGGAGTGCAACTGTTAAGTAGGGTTCCGTAACACGTTTATGTCTGTCCATTCTACTAAGTTCTGCAAAATGAATGTAGGGTTCCGTAACATATGCATGTCTATCCGTTCTACTAAATTTTACAATTTTCAACCAAGGTCCTCCGACGGTTATTTTATAATAAAAGTAGGCTTCCGTAACACGTTTATGTCTGTCCATTCTACTAAGTTCTGCAACATCACCTACAACGTCTGTGATGTCAGCCCATAACACCAGTGCCATGTCAGTGCTTCCCCCTTTGATCGTGCTGACTACACTGAACTGGTCGGAAAACACAAACTATTTACATAGCCGTTTCGACCGACGTTTAATTCAGTGCGGTGGTACCAACCCGGGAAGGTTAAACCCTACCACCAAGTAAAATTACGAGGGAAGGGACTTACAGTTTTACGAGGAATCCGAACCTTGGTCAGCCTCCAACGGTCAGCGGTCACCCATCTAAGTACTGACCGCACCCAGCGTTGCTTAAAATTCAATAGCGACAGTTGACTGTCTGCACCACTGAGCTATCGAAGCTGACGTGGTCCTATTTTAATTGGGTCAAGATCGGATTGGAAAGCGAGGCGGAATCGCGAGGCCGAAGGCCGAGCGATTCCGCCGAGTACATTAATAGCAAAAAATTACTAAAAAAAACTGTGAAATAAAAAAAAAGTTTTAAAAAACATAAAACCGACTTCCTAAAAAAAAAAGGAAAACTAAAAAACTATTCAAAATAAAAATATAAAAACCGCCTTCAAAAATATATGAAATAAAAACCTAAAAAAAAAAAAACGAACCCTAGAGTTGAAGGCGGTGCTAAAGCAAGCAAAAATGATGCATGAAAGAAAACATGAGTGGATGATAATATCCTTTGTGATTTGTAAAGCAAGCAAAAATGATGCATGAAAGAAAACATGAGTGGATGATAATATCCTTTGTGATTTGTGTAGCCTTTTTAGCACCGCCTTCAACTCTAGGGTTCGTTTTTTTTTTTTTAGGTTTTTATTTCATATATTTTTGAAGGCGGTTTTTATATTTTTATTTTGAATAGTTTTTTAGTTTTCCTTTTTTTTTTAGGAAGTCGGTTTTATGATGTTTGAGCACTTGACAACGATACCCCACTCAATAATCGGATGCTTAGTTCTGGCGCTACGGTGGAACATACGTAAAAACAAACATACACACACATAAATTGCTAAAAAGATAACCCTTCATTTTTGCTTCGCGCAGTCGGGTAAAAATTTTTTTTAACTTTAACCTCCCAAAAATTTATGCAATGTCAAAATTCAACTTTAACTCACGTCCGTCTTTGGACAACCATTTCGTAGTCGCGGACGATGAAGAGCATTAATAAGTGGGCAAAAAATTTATAACTATAAAAATTATAGAAAATATATTTAGAATTATAGATTAATATATTTATTAATCTTAATAAAAAAATTATCAAATAAATAATTTTAAAATGTATTTATTAATTTTGTTTCATTATTACTTAATAACTTATATTTTTATTTTTGTTATTTTAATGAATTACTTAATAACTTGGTTGGTCGCTAGCAGTCATGAAAGTGTCCGCGGTAGGAGCTGTGGCCATTTATAGAAGACAAAACCGCGCGAAATTGCGTTGTGCGTGGTATCTCTAACAAGTCTGAACAAGTCGACAACCGCGGGCCCGCGCACGGCGGCGGCGGCGCAGCCTTCGCGTGCGCCGCGCGGCCGCGCCCGATGCCGGGGTTCGCGAATGGTTTTTGCAGCTAGTACCTACCTATTAATAACTAATTAATACTATAATTAAATACTAATAGGTACTTTGCTCTGACGTTACCGAGCCAGGTCTCAAGTCAATTCCTTCGCTTAGTACCTACTCGTATTAATAACTTACATAATTAACTACATACTTTAATAATATTTTTTATGTTACTTACCTTTCGATGGGAGCAGGTAATGAGAATAATGTTAACTGGCGGTTCGAGCCTGATCTATTCATGCAGCCATACACACTGCAGAAACGCGGAGCCATTATGTTAGTGCAATAAAATAAAATTCGAATAATAATACTTTCTATCGGGAAGCGGCAGGCGGCAGGCAGCGGCCGTCACGTGGTGTGCGTCACCGAGCGCGGGGGCGGGGCGACCATCACTGACTACGCGCGAGAGACAGTGAGAATGCATGTAGTGGTTGTGTACAGACAGCGTGCGCAGGCGCGCACTTGTGTGAGTGCGAAATCGGCGCGTTTGTATGAAGACGGCTAACTTGTGTGGTTTAACTATGGTATTGAGACAAGAGAAGACTGATGAATAGCTTCGCGCAGTAGTCCAAGTTATGAAGCTTAGAGCAGAGTTTGAGATTTGTTCGAAGCTCCGAAATAATCTCGCCGATTTCGCAAATTTGCAAACATGAATATGCATCGCCGACAAGGGGGGCAGTCGCCGTCGCACCACAGCGAGGCGGGCGCACACAAATGCGCTGTACTTAACATAATGTCTATTTAAATGAAAATTTGTTTGGTCGTTAATCACTTTTGTAAACGCCACCGCTTTTAAACGTCCGCTTTCTGATTTATTTATTCCGCAATGAAAGGTGTTCCTCGAAAGTGGTTTTCGCGAGTAAATAAAAGTGCGTGAATGCAAATTACTTTCGAGTAAAATGAATTGATTAACTAAACCACTCTTGAGTGGTCATCGGAAGTGATATTTACATCTTTGTCTGAAGTTTACAACCATCTGCAATGAGCAAGAACAACCTGATAGACTCATATCAAGTCAAAAGCAAATTCCAGTCCAACTCATGCATAAATGGCTATTAAATTACCTTTCAAGTACCTATACTAGCAGACATTCGCCATGTCTAGGGCTGCCATATCTAAAATCATTAAACTAGGACAAAAAGAAGTAAAACCCCGGATTTTCATATAAAAACCCGGACATTGTTTTTTTCTTATTAAGACAATTATTTTATTTTAAACTTTTTGACAAAATTAAATGTTCATATTATTAAAATATTTAACGGCATTACTCACGGTCGTCTCCAAGCTATGGCTCGACGTTTAGCGTCTATCATAGAGTTATGCAGCGGGCGGGATTTTTGAATTTTGTGTAACCAGGACTACTTTAAAAAATCCCCCCGGACGCCCTCGGACGCCTTCAAAAAGAGGACAAATCCGGGGAAACCCGGACAGAAGGCAGCCCTACATCGCGCGTCTGCGTGCGTGCGACCACAAGGGTGCATGCGACCACAGCGCTCGTGTCCTCATCACCGCTCATCGCCACCGGCCACCGCCCACCCCACCACCGGACCGACCCACAGTATTGCCATAATCGCTTCTAGTGGACTTAGGCATTAATGAAGATCAACTTTTCTTTATCGATATTTTAATGATGCAAATGTTTTCCTAAAGGGATTTCTATGACTTTTTATTCATTGATATTTTTCGCTTAGACGACGCTTAGAATAGATAAGTCGAAAAGCACAAACGAGAACAAAATAATATTTCAGGGCGTTAAAAAAGGTCACGGTAACGGATATTTTTGCGGTGGGCCCCAATCCCGCAAGTGCTCGCAACTTTAATAAAAAGTAGTTGATTTTATAAATAATGATTAACTTATATTTTTATTAATCGACTTCTTCAAAAAAAGGAGGTTATCAATTCGACCCGTATGTATGTAATATCGTTGCAATTGCACAATATTCGTATATGTTAGTCTATGTGGGCTTCTAAACTGGTGTGCCAAATTTCATAAGTGTATGTATGTTTGTCCACGAATTTTTCGGAAACTAAAAATCTAATTGCCGTAATAATATTTTTATTCGATTTTAAGTATCCGACTTTGGAAATATTGCAAGTTTCATCAAAATCTGTTCAGTAGTTTTCAAGATAAGTTAAGTGTGTATGTTAAGTGTGTATCAATCATGGGTCAATCAAGGCGGTACAAAAGCACACCTGAAAATTTATAGAAGGACCACTTTTGTGCTTTTGTACCGCCTTCAACTCAAGGGTCCGAATATGAATCAAAATATTATTTAACACTTAAGTTCTAGTTGTTTTTTTTAAGTCGGTTCAATGATTTTTAAAACAGTTTTTTTTTCGATGTTTTAATGATCTTCTTTAATGCCTAAGTCGCAAGAAGCTATTTTCGCACCGCTGTGCGGCGAGCCTTCCAGCGGTAGCTGCGCCAGAGCTTCAGACAGGCGCATCAGCCTATTGCCAACTTCGCGAAGGCTCAACGTGTCGAGCTAGCACCGCCGACAAATCAATAACACTCATATTTGCAAATTCGCATTTAATCGACATTTAAATGACAATTTTTTTTTTATTAAGAAATATAAAACAGTCTTACATTTGGCTCAGTGAACACGCAAATAACACTATTCGCGCGACAGAAGGCGCCAGAGTGGATTGGGGCGGTGCGCGTGGTGGTGAGGGAGGGGGCAGTGATTCAGCGGCCGGCGTCACTTCCGGCGGAAGCCTCACGCGAGCCGAGCATATTCTTATTGTGTTATGCGACGCCATATTAATAACGCGGCCACCCCCCCACGCGCGTGCGTACTCCCCGGCCTTTGTATTAAATTTCGGAATTTAATTAACATCGAAAGCGGAGGCGTGCTGTGCCATGATTTAGACCTAAAGTTAGAATTTTGATAACGATGGCCCAGGGACGCAACAGCGGGTAATTGTCCTGTAGATAGTTTGGGATTGGTGCGGCGCATAGCCAGGGTGCGGTAGAATAGAAATCAATGCTCTATTTAGCACCCATACCATAACTAGGCATACGATAAATAACACAATTAAAACTTTAAGAGTCTATTAACCAATATTTGCTTCTATTTACATAGGTACTATATAGTAATATAATACTGTAATATGCTGTGTAGAAATACGGCGAGTGCCAACAAATACATACATAAATATATTATATTGTCTGTGTTTGGTTAATACCAATAAACTCAACGATTTGTTTTTTTTTTAGTTCTATGTTCAGTCCTATACTGTTGGTGCTATAATTATCTCCCAATTAAGATTTTAGCATAGCCTAAAATGTTTTGTATACATACGAGTAAATACATACTTATGTAACTTAATTCTTGTATAGTTAGGTGCAGGTATAGTCTAATTTTAAGGAAGGTGTGGATCTAAGCTTACGATGGCTTCACCGAACATATCCGGGCCCATCGGCAGTAGAGGAGGGTATTAATCGAGGCCGGGACTAGCGAGTGGCCACTCTAAATTTCCCGCGCATGCTTCACGTTTCGGCTCGCTTCAAGCCCTCGTCAGCTAGTCTGCGTTGACTAGGACGCGGGGAAACCACCAGTCCCGCTCTCGACCTCCCTCTCTCTACCTATCCATATTCTGTAGGATGCTTCCAGTGACGTTTTCGAAGCTCTCTCCATATATGAGCTTAGCGTCGATCTTGGGAGCCCTAGATTCTTGAAGAGACTGTAGAGCGACTTCGCTGGTAGTCCCCTTGCTCCGACTTCCACAGCGAAGAGATCAGTCTTGAATCCGTTTCTCACAATCCGGTCTACTAAGTTGCAGTACTTGTTAAGTTTGATGTTGTGGTCCTTCGGTATGTTACTTTCCCATGGAACTGTAAGTTCAACAAGTACTACATGCTTTGTCGCTTTTGAGAATATGAGTATATCCGGTCTTAATGCTGTGGTACAGATTTCCGAAGGCATTTGGTAATGCTTCTCATGTGTGTCCATCAACAATTCCCAATCCTTTGCTGCTCCCAAAATTGAAGAAGGTTTAGTCCTATCTTTGGGCAGCTTATTGGCTCCAGGTTTCACAAAGTTGACCTTCTGGAAGCCGCTACTGGTTTGCCCTTTCCTGGTCCGTGCAATTGACAGGTTGATGGCCTCTCTGATGATTTGGAGGACTTTATCATGACGGTAGGAATACTGGCCTCGCTCAAGTAGTATTTTGCATCCGCATAACAAATGTTTGGCCGTGCCTACGAACTCCTTACATGACGGGCATTGTTTATTTGTAGATTTCCCCCATCTAACTAGGTTACTCGGGTCGGGGAGAGTAAGCTGGAATGCATTTAAGTAGAACTTAAGCAGCTCAGGGGACCAGTTGTATATTATGGATTTCCACTTCAATGCAGGAGGGATGCAGAAGTCACCCACTGTTAGCCAATCATTCTGCATTTCTAGGTTTAAGGCGTGAAGTTTGAAGCCTTGTTCCATGTCCTCCTGAGCAAAACCTTTCAGTATTTCTTTATCAGACTTTGCTGTTTCTATGCCCAATCCAGATCTATTGGTGCGTGTACCAACTTGGAATGATTTGTAGAAGTCGAGTCTCGATTCCAGTTCATCTGATAGTGATGTGTTGGGTAAGGCTTGAATAGCGCTATCATTGGAGTCTTTGAGTATACATCGTTTGGCTATTCTCGCCTTTTGATAAAATATCGACGGTTTCTTAATGTTCAGTCCAAAGTTATTGTGAGATCTGTATAGCGTTGACGAGTCAGCCGGGTGAGCCAGTCCAAACCATGATTTCAGGAATCTGGTCACATACGAGTCTAATTTAGTCAGGTTTTGCTTTGTGAAGTCGTAGACGAGAAATGGCCATGAAAGTTTTGATGTCAGGTAGTTATCGTAAATCCATGCCTTTTGTGTACCCAGGAGGGGAAGATTGTCAGTTTGGCGGAGGCTCTCTTCGAAAAGTTGGACAATATCATCAGTAGGATGCTCCTTTCCTCTGCTGGTGATCCTTTTGCCCAAGAATTTAAAAGGAGCTTCATCAGCCACGGTTGCGATTGGTTTTCCGGCTACTGTCAAACCTGGATTGCTCGAGGTAAACTTTGAACCTTTCCTGGTTAAGCTCAAACAGTAGCACTTCGCTGGTTCTTGGTTCGCTGGTTACATCTGTATTCATCTTGTGTAAATTTATATGGGTGTCGTTAGTATTCATTAATTTTGTTGTATGTTTCTTTTGACATGCGTTGAACCTACTTTCACATCGATCGAGATCATAATATATTCAATTACGCTCTAGATCAAAACATCGTGGGCTAAATTAACAATACGCGACTCAAAACGGAAGTGGATTAAAGTTATATTTGCATAGTGCAAAGAAGTAGGACGATACATAATACGCATATGTATATATTCTTTATTGAACGCCAATTTATATAAATTAGGCACAATAAGTGAGCTTAATGGCGTGAGGCATTCTATTCTAACCAACCTTTGGGATGTGGGAGAAGTATATGCAGGCGAACAAGAATAGTTTGTGGCAATGTATTAACAAGAAAAGCAATATGATAAACTACAAACGAATACTACATAAATACTTTAATACGCATATAATGTATATATAATAGACTTACATATTATGTACATAAATCAGTGGTACTGTTCAACACCATCAACTGAATTACAAGAGAGAAAGAGAAGATATATGAGAGATAGAGTGAAGATGATATGGAGTCGTTCCCAGTTGAACATTTTCTCGGTTGAAATATTGAAACATTTACGAGTTTTTCTAAAATCACTTCCCAGGTGTCCAAAAATACACCTGCAAATGAAATATAGCAGTTCAAAGCGAGAAGGGGAGGGAGAGGGCTAAGGGTATGAACAGACAGGGGTTTGAAAATTATGAACGCTAAATATATATCATAATCGACCTCGACCTATTTCTCACTGTTGAACACAGACCTCTCCAACATGGCTCCCCCTTCCTCCCTTCTCTCTTCCTCCAGCTAAAACCATTGACCGTGGATGGGAAGCACTTTTCCAATTTTTGTTTGGTGGTGCCAAATTAATCACAAAGCGAACGATTGCTTTTTCGTGTACCTAGTTTCGTTCCTCCCTTTCTTATGGCGTAGTAAATTCGAACGATCGACATTTGAAGTCAACTCAGCAGCGGTGACGCACTTTAAGAGTTGAGAAATAATTCTCGATTAAAAGTAGTAATTTTTCGACGGTTTTTTTCTCTGCTCCTTTCTCTGCTCCTTCCAACACAATTTTATTTTAAAAGACCCGGTGTACTCTTTTAGCGCAGTTTGCAATTTTATGCGCAGTTGCATTTACTTTTAGCTCTTTCTGCTGTTGACGTCAACTGACTGCTCGCTCGCCGCTCCGCGCCGCCGCCGCCGCCCGCCGCCGCTGCTTCGTTTCACAAATTTTTAAATTATCATGTTTTCTCTTTGAATGTTACTTCTGCCAACTAATATCTCATCTTTGTTCCTGCTGCTTTTGTATGATTTGTGGGTAAAATGTATGTATGGCTTGTATTTTACTAGGATGTACTTACAATATGTATTGTTAATAAGTATTCTTATTATTATTTTATCTTCAATTCTCACTCACACACTCAACTCTTTTGCTACTACCTACTTACATTCCTCTATATTATCGAATCTCAAACATCCCAAGGTTGACTGTAAGAAATCTCTGTAAGGGATAAGCCCGCCTTTGCACCTTATGTAAATTTTCTAATGTGGACCAATAAAGAATGTTCTATCTATCTATCTAATTTTAGAGGTAATTAATTAATGAGGGGTTCTGTATCATATAGATAGGGAGTAAAACCTAAATAATTTTTTTTGGACCTTGGCCTTTTTTTTATGTAAAAGATTTTTTATGTATTTAAATAAAACAATAGGTGGTTAATTTTTATAGCCTAATCGATTCAGTTTCATAACAGTAACAAAAAAGTCTTCATTACGTTGGTAAAAAAAATCAAATTCTTTCCATTCCATACTAATAAAACTAAAATTGTGGTTTTTCACAATTTCTGAAAGAAAGAGATCTATGTGTTGGAAGACTTTTTTGTTCCTGGCATGAAACTGAAACGATTTAGAAATATTTTTTTTACATTTTTCATTAAAACATTTTTTTTTTTTGTGAAAAAAAAATTCTTTGTTCTTTAAAAGTGATCTATTTCCGATACAGAACCCCCCTTTAGCGTACTATGAACTAATTTTGAAAGACATTATATAAAGAAGCCGTGACAGGAAACAGAGCCTACCAGGAGCACGCGAAGAGTGAATGAGTGGCGCTCTCGCTGCGTTATGAACGCTAAACTGGGTGACCGACGCTAATGGTGTCGATATGAAAACGATTTCCCTGTACTGGACGGACGGAAATTGCCTATGATTGCGCCCTGCGGCGCCAGACGCCCCCGATACAACCCCTCCGTGTTATGTTGAAACAACTTTCAGTCATAAGGAAGTAGGAAGGGAATATTTTTTTAGGGTTCCTCACCTCAAAAGGAACAGTTGACTACATCATCCAACCACCACGTCGCACGAAGTCATCCTGTCGAAACTTGGTACGATGCTAATGCTACTTTTGAGTTTGGGCTGGCTACACTAATAGTACCTAATAAATTTAACCAACTTATAAAAAGTGATGGTTTTCAATTGGACCCGCATTTTTTTTTATTGTATTTTTTTAATAATTTGATGTTATTCGTAGCCATTGCAAACCGCTCTTCATTCAGTTCGGTGGTACGAATCCGGCCTGTTTTACCCCAAGATAATGATACGGGAACAGAAGTAACGTTCGCGAACTTAGAGCGTTACTCAGGGCGCTGCCCGGCCCACTATATACCTATAACCGCCTTTCTTTACACTAATAGGCTTTTAGCGACTCTGAGAAACTCTGTGGGCGCATCAGGATCGATGACATTGGAAAGTACTTATTTATAGTAGGCATATTCTGTTTTACACTTGCTTTGAAATATATAAAGATATAGAAGTTAAACTGTATGTCCCTTTCCTTGCCTCTTACTACATAGGTGGTAGGCTGAAATTGTAGCTGACTGGGTTGGTACTACCGTACTGGATCTAAGATAGCCGCATAGCAGCCTCGGCTGTGTTATCCTCTAGTCCAATATAGCCAGCAATCCAAAGGGAAGTCACCGGTATGGCACCTACCTTCTCGATGGTGATATTGGCTGGTCGGAGCATGTGCTCTAGCCCCTCTGACTGAGCCACCTATACCGGATTACATAAAAAAAAATTTACTCAAAAGCATTGACATTAAAACAGAATACACACAGAACAGAATGCCGGAACTACGAGGATGAAAACGTGTAGATATAAAAAAGTTTAACTGCATTGGTGCACCACATGTGACACGTGAACTCGGGTACGAAAATGTATATACTTACCCGACAACGACGAGCAGCGGCACTACAAAGCCACAACATTTTCAGGGAAAGCTTCCGCTCGCCGAAGCTTATAAGATACCGAGTGAATGCACAGCGCGAAACATCTTCCTTCGGTATTGTGTCGCCGATACTTAGATGTGTCTTCAAATTCCACACTATTATAGCTTTCGAAACAATTTACGATGTCGTCTTCGTAAATGATTGCAATTTCACCCAACAGCCAATAGAATCGCAATCAATTGAACGAGCTTTTTGTATTAGGAAGTTATAGCGCTTTCGAGTCGAGTTAAAAATGGAAAATCCTTTCGAGTTTTCGGAGCGAAAAAACCTGAAGCGTATCGTTCAGCGAGGCTCGCGCCCTCTCGCCGCGCGCATCCGGATTGAATGGGGCGCAATCATAATTTCAGTATCGATGGGCTCACGAGTCCGTACATACGACTTCCGCAAACGCAGCCGTTACAGTCGCTTTGCGGAGGTGCGGCGCTCGCGGAAAAAAACGTTAACGCAGAATGCTCCGCGCGGAATTGCCCGTGTAAGCTATATTTTCGGCGAGAGATCTCGCTGTCGGGGACAGCGCAATTGGATGCATTTCGAGTTTTTCCCGTTAAATTGGAACTGACTCGATTTTCAGCAACGAATCGGCGCGGTGGCTGCGAGATGGCGGCGTGGGAGCTGGGCGGCGCCGAGTGAGGGGCGGGGGGAGAGTGTATTGGAAAACTCCCGCCGCCTCTAATTGCTTGGCAGTCGATTAAGTTTATACGTATTACGCACGAGCATCGAGCTCGTATATTTCAGTTGTTTGTTTATAATTTTACATCCGCTCTAGGACTTGGATTGTATGTACGCTTTCAGTAATTTTCAACAAAAACACGGCAATCAGTGAAACTTTGTGAGATAGCGACATAAAGGCAGCCGCTACCGTGCCGCGCCGCTCCGTCGAAATTGAAAGCGACCGAAGTAGGATCACGGGAACAATTTACGAGGAGTACGTTTCTCTCGAACTCTGCAACTTTTGGGACAGAAAATACTCCTTTCTCATCACGAAATTGTGAAATATCTACTTAGTTATTTCATGCTGAAGTTCAAAGGATCAAGATATTTTCTCCTTGACTATTATTTCAAGCAGGCACAGTTTGGACGTGTCCAGACAGAACCAGCTACCTAAACTCTACAACTAAAAACTCTATAATATTATGGTCAGAACTTCTTTAGTTGCGCTGAAGCTGAATTGTATCGACATTGCAAATGCAGTGAGGTCAATAATATGGTGGTATCGGAAAGGATAATAGATTGCTGATAAATAACGATTAAAGCGAGCTCGTTCATATTAATAATAATGATTATGTGCGCACCGTAGTGGATGGTAGTGGCAACATTAGAAGCCGCAGTAGGCGCGGGGCGGGGAGGCGGTGGCGCACGAGGCTTTGAGATTCAGCGCGGGGGCACACTGCGGTAGCACTCCCGGACGTGACTCGAACCCGAATCCCGGCGCGTGCGGCTGCCTTAGGTCGATGCTCGACGTCGTCGTCGACATCGGCTAGGACAATTGATAAATCAAGAAAAAGACCATCGAAAACTTAGGAAAAAAAACATTTATGATCATATTTTAAATGATATCTCAATGGACTATATATATAGGATATATATATAGATATATAGATAGGATAGTATTCAATAAAAATTGAATAACAATTTGATTAAAAATCCTCTTTCGGACATCGGCATTTTCACTTATTACTATTACCTACAAACTTAAATCAAGTTGCCACACCTGTCGACTACGCACTTGCATTAAAATTTTCGCCACTATCGATCTATCCAGCGACAGAGGCGCTTACATCATCCAGAAGATTACTGCGCGACGACAGATGGAACGGACCGCCGCGGGAATGAGAATGAGGAGCATTCTTCTTGCAAGATCTGGAGCGGACGCGGCGCGCGGCGCGGCGGCGCGGCAGTAGCGGGGCGTGGTGCAGCGTCATTCCTAGTGCGATCTTTTTAAAATCTTGGCCGACCCATAAGGAAATGTGTACTTAAAGGTAAAAGCTCTCTTCTGTGGTAAAAGTGAACCTATTCGAACCTTGTCACAAGCTATTGAATGGGATACAGATATACATTTACGGTATATATTACTATTTTTTCATAGCAGAAATCTATCTCCTACGATCAGCATAATAAGTATTAGGTGTGGAGGTAGTGGATGGAATGAATTTTCGACAAGAAAAATTATCCAGTCCCTATTTTCGATTTTCAGGCCTATGAAAATCTAAAATAGGAACTGGATAATTTTAGTATGCGTTAATCAGTGCTACCTTTGAACTGCATTGATTGAATTTTAGTAAAAGTAACCCCCAGATAAATTAATATTTTTTTTAGTTGCGGCCGGGCGGCGGGTGGCCGTGTCTTCTGGGCGTGGGCTTCTTTTGCGAGAGGTCTGAGGTTTGAATCCGGTCGGCGTGTACCAATGAGTTTTTCTGACGGAAAAATTTACCTGCTTCTTCACCGTTCGGAACCGGTGTAAAACTGTAGGACCTTCCCTTCCCCCTTACTAGGTAGTAGGCTCAAATTGTAGCTGATGTGGTACTGGATGTAAGATGGCCGCATATCAGCCCCGGCTGTGTTCTCCCTTATAGTCCAGTATAACCAGCAGTCCAAGGCGTCTCCGGTATGGCACCTATCTTCTCGGAGGCGATATTAAAAAATAAAGGTAACTTATTATGTCATCTTTTATACGGAGTATTCAATCTGCTGTAACAGAAAATGTCACAGTATTCCAAGAGTTAGCCAGTTTTAGGACGGGGCCTAAAAATGTACCTAACACTCAGTTCTGTACATATTTTACGAGCAACATAAAGCGAGGCCGTAAACCGAGCACTGCGTGACTCCCAGTTCCCAGCAGCGTCAAGCGCACAATTACTGCTGGGGCAGAGAGATAATATTATTTTATCATATCTAATGCTGCGTGTTTTATTCAACCTGATACGAGTATCTACGAATTGATGTTGAATTTTAGACAAGGTAATTTCATTTGACAATTTGCCATTTAACAGTGAAATTCAACTGTAAATTGAACAGAATACTCGTATATTCAAATCCACGACGCAATGACGTTCGAGTTCAAAGTTTTTGCACAGATTTAAATCTTTGAGTTTTTCTGTGAAAATCTTCCCAATGCTCACTCTATTGCCTATCAAATATTTAAATCTCTTTATAATAAGACAGACTAATGAATGGACGCCATTAAATGTATTTTGCACGAAATCAATAAACCTATTAACGAATCATAGACACTAACGCTGAAATGTGAATTTCAATGTCGACGATGTTCATTCACGCAGCCTGTGAGTCCTGCTGCCTGCCTACCTGTGACTCGTGAAAAAGTAACCTCGTAACATAAGTTGCCAACACTTGTATCTTGTTGAGCGGTTGTGCCTGTGTGGCACGCCACGCCACGCGGCATGCGGTGGGTTGGCGTGCCACGCTGCGGGCGCGGCCGGGCGCAGCAGCGGCAGGCGGAGGGGTCTGGCGTCTCGTCGCCTGACGGTAGAGTACGGGGAAAGGCAAAAAGCGAAGAATATAGAATCGTTCGGCCGTCGGCGGCGGCGTCGCGTCGGGCGCGAATACAACGCTCTAAACTTTTTATTTGTTTTTGGCAAAGAAAAGGCTTCGCTATTGATTTTCCGCTGAGGTGTTAGTCACCGCTTCACCTCCACCGCACCGCCCGTCCGTCCACCTCCTGCCTTTCACCCCACGCTATCTATCTACAGTTTAGAAACTTTAATATCAACTAGCCGGCAATTTAATGAAATGTACCCTGGAGGATTTACTTTGACTTTGAATTGATTAAATTGGGATCTCGATTGGTTTATAGAGAATTATAGATACAGGGTGCAATCGAACATGAGGTATATTATTCTGAGTGAGATTATAATCTTCATTTTGAAAAAAGTATGTTCTATAAATTCTTAAGATGAATATGATCCAATTGTAAAAATTATGATGCATACATACCGTCACGCCTGATTCCACTTTCACTTTTGTACTCCTTGGGGTAGGCGGAGACAACGGATCTACACGTGCCACTATCCTGACACACCTCTGCCGCCTCGCACACTTATAATGATATACAATAGTCATACATGCTACAATTCTTGAAAAATCACTTTGCAAAAATAAATTTAGATATAATATTGAACTTGTTATCTAATAAATATCTTCATATATTGTTTGCTTCACGTTCGATTACTCTCTCTCTCTCTCTGTATATCGGAGAACTTATCCAAGAATTCTCCGCGTCTTCCAATTATGTCGCTAATAGCGAGCAATTTGACATCTTGACAACTTGTTTGGGATGATACAATCTCTTATAATATAATAACACGAAAAGAGGCAGTAAATAAAGCATTCGAACATCTAAAAGTTACATTACTAATTGGCAAGGCAAGTCCCGATGCCAGCGCTTACACATTTGCAAATCAATGACTTGCTCATAGTTTGCCTCTCCCGGGTGATTGTGTTTCACGTCTTTCATCAAACGACGATACAACGAGAGTGGCTTCGTCAAAAGGAGCGACACGACTTTGATGTTCTCGTTTACTGAGAAAACTTATTACAATATCAATCAAGTTGTTTCCGCACAGAACGAACTGCCGAATTTTGTATTTAATTGTAATCTGAATAGAAACCAAACAAGAAACGCACAAAAGCTACTCATTACCGTCCGTCGTTACTAAAAAATTGTATTCAAATTTTATATTCGAGATTGAGGTATTTAAATTCAATTAAAAGATTTGCGGATAGAGGAGTTAACGGCCGCCTGCTTCGCGAGTTATGACGGCGCAGGACGAAGTGGGACGGCGCGGGGGGATGGGGCGGGGGATAGCAATTAGTCCGGAGCCTGTTTTGTATTATCCTACGAAATTTACCTACACCTTCAGAATATTAATGTGACGGTCAGGCTCCGTGGCCGATGAAATCTATACCTTACATCGATACTCGGAAGGTTGTCTTTGAGCTCTCCTGATAGAGTCGCCCGGAGATCGGTGATCGATTATACGCTGAACTTAGACAGATAGATGATTATTGAAATTTTGCGGGCTTCTGAGTGACTGGGGAGGCTCGAGGGGAGGGCGGTGTAACCTTTGTTACACTTCATCTTCGATATTTTTACTTCTCCATTTTGTGAAAATTCGTTATTTTCGGCTATATCTTATGGCTCACGTTTATTTACGTCGAATTATTTATAATCTGCTATCAAATATATTTATTCAGTATTGGTTTCTAGTACGGGACCAAGTATTTGTTTCTTTAATTATTACAACAATAGCATTTTGCTAATTAATTAAAATATAATTCGTTAATTGGTCCATTCTTGTATTTTTCTGTGTCTTGAAAAATCTATATGTCCTCCAAATCCATCACACTGGATTTATTGCCAATATGTCGTAAGAACAGCAATAACTCGGCGCGCTATGCAGTATACGAACGTGTGGAATTACTCTTAATTTATCTGGCCGAGTCATAAATCCGCGTGTTGTCGGTTCCGGACGAGCGGTGAAAGCTATGGCAGGATTGAAAATAAAAAGCATGTGTCTGTCTAGCGGACAAAGGGTGGTGACGTCGTAGGTGTGATTGCGCAATACGCGCCGCGAGTCGCGTGGCAGACGTCCGCTCGCGTGCGCGCGCAGATCAATACTAAGCCGCGGGGGCGGGCGGGACGGGACGCAGCGCGGCGCCTCGTCCCCCACAGCACCTTTACCGCCGCGCCGCCGCCCTACACCACGACCGTCGCCGCGCACACACGTAAACGGTAAATAACTACCCGCAGAGAAACCTACAACAAAGCCTGTCCAATGTCATTGCTTCGGGATTTTCTAGAGGTTGCCAGCAAATGTGGTAAGGCGATGCCGGCCTATTTAATTACCTGACGCGACAGTAGCCTCATATCATAATAACGCTTGCAGAATCAACCAAATTACACTCAACAATAAAAAATCATTACTTACTGTGTAAAATGTTCACATACTTTTGATCTTGGGGCCGCGCTGCTGTGTTCTTTCTCGCAACTACTTGATATGACAAATCAGAATAAAATTAACTAAACAGAGCGAAAGAGTTATGTTGATATTCGTTATATTATATATATCATAAGTTTTACCAGTTTATGGGTCTGGTAGTCAACAACTGACCATTTAACTTTAAAAATATGCAAACAGTCGAGCAGTTGCACATTCGCTCGAGCTCTCTGTAAACGTTACAACAGCGCTGAGGGAAAAGTAATTAAAAGTTTGATTGTTGGTTAAATAGAAATCACCAGGGATATTGCAGTTCTTTACTTTTCTATTTCTTCTATTTCTTTTCTTTACTTTAATATTTCGATAGGTCAGCGCGTGTATATTTTAAACATTTTATTGAATGTGGCATATGTTCCCAATGAAGTATGGAAGGTGCAAGGAATAAACAAAAACTAATAGACCGTAAGTTCGTCACAAAAAACATCACAAAAATCGATCTCATGGGCGATTCAGGAGAAGGCGATCTACGACAGTTAATAATTACACCTTGAGGACAGGAGCCAAGCGAATTTACTGCTGGGAAAATAGTCTAAAACGTTAGGTCCGAACGGCTGACCGTAATTTGCCCGACGCATTAAATACATAATATGTATATAATGTATATAATATAAAGAACAGAGAAGTACATTGAAGGCATGCACTTCTCTAATGAAAATTAGACGGCAGCAATGATCGGAAAAGGCATGAATGGTGATTGACTTCCTCATTCCGTATGATACGCAATACTTAATAAATTGTTTCAGCGTTGCAGTTTACCGGCGATCTTTTCGGTCTCTGCAAAAGCAAATGATACAATACGATTGGTGGAATCTGCTTGCGCTCAAGGATACCTTAATTTATTACAATTAGGGCGCGGGCTACCCAACTACGCATTAAATCTTTGTTTAATTAATATCCACGACGTGTTGTATTATTTGTTCCTTTGTTTTTCGTGAAATATTGCTTAATGCGAAAGGATTTATGATATCCGCAACCGACTTTTTTCATTAGCGGTTTTATCTCTTCCAATAAATACGAGTACACCGCAGATAACGATAAGGCGTGGGTTTTGGTTTGGTAATGTGTAATTTATACTTTTGTCTTAGAGATCGAGAGCTTATGAGCAAAGTCGGAAAAATATTCATTTGAAGCTAAGTATTTGAAAAAATTATGGTTTCTCTGAGAAGTCCCTATTGTAAAGTTTCGTCTTCGTCTACAAAATATTTATAACTTCACCAATGAGTATGATTATGATTTATCATTATCATTGCAAGGTGAGAGTTACGGTTCCTGACCATCACTGCGACCTAGATCCGGGGGCAGGGATATGACTCCCTTCTTATATTACTAGGTGGTAGGGTTTATCCCGCCCGGGTTGCTACCATCGTACTGAATGAAAGGTCGGTCGAAACGGCTATGTAAATAGTTTGTGTTTTCCGTCCAGTTCAGTGTAGCCGGCACGACCGAAGGGAAGTACTGACGTGGCACCAAGTTCAACCGGTGTTATGGGCTGACATCACGGATGTTGTAGGTGATGTAGCCAACCGTGTCAGTTTCCATAAAAAAAAAGATAGATCTATTGTAGATAGATCTAGATAAATCAATAGTGTAATAGTCGGACGCCATGTCAGTGAATGCCGGCGTAGCGCAGGGATCTGTGGTGTCACCCACACTGTTTCTTCAGCATATCAATGACATGCTGCCCCTCGGCAACATACATTGTTATCCGGATGACAGTACAGCACACGGATCCTATACCAGTCACCCTTCAGCCAGACGAGAAGTTGTGGATGAAAACAGGCGAAGACTTGTGTCTGAACTCGAACAAACGCTTCGATCTATTTCCGAATGGGGCCGTAGTAATTTGGCCGAGTTCAACGCTTCAAAAACACAAGTTTGCGCGTTCAGTGCGAAGAGAGCGGCGTTCACACCAGTTCCTTCCTTCCAAGGCACGTCGCTTAAATTAAGCGACCACCTCGGGGTCCTCGGAGTCGAACTATCGCACGACCTAAACTACCGGCGCCATTTCGAGGGCAAGGCCAAGTTGGCCTCAAAAAAGCTAGGCGTACTCAATAAAGGTTCGACGGTACTTCGCGCCGGGCCAAAGGCTGCTTCTGTATAAATCGCAGATTAGGTCCTGCTTGGAGTATTGCTTGCACCTGTGGGATGGCTCAGCCAAATACCAGCTTGCGCCTTTGGACTCGATCCAGCGTCGAGCCGCGCGACTAGTGGATGACCCCGACGTGTCCCGCGATCTAGAACCGCTGCAACTTCGTAGGGATGTCGGCGCCCTAAGCGTGTTCTATCGCGTATTCCACGGGGAGTGCTCGGAGGAGCGGTTTAACGCGATTCCGACGTCCCCTTTCCACCTCCGTACAACGCGCACTGGGCAGGGATTGCATCCCTATACGCTGGACTTACCGCAGATGCGTACCAATCGGTTCTGCAGATCCTTCCTCCACATAACCGGTAAACTCTGGAACGCTCTACCTGCCCACATGTTAAGTCACGCCTCTCTTGTAGTACCCGAGACTATATATAGTCTCGGGTACTACAAGAGAGGCGTGAATGGGCACCTGTCAGGCCGGCATGGCATTCGCAGCCCCCGCATGCATCCGAATGTCCATGGGCGTCGCTAGACACCTTATGGGTGACTTGGCGCGACATGTCGCGCTTAGTATATAAAAAAAAGATAACTTGACGTAAAACAAAACGTGAAACTGAAGGGTTCATTATCGGGACCAGAAGCTTCTTCGAAAAAGTAAAGAAAGTTATCTCGAATGAAACCAAGCCGCGCTTGAAAGCAGAATGTAAGTACGTAAGTGACATTTGGTTGTAGTCGCAAGAACTTGGTGATTTATCGCCGCCTGCTGCTGAGGCCTCTGTTTATAATGAGGGTGAAGTTCGAGTCTGAAATTCGGTTTTAGCGATTCCCCAGGGCTCTGCCTGAACATCGCGTTATTGCCCAGCTCTCGGTAGCGTTATTAAATTTATGTTTTTCTTTGTTGTTGTTCCTTTCTTCTTAACAAAAGAAATATCAAAAGTAATATCGTGAATTTCATGTTTGAGAACAAAGCAATAAAACGTAATATTTTCAGTGAAAGCTGATTTTATAAGATGGAAAACTTTTCTTTGCAATAAAACAGGTGCCTAACTACAAGGCTAATATAAAAGTTTGCAATATACTCGTATCTTACAAGCCTTTACTCATTTAAATTCTTAAATTTAAGATAAGAATTTTTCTAAAGCAAATTCATTAAGTCTGACAAAGATGGAAGTGGCACTAGTAACCGGCGCTTTACCTACTTCCGACTCACTGGAGAGTGTAATTTGATCCAGACCAATGGATTGCCAGATCCAGCTCGCTGAAATTCAAACAACGGACATACCGTCTGCTTACACACGTCGAAATGTCTGCAACATTCTGCAGATGTCGCGGACACATAGGGCTCCGCTCGGCCAGTAGACAGATCCGCAGCATACGACGATGGTCCCAAAGAATGTAAAGTCATGGAAGTGGAATAAATTACTCGTCGTGCAAGTGACAAATTAAAAATGTATGGTATTACATTTATATATTTTTTATTTTATTCAAAGAAACAAAACAAACTTAACAACAACTATACACTAATACATTAAAACTAAAACTAATGTATGCATATATCTCTGTGATTGTGATAATTGTGAACGTACGTATCTTGCCTACACGCATGTTACGAGCCAGCTGATGCAAATTGTGTGCATTTTTTTTATTACCTAGCCAAACAGCGTCCAATTTTTCGGAGACTTTTCCCAGTTACATATCGACAGCTTTAAGTTTCATTTCTCTACTGGACGAATTCGAAAATATATTCTGTAAACTTTAAAACTGTGTTACCTATTGAAAATTAATGTGGTGTGCATTTGTAGATAATGTTGTGGACAAATTATGAAAATTGTATGCATTGTATGACAATTCTATCCTTTTGAATTCTTCGAAAAGGGTCCTATCGATTGTGCATTTAGACCGCGCCCGCTTCCGACCCCGGCCGGCCGCGGTGGCTGACGTCGGTACCCCACGCATTCCGAATGATTTACACACGAAGCGTAATCGGAGTTCGGACTAGGTCCGAGTTACGATAATCACGTTGCGTGTAAACTATTTATATGAAATTGTATTTCACATTTTAACCCACCATAAGAAGTTAAAAGAAAGAATTATTTCTTTGTTTTGCTGTCTATTAAAAATCTAAACAAATTAGACTATATGTTTTACATTATTTGTGAGACAATTCATTCCTTATTACATACTAGCTTCAGTGCCCGACTTGGCTCGGATGAAAATCGACTTTGCGTGGGTTTTTTTTGCTCAGCCCGCAGTACCAAATCGTGACTATATAATATAAGCCTGTGGCCTGTTTAGATACATTTACTAAACATTGGTGAAAACCACATCTAAATCGGTGCAGTGGTTCCGGTGTTTACCTCAATCAGACAGACACCCAGACATCTAGACAGACTCGCCCGTATGCAGATATTATGTGCTCGAATTGCCGTTTCAAACTATAGATGGAATGAGTGCAGTTAACTGCTGTAATACTTACTGAAAAGTAATGCATTGACAAGCACTTGCCCAATCAAGTGTTCAGCCATTCCGGCGAATATATTATTATGTATAATTAAATACACACCAAACTCAAAACTTTTCCAGAATCGTTCATAGCTTCAACTGCTTACTCAAGTTACTCAACGAGACAGACATATATTGTATCTAGATCATTGTTTAAAAAAATAAATTACTGCAGCAATAAAAGCACTAAAAGGAGCACACGATACGCCAAATTAAATAGTCAACTGCACACACACCCTCACACATACATAAACAAACCATATAATCCCCATCCCCCTTCCTCACCCCTTTATTCTGTTAAATGTTTCACACCGACACGTGACGCCAACGTGGCTTTTTATGTACCCATATTGTAACAAAACTGTAAATAAAAGCGCCAAGGTCCGATGCGGGGAGAGAGAACGGCCACACCCTGAAGGGGTGAGGCCTGCGAACCTCGGCGGGCGGTATGAAAGAAAAAAAAGTATGCGGGTGTTCAAAAAAAAACGTATAGTCAAAATAAAAATGGGTGCACACTTCACCGGCGAGGAGTGATGGTTCCTGCGGCTGTGGGCGATATGACAAGCCGCAGGATGGATAGGAAGAACCACCAACCTTTGCAGTGCGAGGCGGACGAGCGCAGGCGGCACACAGCAACGCAGCAAGCGTCGCACGCGGCTCGGCGGACAGACGAATATGTTGCAAGCCAGCGACGAGGCGGACGAGAGCGGGCGACGATCCGCAGCAGCCAGGTGTGCAAGGAGCTCCAGAATTCTTCGGGTTATTGCGTTGCGGGAAAAAAGTGTGTTTCTTGCTTGAAGATGAAGACGCGAGGAGAAAAAAAGCGAGCGAGCGAGGGCAGTCCGCCGGTCGATCCGTCAGTTGATCTTTTTCTTTTTCGCGGCTTGGATGCTAGTCCCTCTCTTGGTATTGCCAGATGGTTGGTGGCAAAGGAAATGTAGCGGAAAGGGATGGAAGCTGTATGCCGTGTCACCCATTCTTAGAGATTAATATCAATGAGATTAATATTTGTACTTATAAGGAATTGGCGCGAGCATGCTCCCGGCCTTGAAAGTACTCAGGTGAGTGCTTTCAATAATGTTATTGCAGTAATTACTAAACTGTTTTATATTAAGTTAATTGAGTATACCAAGAAAAAGGAAAAACATAAAAAATAAAAACACCCTATGATAAGGTTTAAAGACTGCAAAATATAAGTGCAGGAAAAGAACATGTTTAAACTATTGAGAAGGCAGCGCACAAATTTTGACGACAGGACGCTTGAACTGACCAGACTTGGTTCTGATTGAAACGACCCGCACAACACCATCTTGGCCTGGGTAGACATCAGTTATAATTCCAAGGGGCCAACGAAGTGGTGGTAGGTTATCCTGGTGCATTAACACAACAGTGCCTACTTGCACGGGGTTCGATGGAGTATTCCATTTTTCTCTTGTCTGTAAGGTGTGGAGGTATTCAATGCTCCATCTTTTCCAATAGGACTGAACAAGTTTATCAAGTAACATTTGTCGCTTCAGTAGATTCTCCTTCTCATTACTGACATCTGCAGCCGGCAAATGTTGCAATGGTGTCAAGGTCAGAAAATGAGCCGGGGTTAACGCGGTGGGATCTGCTGGGTCTGAGCTAAGCAACGATAAAGGGCGTGAATTGAGCAGACACTCGATTTGAGTCAGCACTGTCAGTAGTTCTTCATACGTCAACAACTGATTGCCGATAACGCGATATAAATGTGTTTTCACGCTCTTTACGTTGGCCTCCCAGATACCCCCAAAATGCGGGGCGCGCGGTGGGTTCATTTTCCACTCAATTCTATGTTCAGTCAATTCCTGAGACAGCGAAGCGTTGTAACCTTCTGATGCAATAAAGGCATAAAGATCGTTTAGATAGGATTTCGCGCCTATAAAATTAGTACCATTGTCAGAATACATACAGGCAACAGGTCCTCTACGAGCTAAAAAACGCTTGAATGCATTCATGAATGCTTCGGTACTCAAGTCAGAGGCTACCTCAATATGAATTGCGCGAGTAGTTAGACAAACAAATAGGCAAATGTAAGCCTTTTGGCTACGAATGCCGCGTCTGCGTGTGAGAGTAATGTCTAACGGACCGGCATAGTCCACTCCAGTGTGCGTATAGGCTTTCGTCTCCTGAACGCGCGCAGCTGGAAGATCACCCATGAACGGAAAACTAAATTTGGGATTCAATTTGTAACAGAAGTTACACTTGTGTACACGGTGACGCACAATGCATCTAGCGGAGAGAATCCAAAATTTCTGGCGTAAGATGGACATCAGCAAATGTGGTCCGGTATGACAATTTTTGCGGTGGTAGTGATCTATGATAAGATCAATGACATGGCCATTAGAAGGTAATAAGATGGGATGTTTGTGTTCGTAACCTATGTCCGCATTGTTGAGCCTGCCTCCCACTCTCATGATACCGTCACTAACGAATGGAGCCAGCTTGCGTAACGTGGGTGAGCACAGCTTTCCTTGGTCCAGTTTTGATTTGTCTTCACCAAAATGAACGCCCTGCACCTGACGTATGATAGCATTTTCAGCGAAGTCCAGATCAGATGTGGATATGTATTTTGTGCGCGGTAGTTTTTGTGCAAAACGGAGCACATAGACTACAATGCGAAGAAGTTTCGACCAGGAAGAGACTCTGGAGGCGAGCCCAATGAACATGGGTGGTTCAATCGACGAGACGGGAAGTGAGATCTTCTTCTCTTCTGGAACTGTTTCCAATACTGATGGTGAGAACGGCTGGATAGGCCACGACGACGGATGGCTTTGGGCCCACGGTGGGCCATGAAACCAGAGCGGATGGTTGATTAGTTGAGCAGGCGTTAGCCCACGCGATAAACAATCGCTAGGATTTTCGATACCAGGAATGTGATAAAATGATTGACTAGGTATATTTTCCTGAATCTGAGCAACGCGGTTGGCGATGAATGTCTGCCAGCGGTGCGGCGATGAATGGATCCAGCTGAGAGCTACAGTGGAATCGCAAAACGCCAGAACTTGTTCAATTTTATGACGCGGCGAATACGTGAGCACGACCTTGTGCATCAGTTTCGATAGAAGCACAGCGGCACATAGCTCTAGGCGCGCCAGGCTCACGATCTTTAGCGGTGCGACTTTGGACTTGGCGCATAATAGACGCATGCCGTTCGATTCCGGTGTAGAGACGTGTACGTACACAACGGCTCCGTAAGCCTTCTCACTCGCGTCTGCGAACCCTACCAAGCAAATCGTTGACATTGAAGTCACCCCTAGATGTCGTGGGATGGAAATATTTTCCAAGAGTGGCAACTCCGTTACAAAATGTGTCCAAGTAGTTTGAACTGATGGTGGAGGTATGTCATCCCAGTCCAGTTTGCTAAGCCATAAGGACTTTATCAGTAATTTGGCGAAAAGAATTACTGGAGCTACTATGCCCATAATGTCCCAAAGTCGTGCTACTGCCGACAATATTACACGTTTGGTGCATTGTGGATCAACTTGATGTATTTTGAAACAGAAGGTATCAGCTGCGGGTAGCCACTGCATGCCGAGAATCTTCAAACTACTATCCTCTGTGAAGTCAACTGTCGCTGGTGAGTGTAACGAATCAGGTAAGTGCGACAATAGCTCCTGCGAATTACTCGACCATTTTAGCAAGTCAAAACCTCCGGCTTTAAATAACGCTAAGAGTTGGTGCACCAACTTCAAGGATTCTGGGAGGCTGTCCACGCTCGTAACAACGTCGTCCATGTAGACGTCCCGCTGCACGACGGCAGACGCGAGAGGAAACCTGTTTTGCTCATCTGTCGCGAGTTGACGTAACACACGCAGAGCTAGGTATGGACTGCATCTTAGTCCAAACGCAACGCGGTTGAATTCGTAGGTGCTTATCGGATCATTGCGGTCAAATCGGAAAAGAATGCGTTGAAATCGGCGGTGTTGTGCACAAACCCCTATTTGTAAGTACATCTGTCGTACGTCTGCGCACAATGCATATTGGTATAAGCGAACGTTTAATAAAACTACAAAAAGATCAGCCTGTAGGTTAGGCCCAGCGTGCAGAATATCATTCAGTGATAATGCGGTATCAGTTTTAGAACTGGCGTCTAAAACTACACGGAGTTTGGTCGTCGATTTATCTTCTCGTACGACTCCGTGGTGCGGTATGTGGTAGCTTGCTTCCTGCTCGAGCATGGTCGAGACAGGAGACAAATAACCTTTGTCGAGGTATTCTTGTATCACTCCATTATAGCTTTTGCGAAGTTCAGATGAGGAATCTATTTTCCTCTCTAAAGATAAAAACCTACGTCGAGCGACGGCTCTGGAGTCGCCTAATGCTGACGGATTCTTCTTAAATGGTAAGGACACAGTATAGCGACCCTCACTGTCGCGCTCAGTAGTGGAATAAAAAATAGATTCACACTCACGATCATCTGGGCTGTAAAATACTTGAGGTTTAATTTCTTCTAACTCCCAAAATTTGTGAAGTAATGTTTCCACAGAGCCTTCACCTACAATGCAGAAGTTATGCGACTCCAAGCCATCATGACTGTCCCTTGCGGTAGGTATGTCACCCATCAGAATGTAGCCTAAACTTGTTTCAATAGCAGGCGGAACCGAAGGCGGCCCAGCCACGCGACCAGCCAGCAAAAGGTGCGGAAATAATTTTGCTCCTATTAGGATTTCAATATTACCAGGAATGTACCAACTATCGTCCGCCATAGGTATACCATCTAGGTGACGTAGTTGCGACGGATCGACACACGATGTCGGCAATTTATCCGTTATGCAGTCGACTATAAGCGGTTCTATTGTAAAGTGTATGTCTGTTTGCACGCGCGATCGAATCGTCACCACCGTATATCCACGAACCTTATTTGCGTTCCCACCGACTCCCTTTATGACCGAATCATAAAGTGGGAAAATTTGCAAATTTAATTTTTTGCAACACGCGGTAGTGATTAGATGATTTTGCGAAGCATTATCAATCAGACAGCGCACTGTATGACGACCCCCAACATTATCAATTATTTTTACTTGAGCGGTTGCTAATAACACGGTAGAACGTGAATTATCATGCGACACATTACACAGTCCGAGACGCTCAGCGCCATCTGTCGACGAAGTAGCGAGATGCACTGACTTCGAAGGTTGTGTTAGGTGGGATTCCAGCGATTGATTGGAATGCGGTTGCGGTGCGGAGGCGACAGGGTGGGGGCCGAGAGCGATGGAAGACGAGTCCATCATTGTGCCGAACGCACAATTAATGTTGTCTGAATTTTCGCGGGATTGATTTTGCGGCTTCTTATCTTCAAAATGAAGGAGCGTGTGGTGTTTAGAGCCGCAACGCTGGCATAAGTGTGTCGAGTTACAGGAAGAAAATTTATGTTTAATACTTAAGCAATTAACGCACGCTGAGTGCTTTTTTACTAAGTCATATCTGTGTTTAGGATCCAACTGAATGAATGCTGGACACTTGAATAAATGTTCATGACCAGAACTCTTGCACACTTTGCATTGGGCGTTTATGTCTGATGTGTTTGCAGTAAGTAGCGTTCGTGTGGGACCGGTATGTTTGAAGTTTGGTTTAAACCCAGCGGCAGCGGGCTGGCCGCGCGATGCCTGCGTTTGAGTGGCAGATGTAGGTGTAGTTTTGCAAGTACGCTCTAATATTTTTACCTGCTCGTTTATGAATTTTACGAAACTTTCGTATGTCGGCAAATCGGACCCACGTACGGAAGTCTCAAAAGCGCGTGCAGTTTCAACATCAATCTTTTTTAGCGCGGTGTGAAGAAAAATAAAATCAGTTAAATCTTTGATATCAAGTTGTTTTAAAGCGGCCACTGCACTTGAAAAATTGTCAATAAAGACACTCAGGCTCTGCGGAGTTAAAGCGGTAATATTTCTAAGTTCTATTATTTGGTTTAGGTATACACTGGCAAGAGCGCGTTTGTCCTGGTAACGACTGATGAGTGCGTTCCAGATTATTTGATAGTTAGCAGCGGTCGGTATGATTCCAGCACAAACGGAGGCAGCTTTACCCTCCAACTTGCTTACGAGGTAGTGCACTCGGTCTGTGTCGGATAAGTCCGGGTTATTATGTATGGACGATTGGAAACATTCATAGAATATGGTCCACTTGTGTGGATCCTCACCAGTAAATGTGGGAATTTGAATTGGTGGCAATTTAGGTCCCTGTTTTGAACTAGTGTGTTTTCCTTCACTTTTCTTTGACAATATCATGGTACTTGTACGCTTTATACGGCAGTATAAGTCCTCGAATGCGGTCCACGGTTGGAAATTAGGTTCGAAATCCTTATTCAATTTTATTTGAATTTCATTTATTTCTTCTAACACTATTGTGTATTCATTTCTGATAGAATCTATAGTTTCACAGGCCGCTAAGAAGTCTTCCTGAACATCTCTATTTTCAATAGCATTTTTCGACGACTTATAAATTAATTGTATGCGTGCGAACATTGTTTCGCGTTTTGATTCCAAAATCTTCAACCTCGCTGCCATTGTAGAATTGACCGAAGATAAAAGGAGTGAACAAATTTCAATAAATGCACTAAAGAGAGCGGCTCATAGACAATGTCACCACTGATAACCATGCAGGTATGCGGATCAGATTTTACTCGAAGGACCACTAATAAAAGCGCCAAGGTCCGATGCGGGGAGAGAGAACGGCCACACCCTGAAGGGGTGAGGCCTGCGAACCTCGGCGGGCGGTATGAAAGAAAAAAAAGTATGCGGGTGTTCAAAAAAAAAACGTATAGTCAAAATACAAATGGGTGCACACTTCACCGGCGAGGAGTGATGGTTCCTGCGGCTGTGGGCGATATGACAAGCCGCAGGATGGATAGGAAGAACCACCAACCTTTGCAGTGCGAGGCGGACGAGCGCAGGCGGCACACAGCAACGCAGCAAGCGTCGCACGCGGCTCGGCGGACAGACGAATATGTTGCAAGCCAGCGACGAGGCGGACGAGAGCGGGCGACGATCCGCAGCAGCCAGGTGTGCAAGGAGCTCCAGAATTCTTCGGGTTATTGCGTTGCGGGAAAAAAGTGTGTTTCTTGCTTGAAGATGAAGACGCGAGGAGAAAAAAAGCGAGCGAGCGAGGGCAGTCCGCCGGTCGATCCGTCAGTTGATCTTTTTCTTTTTCGCGGCTTGGATGCTAGTCCCTCTCTTGGTATTGCCAGATGGTTGGTGGCAAAGGAAATGTAGCGGAAAGGGATGGAAGCTGTATGCCGTGTCACCCATTCTTAGAGATTAATATCAATGAGATTAATATTTGTACTTATAAGGAATTGGCGCGAGCAGTAAATTATACTACATTATAATTTTACATTTTGGAAATATGTTTAGCGTAATATTTAAAGTGTGGTTTTGTTTTGTAATATTGTTTTGGCTAGGCTGCCTATTTCCCGAATAAAGTGAATAAATAAATAAATGTTAGTCTCATTTTGCACAACCGAGTGTGATAGATAACATAACGCCAAACACGCAAAGGATTCATCGTGGGTTAAAGCGGACCTGTATCGGTCGTTACGCTTAACGTTACGCTGGCTGACCTCTGTGATTGAAGTCAATTGCTGTAAGTAAGGCTCGCAGCGATTTCTCTGTTTATTTGTCTACCCACATACATACTACGTGAACACAAAACATCACAATCCTCGGTTTTCCTTCACGAGAGGCAAAATGAACTATTGTCTCGTGATTGTCTCAATGAATTTGGCTATTTTAGCCACGACTAAGGTTTGTTTTTTTTTGCATTCCAGTTTTGTATTTCATCTGTGTTCATATATATGGGTTTTATAGATAGCATTAAATGTACAAATTTAGTAATTTTTTAACAATGTAATTTTTTAATAAATTATTTAAAATATTTTTCAATAATTAGTTCTCTCTCAATCATTATTTCAGAGAAATGGTGGAAATGGTGTTAGATAGAACCATAAAAATGGTTTCCATTATCTAAACCATAAAAATGGTCCCAATATGGCTCCCATTTCCATATCATACACAATGTAAGTATAAAGTTTTCCTTTCAGACTTTAAAGTAACACCTCTTGCTACACGGCAATAGGATAGCCATCGTAAGCTTTGCCAATAAAGTAAGGAAGCCCTAATAAAATGCTGAGCGGTCGACGCGTCCTCCCACCACGGCGGCTGCGACCCGAGTGAATTGTGACAAATGGCCGTCGGCGACAGTTTTACAAGGCGACCTCTCCGGGGCGACATCTAGCGAGATTGGGACCATTTCTTATAAGCGCTTTATTTTTGTAACTACCCGCCGGCGCTCGGGAAACCCTCCTGTGTGGGGAATAGGCAAATATGCGGAAAATGGGACGGTTTTATGTCCAAACCGTGTAGTAATAGTACGACACGAGCAGTAAATTTTATTTAGTCTCTGTGACCATTATACGTAATGTAGAGTTGGAAAAGTATACAACGTACGATACGAATAAACAGCAACTGAAGTCCGACATTTCTAGGAAGTTCTATTAGATAACATACTGAAATTACTATATTTTCAGGGTCTCGATGAACTATTTTAATCTTTTAAAATCAATATAAGTTAATCCTTGGCAATTGGTTTTGATATTGCCGTGGCTTTTGGCCGGGTTTGGCACCAGTCCCTTTTGGGAAAACTTCCGGCTTACGGACTTCCTTATGACCTCTGCGACTGTGTCGCCGACTTCCGACCTGGGCGTAGCATTCAAGTCCTAGTGGACGGTTGCTCGTCGGACGCCATGTCGGCGTACCACAGGGATCTGTGCTGTCCGCCACACTGTTTCTTCTGCATATCAATTATACAGAGTGGTTTCAGGATAGGCTTGAGAAACTTCAGGAATAGAAAGTACTCATTATTAGAATAAAAAAGTGCTTATCACTCTAATCGAAATTCGCTAATTTTTTTTATATAAAAAATGGAAATTGTATTAAAAAGTCGATGGACAATGAGTCTGGGGGGATATTTTGGCAACAGCTGTACTGTCTAGTTCAGTCCCCTTTTTAATTTTTGATGTCATTGAACTTTCAGTGTTTATAATTTACATACATGCAGTTCAATTCTACTAGTTAAGTATGCAACATACCCATTTCTCTCCATGATTTAGTTATTTTATTTTTACTTAATAAAGACGGACGTTAACCGTTCACCAAAATCTTGATGAAACCAGTTTCACCAAAAAGTACTATAATGACCGAATCTTGGAAAAAGTGTCAGAGCTTATCGTCTTCAAATATGGACCCCTTTCGAACCCTGAAGGTATGAAACCCTATCCTGAAACACCTTGTATATATCATGCTATGTATGTATGATGCCGCTCGTCAACATATTACATTGTTATGCGGATGAAAGTACAGCACAAGGATCCTATACCACTCACCCTTCAGCCAGACAGTATGAAGAGGCGAAGACTTGTGTTTGAACTCTCGTGTCTATTTCCAAATGGGGCCTTAGGAATTTGGTCCAGTTCAACGCTTCCAAAACACAAGTCTGTGCGTTCAGTGCGAAGAGGGTGGCGTTCACACCAGCCACTGAACTATTACCTTTGTGACAACAGCTCCTTCCTTCCAAAGCACGTCGCTTAAATAAAGCGACCACGTCGACGGGGTCTTCGGAGTCGAACTTTTGCACGACCTAACTTTCTTCGCCATATTTAGGGCAAGGCAAGCTGGCTTGTAAACTGGGCGTACTCAATAAGGTGCAGCGGTACTTCACGTCGGGTCGAACGCAGATTAGGTCCTACTTGGAGTAATGCTCGCATTTGAGGGTTGACTCAGCTAAATACCAGCTAGGACCTCTGAACTCAATCCAGCGCCGAGCCGTGAGACTCTTGGGTGACCTCGAGGTGTCCCGCGAACTAGAACCACTGCAACTCCGCTTCTTAAGTGTGTTATATCACTTATTCCATGGGGAGTACTCGGAGGAGCCGTTCGACGCGATCCTGCCGTCCCCTTTCCACCTCCAGACAACGCGCACTGGGCAGGGATTGCATCGTCAGCCTCGGTAGCTCAGTGGTGCGATCGGTCGACTGTCGTTCGTGATCACACACTTGGACGCGGTCATAACTTGGATGGGTTACTGTTCGACCGTTATAGGCTGACAGTGGTTCAAATTCCACGTAATTAACTAAAGGTAAGAAGGGAGAACCCGCCCGCGTTGATACCACCGCACTGAATGAAACGTCGGTGGAAACGGCTATGTAAATAGTTCGTGTTTTCCGTCCTGTGTCAGTTTCCAGTACCAATCGGTTCTGCAGATATTTCCTCTACAGAAACTCAAGTACAGTCTCAGGTCCTTGAAGAGGAACGTCAATAGGCAACGCCACATGTCGCACCTTCAATAAAACAAAATAGTTCATGAAGAAATTGTTAAAAACAACTCACTAACCGGCTTAAACCGTTCTCTTTCTGAATTAAGAGAGACGTAATTCTCGCTGCAGAATAAGCTTTTATTTCCGGGGTAAAAAATCGTAGGAATTTTTCACAAGAGCTTCGAGGCGGAGCGGGGCGCGGCGGGGGGGGGGGGGGGGGGGGGGCGCTCTGAAGAGGGTAATCCGCCCGCAGTTCGTGGGCCGTCCGCATTCGCAATGGCTTCGAATGAATTGCGACTGTTATTTTGCGGATATGATTATTGTTACGGTGTTACAGTTATCCGAAATGATGGCTTTAACTTCTTAGAAAAGCCGTGAAGCGAAGGGGACTTTCACTGCTGTTTCGGCGTAATCTCAAAAGCTGATTTCGTTCACGCGAATGTTCACGACTCTTACGTAATCACGGTAGGCGGCTTTGAATCGATAAACGAGCTTATTTTGAGAACAAAGTACTTGGGCGAAGTGCGTCCTGGTAGGCGGCACCCCCTCCCACCAGCTCTCTAGCTAGCTAGATGAATAACTTTAGCCAGAATTTGCTCCTTAGGAAGTATAATTATTTATCGATTGTACGCAGTCAACCAAATCATATGCACAATTGTATTTTTTATAGAGTGAGTGACAGAGTTTATCCAAATTTGCGTTCGAGCGCGTGATGGTCCAATGAAGGTTGTAAAGCGCCACATAATTTACCCAGTCGCCAGTTAGCAGACCGAAACCACAGAAGAGAGATATTAGGGCTTACGCCCAGAAGCGACAAGAGCCTGTGCGTGTGAGTTTAGTTGATCTATAGATACGCACCCGAAACGATGGTGTGGCACGTAATGAGGTTCCACCGCGTTGGATAATGAATGTGGCAGCGCACATGGGCTGCCGACTACTGCTTATTTTATTATGAAATTACATAAATAGAACCTTGTTCCACCAAATAACAAACCCTGCAAGCGGAAATTTAGTGCATTTATTATGATAAACAAATATGCATTATGCATGCAGGTTACACGATACAGTATGAGTAAAGCGGAAAAACGTCGAAACGTCTGCACGAGGCTTAGTCACTGGCGCGGCACCGATCCTGTCTCCGCTCCAGCTGTTGGTGCTGCGTCGTTGGCCCAGCTGATCCCAAGAAAAAGATTTGGCTATTTTGCCCTCATGTTATTCGATTCGATAGTACATTGAATATTTTAGGATGCAACACAAGGTACTACTCGTAAGTAGGGCGAATGACATGGAACGTCGGCGCGAGCAATATGGGGATAGAGGAATATAATTAGCTATTTTTTTGAGAATATTTTTTCATCCTCTTATCATTATCATTTTATCAGAATATCCTGTTTTCGTTTCACAAACACACTTGGCCGCGCGTCTTTACTAGAAATAATCAACAATCAATCATCAATCAATCGTAGGGCGATATTTCAGTCGCTAAAATCATAAAAATATCACAAGTTCCTAATTCAATATCATAATTATCACTTCCAATTCCCTACATAAAACTGTTTTCTACCGCTATGTACAGAAAAGTAGAGAAAAGTTTCCAACTGAAATTCCTGCTAAGTCTCAGTTTTAAAAGCCATTAAAGACTGCAGCCCTCTCGCCTGTCCAGCAAATAGCCGCCACCTCAGAGTTGCCGCGGAGTTCGCAATCTCTACTTTCATAGAGAATTAACTTTTCTCCTTGTTGAACAACTCTTGGAGTCCGCAGCGCCCCGGCTGGAAGAGGTGCCTGCTTACAGCGCTACCACCGAGTAGAGATCCGCTGTAATGTTTTACTTAGTAGATGACTGGCTTTTTCTGGCGGCTTGGTTCGCGTGATATTCGGTTTGAATAAATAACTCTATGAGTATTCACTAAGTCACCTCTCAAGTTTCAATGTTCAGAAAACTCGTATAACTCGTTATATACGCAAATAGACGACATACACGACATGTACAGTTGAACTTACATGGAAGGGATGTGTTGTGTTCCTATGCATCCTTTGGATGATTGAGAGTCGTATTATATATTGTTTTCATTAATTAAATATGAAGAAGAAAAATGTGTTTCAAAATAATTGATGGCATCTGAAATGGTCCGGCTGTAGTAGCGCAGCAAAGTACTCAGTTGTACTATGTTGTCAGCACTCGCCGACGCGGCAGCGGCGGCGCGCCCCTCTCCGACACCGCAGAAGTTGGTGAAGCGCATAGACAAGCAGTTGCATCGTTAATGCAACATTAGATGCTTATGCCCGAACAACTGCCAGTGGGCCCATCAGCAGCGGTATCATCGCTTTCACAGTCACCAGACCTATGTATCTGAGTATGCTTTAAAAACATAGTACCTATACGAGTAGAAGAGAATATACATAGTTTATTTCATCATTCACACAATTAGATACAGAACATGTTATTAACTTAGAGCTAGGAGGAAATGGGAGCCAGCTTAGCTTACGTGTCTGCTACAACTCCCTCGCGATGATCCCAACACACGTAAGCTTAAAACAAAGGCATAATTAAAATAATGCGTGTGTGTATCATCTGACCAGGACAACTTGTCGTAAAGATATTCGAGCTTGTGTGTTTTAATTATCTTGAACACCTCACAAGCCAAATGCTACACGTCTGCAGACGTGTATTCCTATGTAACCATGGGAACCATGGTTCTCATTTTCTAGAAACATTTTTCATTGAAATAAGGAGTAATGTGGTCATCCTGCTCACAAACCACAACCTGTCGCCTACTAACCGAGAAGCTTTCGAACCACTTTGATGCACTTTCAGATACTCCGTAGTAGGAAAGTTTAGCGGGAAGTAAGGGAATACTCAGGCAATCAAATACTCTTGAAAAATCGAACAGCACAAGTAGACTACCCAGATGGGCATCAGAAGCAGTGAGAATATCGTCTAAAACATTTAGCAACGCTGTATTTAGTGCTAAGGGAGCATCTAAAGCCGGACTGGCGCATACCACCTATCGATTGGTGGAACGGTGCCAGTTCATCTATCCGTAAGTGGCTACTATGTTCATGGCATAGAGTGATAATACTCGTATCCATGGTCCGTCAATATCATAGTTAATAATGTGGTCATTCGGTGAAGCTCGGGTACAGCGAAACTATACCGGCCTGACAGTAGCCTTTTCATGGGAAAAATACACTAATTGCGGGAGTGCGAGCCATCTTTGTAATAAATAAAAGGATTAGGGTTCCGTATCAAATAACCAACTTTGTAGTCGTCATATTTTTCAAACACGTGGACGCCACTACAGCTATAACGCCAGTGCAGAAAGACATACGACGACGGAAGAACGACCGTGCCATCCTACCAAGGCAACGTAATAGAAGCTCAAAGTAACTGAATATGTAAATGCAAACTATTTGCTCAACCGCTCGTTTTACAGTTGGAGTGAAAATGTTCTTTCACTTCTCTTACTGCTTGCTTTGTCTCTCGTTATTGTAACTCCTCTATCTCCATTCCTGTTGCGCCTCGCATCCGCCACTCTACTGGCTTTAATTAAATGCTAATTGATGTTTAAGTTGCAAAAGACTTTTGATAGTTGCCTAAATAATTGTTTAACTTTCGCTATAAGCCGACTAAGGGATAACACAACAAGACGGAGGATGAAGCGCTTCTTGCTAGAGTAGCGTACAAATAAAGTGAACGAGGTTGCGATTTCGCCGAGGATATTCACAAAGCGCTTTAATTTATAGACTTAAGATCATAGAGATGCTTAAGATAGACAGATAGACTTTAATCCATTTTAACATGCAAAGCATTCAAAACACTAGAATGGGCATCCATCAACTAATCGAGCAGGTGAAAATTCTAAAATGTGTGCGCAACTCTGCCCAAAGAAAGAAAAAGAAAAGAAAGAACAATTATTTGCTTATCTCTACCATCTATTATGGACTCACGTATATTTCCCAACACACTTGCTATCTGATGCCAATGTTTGCATTTGTTGGTTATCTTGGGGACAAAGTAAATTGCATGCAATACAATATCACAATAGCAGTTCTATAAAACTATAAAGTCAGTGACTACAAGACGTGGTATGAAAAGTTGAATACATCTCGTATCAGCCGTTTCTGTATACTCGATCGCTCTGCTCGTCACCTTTCATATATCCCACTAAGCTCTCGACAACACTCCGCAATCCGCAGTACATAAAGTATGAATACTTAATAGAGCTGTGACGTTCGAAATGATTCACCAACGCCCGCCCCCACCTAACTACGCATTGCGCCGCGCCGCCCAAACTCCGCCGCCCGCCCAATACCTAGAAGGGTCATCGACTTGTCTAGGAGGTGAAAGAATAGTGCACAACAACGAAATTACAAAGATATCTATCTTTTTCTCTATCAGACTTGTTTTCTCGCTTATTTCCTGTTCGCTGCAAAGGGTATAATTACTCCAATGACATGTTGACAACAAGGCAAAATAATAATTAATACAACGTATGGCAACGCCGCCGTTTCTAGCTAATTATTTCTATGTCGCCGCCCAAACGCTATAGCGTTATATAGCTATAGCGAGCACGATATAACCCATAACAGGCTAGACTAAGCTTCTCTTATATCTGTCCCTGTTGAGACATGCAATGTTGGATTTTGACCTTTGTAATTAGGGCTTGAGGGATGTACATCCACTGACGGATCCCCATTGTCTTTCAGTCCTACGAAGTTTCTACGGCCGTGGAAGGTAGGTACGTCAATATGTGAATATCCTTATAACTCGAGAACCACTCTCGGAACCACTTTATTCGTGGCGGGTAGTGGTTTATTAACATACGGTTTTCACTGTTAGGTACATTCTGTCACTTCTCAAAATGCTTTTAGGCTATAAATCCTTACGCTACGTCATCGGCGGCCTCAGCTGTGAGCAAAAAGTCAGTAGGGCAAAAGGTAGTAAGAAAGAACTATGCATAAGTTCCTGCCTTTGCACCTTATGGCTATTTCTTCCAGTCAACCTTTGAATGTTAGTATGAAAGTCGCATGTTCTCGTAAATACTCTTTTTAACCGACTTCCAAAAAAGGAGGAGGTTCTCAATTCGTCTGTATGTTTTTTTTTATTTTTTTTTTTATTTTTTTTTTTTTTATTTTTTTGTATGTTTGTTACGCGATTTCTCCGTCAATTGAGGGCCGATTTAGAAAATTCTTTTTTTGTTAGTTAGGTCATACTTCCGAGGTGGTCCCATTTCAATTTTATCGAAATTGGTTGAGTGGTTTTCGTAAAATCAGCATAATACTATAGTGTGTGGTTACCTTCAGCAAAACTTGTGATGTGGTCGTATTCGGCAATTTTCAGTTTGATAAATTAGTATGGTGTGTGGTTACCTTCAGCAAAACATTTGTGATGTGGACTTATTCAGCAATTTGCAGTCTGACACATATGGCGAATAATTCTGTACCACTTCAATCGATTTCGATTATTCGATTTCGATTATTCTTTTTTATGTAATATTACTAAAAAGAATCAAATAAAAACTGTTTTAAAAAATATTAAACCGATTTCCAAAAAACAAAAACAAAAAAACTAAAAAGTATTAAATACCTAATATTTTGAAATTTTCTCTGTCCTGTTGAAATACATGAATCGATATACTAGTGATACATATTCGGACCCTTGTTTCATGAATATTCTAAATTTGAAATTTTTTTATCTTTTCCGACCGGCGTTTAATTTATTATGGTACCTGGCCAGTACCTACTGTACCGAGTACCATCGAGCTGGTTTGATGATGGAGACAGAAGGTGGCCATAGGAACTCCTAAACTACACATGATAAACCCATCGTGTTTGGGCTCGTTGCATTTGTCTTCACGAGAAATTTACTTTAGACCTAAAAGATTCTCAATTCGACGGTATGTTTTCTTTTTTTGGATGTTTGTTACGCGATTACTCCGTCAATTGTGGGCCGATTTTGAAAATTCTTTTTTTTTTTATTTGAAAGGGGATAACCCTGAGGTTTTTGAAGTGAAAACTTCTTTAGCGGCTCTTGGCACTTTTTTAGGTGGGTAAAAATGTATAACTCGCGACATCGCGTCAGCGTCATTTTTAAAATGAAACCTTAAGTCATTGCGTTAAGGGTTAAGTTAGAGTGGCACGGGATCTGCCGGCACTCCCGGAGTGCAACTGTTAAGTAGGGTTCCGTAACACGTTTATGTCTGTCCATTCTACTAAGTTCTGCAAAATGAATGTAGGGTTCCGTAACATATGCATGTCTATCCGTTCTACTAAATTTTACAATTTTCAACCAAGGTCCTCCGACGGTTATTTTATAATAAAAGTAGGCTTCCGTAACACGTTTATGTCTGTCCATTCTACTAAGTTCTGCAACATCACCTACAACGTCTGTGATGTCAGCCCATAACACCAGTGCCATGTCAGTGCTTCCCCCTTTGATCGTGCTGACTACACTGAACTGGTCGGAAAACACAAACTATTTACATAGCCGTTTCGACCGACGTTTAATTCAGTGCGGTGGTACCAACCCGGGAAGGTTAAACCCTACCACCAAGTAAAATTACGAGGGAAGGGACTTACAGTTTTACGAGGAATCCGAACCTTGGTCAGCCTCCAACGGTCAGCGGTCACCCATCTAAGTACTGACCGCACCCAGCGTTGCTTAAAATTCAATAGCGACAGTTGACTGTCTGCACCACTGAGCTATCGAAGCTGACGTGGTCCTATTTTAATTGGGTCAAGATCGGATTGGAAAGCGAGGCGGAATCGCGAGGCCGAAGGCCGAGCGATTCCGCCGAGTACATTAATAGCAAAAAATTACTAAAAAAAACTGTGAAATAAAAAAAAAGTTTTAAAAAACATAAAACCGACTTCCTAAAAAAAGTAAAACTAAAAAACTATTTAAAATAAAAATATAAAAACCGCCTTCAAAAATATATGAAATAAAAACCTAAAAAAAAAAACGAACCCTAGAGTTGAAGGCGGTGCTAAAGCAAGCAAAAATGATGCATGAAAGAAAACATGAGTGGATGATAATATCCTTTGTGATTTGTAAAGCAAGCAAAAATGATGCATGAAAGAAAACATGAGTGGATGATATCCTTTGTGATTTGTGTAGCCTTCTTTAGCACCGCCTTCAACTCTAGGGTTCGTTTTTTTTTTTAGGTTTTTATTTCATATATTTTTGAAGGCGGTTTTTATATTTTTATTTTAAATAGTTTTTTAGTTTTACTTTTTTTAGGAAGTCGGTTTTATGTTTTTTAAAACTTTTTTTTTATTTCACAGTTTTTTTTAGTAATTTATTAAATAATCTGGAAGACAAAAGTGAAATAAGTAGTAAAGTTTAGAGAGAGAGGTTTTATGAAGTAGACGGTCGGAGATTATTCTTTCGGTCGGTCGGGCTATGTTGTGGCCAGATAGAATTTCATCGAGATTAAAAATAACCACTCCGACGTACGTAACCGATTCAAAGGTGTAATACAATTTGTTGCAACGTTTCGTGAAAGCACTTGCGCATTACTGAGTGAATGTGGGCGGCGATCGTGTTATACCGTCGTCGCTTCTCGCGACACAGCTCTCCGAGGAGAGATTATCTTGCAGGCGACGACTGCACGAACGAAATCACCAGTCAAGTAAGAAATCGAAAGCTTAGAATAGGCATCGACTCGTCGAGCAGGTGTAAAGGAAGATGTAAATGGCGTGACGAAATGACGAAATTACAAATATATTTCTATCTCTGTCACGCTTGTGGATTAACTTATCTCTATGAAAAAGTTTATCGCGAGCCCTCTGAATCAAATTTTTAGTCATTTACCAATACGATATTTTTTTTTTACGGAAACTGACACGGTTGGCTACATCAACATCACCTGCAACATCCGTGATGTCAGCCCATAACACCGGATGAACTTGGTGCCACGTCAGTGCTTCCCTTCGGTCGTGCCGGCTACACTGAACTGGACGGAAAACACAAACTATTTACATAGCCGTTTCGACCGACCTTTCATTCAGTGCGGTGGTATCAACCCGGGCGGGTTAAACCCTACCACCTAGTAATATAAGAAGGGAGTCATATCCCTTAGTCGCCTTTTACGACATACACGGGGAAAGATGCAGGTGGGGATAGTACCGGCCCCACACGGTACGATATAGATTACTAGCTTTTACTCGCGGGTCCGCTCGCGTCGTTGTAGGTTATGCTAAGGAGTGTAAGGAGGTGGGTGTATGCTTGATGGACTTTTATAAAACCTACTAATTGCTGTATTTCCTCCATACATTTCTAACTGATTATAGCCAGGGCCGGGTACGTTGATTTATGTAGCGCGCGGGCGTATTTTTGCGCGCGTGGCGTGGCAACCGCCGCAAGTTTTCGTTTGCAGCTGAGCCCCTTGTAGAGATAATATCCTGACGTTAAATAGCCCATAAATATCGCGATATATGCCAGACCTCATTATTGAAAACTGTATGTAAATCGGTTCTGCTGTTTTCATGTATACCCGCTATATACCAAGTTGCGGTTTATAGTTAGTATAGAGAAGACATGTTGAGCACGAAGCGTATTGATTTTTACCCAACACAGTGGAATCTATTCCTATGTGCTCGCATGATCCTCAGGACAAAACGAACTGAAAATGGACAAAAGAAATCGGATTACTGAGCCGGCGGCGGCGGCGCGGCGGCGGCGGCGCGGAGGCTTTCATTAGGCTTGCTGAGTAAAACAAAGAGCGTATTAGTCTGGCTTCGATGAATAGCGAAAGAGAGTTGCTTGTTACGAAATCTAATGAGATAATATTGAAAGTAGATTGAATGTCTGAAAAATAAATGTCCTTGTCCGTTCTTTCCACAGAGCGGAGATCACCCGCGTGGCCGGAGTGCGCGCGTCATAATTTGTTTGTTTGTTTTTTTTATGGAAACAGACACGGTTGGCTACATTACGTAGTGAACTAGGTGCCATGTCAGTGCTTCCCTTCATTTCATGTCGGCTACCTACACTGAACTGGACGTAAAACACGAACTATTTACATAGGTTTTAATTAGAAAAATGCAAATCGAAAATCATTGGAAAAAAGTTAAATTACAAATTTAAAAAACCCCCGACTCTTAAAAAGTCAAAAATAATTTCCGTTTACTTACTTAAAGGAGTCGGTAGACCGCTAAGTAAATTCCCGCGCAACTTTTGAGTCTTTATATTTAATTTACTTAGCGGTCCCCCGACTCCTTTAAGTAAGTAAACGGAAATTATTTTTGACTTTTTAAGAGTCGGGGGTTTTTTAAATTTGTAATTTAACTTTTATTTCAAGCTTTTTAAAAAAAACCGCATGCAAATCGGTCCACTTTTGAAGATAATAATTTTTTTTATTACTTAATTACTTAATTACTTGATTACAAACATAGCTAAGAACCATCCCGATTAAACAGGCTTCCTAATAAAAAAAACCGCATCCAAATCGGTCCATCCGTTTGGGAGCTACGATGCCACAGACAGACACACACACACACACACACACACACACACACACACGTCAAACTTATAACACCCCTCCGTTTTTTTTTCGTCGGGGGTTAAAAATACATCCCGGCCAGGATTCGAACCTGGGTCTCTGACGCTTGAGCTGCCAACGCGATAACCAAATACGCAACCGGGTCGTGACGTATTGCTTCCAAATTTTCAATCTTATTGCACCTTCATGAATGATGTCGCATAATGTTTGCGAACAGTCAACTTGCACGGTTCCATATTGAACCTTATAGAACCTTATCCTTATACCTTATTCGATTTGCATTTTTCCAATTAAAAATATATATAAAGCGAGTACATGCTTAGTACTAACATATAAACATAAAAATATTATTTACATAGTTGTTTCCTCCAAGGTTCTTTCTCATCGAGCTATACTAATAGAAAGGGCAGATAAAATTAGTTATGTTGACTTAAATAAAACCTAAATTAAATCAAATAAATAAACGAAACGGAGCGAATTCTTGTCAGATTGATATGATTGGCTACATAATATCACCTTCCCCTCACTCAAAAGAGTCTCGCCATCCAGCGATCAAACGCAGCGGCCATGCTGGGACAATGAGTGACGTCCCGAAGATGGATTAATATTTAATCTATTTATTTGTCTTCGGTATAATTTAATTTTTGGTTTTTAAAATTGTTATTAAATATTTTGTACAGTAGAAACAGGGGCCGATCACCTTTTTACATGAGCTTACATACAAACTATAAAACATAAAATGGGCAGAGAAGGACAGGTGAATAGTATTCACTGTAAATAAATGAAGGTACTATGGGACTGTATAGCAACCCTTGTTCGATAAATCCCTAAAAAAATAATCCTGGAACGTTGTCACTGCCTACCCCATTGGAAAACAGGTGTGACGTGATGTGTGTATGTACTTACGTACATATATTATTTTGGTGCTTATGATTTGTCAAGACGGTGTGTTGTTTGTTGCAGTCAGCATCGACGGCGGCGAGTGCCGGGGGCGGTGGCGGGGGCGGTGGAGGCGGCGGCGCGGGGGTGGAGCCGCAAGTAGCGGTGCTGTGCGAGTCCGGCGCCACCTACCACCCGCAGTACATGGCGGCCGCCGGGCGCTGGCAGCCGGACCTCACCACCAAGCCTCAGGCGTGCATCAAGGACAAAATGGAGATACTCGACTACTGCAAGAAGGTCATTTGACGAAATTTATCAGTTTTTTCTGACGAAAAAATTTACTTGCATACCTACACCTGCTGCTTTGCCGTTCGGAACCGGTGTAAAAATGTAGGTCCCTTCCCTTGCCCCTTACTAGGTGGTAGGCTCAAATTGTAGCCGACTGGATTGGTACCACCGTACTGGATGTAAGATGGCCGCATAGCGGCCTCGGTTGTGTTCTCCTCTAGTCCGGTATAGCCAGCAATCCAGGGAAGTCTCCGGTAGGTATCCTTCTCGCAGGTGATATTGGCTGGTCGGAGCATGTGCTTTGGCCCCTTCGACTCAGCCGCTCATACCGGATTACATAAAAAATATCATTTTACTTTTACAACTTTGTTATTCATGAAATGACGAATGATATTTCTACCAGTCAACCTTTCAGTCAGTCAGTGTCTATGCATCCACTGCTGGACCTGCAGCACTTCAATATTTCTTCAGTTCTCTCGGCATTCAGCGGTAAGGAAGCACGGATTGCCTCCGACGTTCTTTATGACGTCGTCCCCTGGCGGATGGTCTACCCACACTCCGTTTCAATGTCCAAGGCTACCAGTGTAGGACCCGTTTACTCCAACGGTCGTCGTCTCGTCGACTGAGGTGCCCAGCCCACTGCCATTTGAGCTTAACCACCCGGGGTCCAATATCGACTACTTTGGTGCGTTGGCGCATCGCCTCGGTACGCACCAGATCGTAGCGGTCTGATCCAGATCCTAGCGGTGTCTGAGGTTGGTGGAAAGCCGGTTAGTTTTGCCAGATGAGGTTTAATGCTCGTCCGCCAGATGGTTCGATAAGTTTTCGGGAGTTGTGGGCATTATACAACCGTAACTCTGGTGAAGGAAAACATCGGTGTGAAAACTAATAATACATAGGTATGTTGTGTACAACGTTGACTTATGTATGACGTACGGGTATGAAACGTGGACTCTGACGGTCGCTGTTTGTTATCCAAAAGCCGAAAGTACCCAGCGAGCAATGGAGCTAGCCATGCTGTATTCACAGCATCACGAAACTCCCGAACACAACTCCCGAAAACTTATCGAACCATCTGGCGGACGAGCATTAAACCTCATCTGGCAAAACTAACCGGCTTTCCACCAACCTCAGACACTAGCAAGAGGCAGTTGTTTTAACCGCCAAGCTCCACGCCACTGTACCTGTAGTCTAGTACATTCTGAGATAGACCAATGTTGTGACAATGTTTTAGGGTTCCGTATCCATACGGAAGCCTATTACTAAGCCTACGCTGTCTGTCGGCCTATCTGTCCGTCCATCCTTCGGTCCATGTTGTCCGCTGTATCTTCGGGTTACGGAACCCTACATTCATTTTGAAATAAATGTTAAATTTAGTAGAACGGACAGACATGCATTTGTTACGGAACCCTACATTCATTTTGCAGAACTTTGAGATGTCATGTATTGAGCGTTGTCATAGCAACGATATATTGTTATCTGACGCGCGTTGTCATAGCAACGATATATTGTTATCTGACGCGCTGACGCGAACATAAAATTTTTTCCCCATATAAAAAAGTGCCAAGCGCCGCTAAAGAAGTTTTCACTTCAAAAATATTGGGACCATACAAGAAACATGCTAAGAATCGATTAGTATACATATTCACGCTACTAAATAATAGATGGCCCCACAAGTAGTTTGCCTTGTACACAGACAAAAGATGGATGTTTTTTTGACACGTTTTGTTGTTTGCTGCCCAGCCTCTTGGGAAGGCGGGTGGGCCATTCTCCGCACTGAGACCTCAAGACGGTCCGTTGTACGTTGACACGTATAGTCAATGCTAATCTACGGAACCCTCGCTGACCTATGGAAAATTCGCACTTGATCGATTTTTATAATATTATTTTCATCATGACAATTAGGTTTGAAATTGCCATGAAACAATGCATGAACAATAAACCCCGAAAATTGTCTACTAACAAGGACAAAACTGAACAAAGATGTATCGCCGCAGGTGTACCCGAGCCACGACATCACGAACATCGTGGAGGCCTCGCACTACGTCAAGGTCAGCAACTGGTGCAAGGTCGGCTCCAGCAACGCCGCCAAGTGCAAGGTCACTCGCTGGGTCAAGCCCTTCAGGTGCCTCGGTGAGTGCATTGCATACTTATTTCATTCAACCAAAGAACGGGTTAGTAGTTTATTGGCTGGATAAACGTTTTTTTTTTCTTTACATACATGACTCAAAGAAGCAAATTTGTCAAGTATTGTAATTTTCAGAAAATACATACTTTAAATGAATTTTACTTTCTTGCTGCTCTCTTAAAAAGAAAAATTTATAAAGATTCGGAGACAAGCCTGAGTCAATTCACAAAGAATAAAAGCAAAATGATGAATTGAAAATTTAGCTCTACTCGTAATTTTAAATATGATAATACTCAATGAAAGGCCGAAGGTTGAAAATAATCAAGTTCTACTTGATAATATATTTTTTTTTCAACATATTAGGTTTCCGTACCCAGTACGGAAGCCTATTTATTACTAAGCCTGCAACATCTGTCTGCCCGTCCGGCCGTCCGTCCTTCCGATGGCTGATAGCTAGCCGGTTGACATTTTCACAGAATATGTGTTATTTTGGCAGATATATGTTACTTTATTATCTAGATGTTATTTCGGAAAATGATAAAGGGGCAAAAAAATTAAGGGGCTCCCCATACAAGAAACGTGTTTTTTCAACTTTTTTTTTGTGGTGCGGAAACATCGGTGCGCCATGCCAGTCCGACTCGCACTTGGGCGGTTTTTTTAAATAGGTTATTTTTTATTAATAGTAATTATTGTACTATTAAATACCATACATATATAATGTCTCTAATTTAATAAAAAAACATGCAGTTTTACGTAGGGAGAGGTAGTAAAAATAGGAGTTTTATTGAAATTTATTTTTCTTTATTTTTTACATGGCTGTTTCCATTTTACAGAAGGGCCTTTCCAATCGGACGCGCTGCTGGTCCCCGAGAGCTGCCTCTTCGACCACATCCACAACCAGAGTCGCTGCTGGCAATTCGGTCGCTGGAACGTGACGGCTGGGCGCGCGTGCGCACAGCGCGGCCTGCGCCTGCGCACCTTCGCCATGCTCCTGCCCTGCGGCATCAGCCTCTTCTCTGGAGTCGAGTTCGTCTGCTGCCCCAAGCATTTCAAGGGTTATTATTAGCTTTCACTTGATATTTCCCAAAGTGTCGGTGTTTACACCACGCGTTAGTGGTTTTCCTGCGATGACCACGTACAGATACATTAATTTAGCGACATATAATCTTTTCTTTATCAGACTCAGAAGAAGAATGATATAGTCCTTGTTGTGTGAGTCAAAACCTTCGTATGGCGTATGAAAAAGTAGACACATTGACTTACTATGACATGTGCTCGACATAGCCCGAAAAGTACGTTATGTTGATTCCAATATATAAACCATTGTGCGGCCGGGACTCCGACGTAGGTCCAAAACATAGATGGGTTATTTCTTCGAACCTTATTTTATTGTCCCTACATGTAAGTGAACAGAAAACACCAATTTTTAATACTAGCTTTTTGTAGCCAAATGGTTTTCAGACTTGGTACCGTACTGGAAGCGAGCAGTTTCTATAAATTCGGATGTTTTGAATTGAGAATTATGTGATGATGATGCAGAGAACGTGAAGATGCACAAGCCACTGGAGGTGGGCGTGCCTGTGAGCCCCGGCTCCGAGGAGATGCTGTCTGCGGCCGCCGCCATGGACGAGCGCGAAGATGCTCTGCTCGACGATGACGTCGACGATGACGACGACGACGATGATGTCCTCAACCTCAACGATGACGACGACGATGATGCTGCTGATGATGGTCAGCATTCGCTCATATGTTTGAAACGATAGAACCTAATAATTCTATAGGAGGAACGTGAGAATTTATCTCCATCTTCACGAAAATAATAATAGAGTAAAATAATTACATACTGCTAAATTCCGCGACACTATGTATTTCCAAAAATCTGATCGCCCTACATAACTTTTGAGGGACAGAACTGACGTGCTCAGTCTGACGATCAAGTTCACTTTGTCACTATATGTCGCCCATGTCTGATAAATTTCCTTTTCCTATCGTCTATTCCGTTCTCGCGGTTATAAATACTTCCGTCTTCGTTGCAGAGTTCAGAAGGTTCTTTCAGTATACTTAGTGGTTCTCTCTTAGTATCTCCTTCATCTTGTTAAACACATTATAATGGCGCATTACCTGATAAGTTACTTATTTACCATATTAAGCAGAGATTATTATTATTATATATTATATTATTGGTCAAGACCACAGAGGAAAATGCGGAGAAATAGCATAGTGATTGTGAAAATGTTGCAGACGCAGACATGGACGAGGAAGAGGACGTAGACATCTCGCGCGAGGATGATACTGATGCGGACGCAGACGCCGATGCGGATGTGGACTCGGACGACGACTATACTGACGGAGACGATGCGGACTGGCCGCGCGCGGATTCCGTCAGTACTGCCTCTACGCCCACCACGCAGTCCTCTTCCACCACCACTCAGGTATTTTCGTATTTGTTCACACACAGAAGAAAATATCACTCAGCGTGAGACTTTTAAGGAGTTATACCTTTAATTGTTACAACTGTCGATTAAAAAAGGCGACTTGGCAGCAGAGTGAATGGCAGACTGGGCACATTTACACAGAAGGCATACAGGTATTACAGACATCACATTAGTTCATGTCATTTTAGCTCCTAGGCCACAGCGGCGTTTACTTGTTCCAGAGTCGAATCACTACAAACGCTTTCGACAATAAAAAATATTACCTTATCCAATATTTTATTAAAGATGTTTACTATCTGTGTTACAGGCTTCCCCGGTGACATCGGACCCGTACTTCTCTCACTTCGACCCTCGCACCGAGCACCAGAGCTACAAGGACGCTCAGCAACGGCTGGAGGAGACTCACCGCGAGAAGGTCTGTGCTCTTAGCCCAACACGGTCAGTATCTTTTACTGAATTGATACTGCAACAGGTTCTTGGAAATAATTACGCAAAATTTTAAGTTTGTGACATGATTTTAGCTAAATCACAAAGTTGTCATACGTACAAGGTTGCGAGCTCAATTCAGTTAGGTACCTAGTATAATAAAAATAATTTTAGTAAGTTGTTAGGTAGATGCGAACTCGTCAACAATAGTACTAGATTTGAACTAAATAGACTTGTCAGAGTTTGTGCTTTCTTCTGCTAATGGTACAATTATTTTCATACCGGTGAATCTTACAGTAAACGAACATTTCAGTCATATATTTTAAAATTAGTTTTCTTGTACAATAATAATGTTTTGATTTGCTGGTCATGCAAATTGTACAATATCTATCTATATATTTTTATGTATCTCTAGTTTAATTATTTATTGCAATCACTTATTTTAACCTGTATTTGATAGGCAGCTACAATGCAGTACTGCATTTTTTATTAGAAATATCGGTTGAATTTGGAAGTACCTACGACAGAGTCGGTTTGCATGATATTTCCAATAAAAAAATATTCCTATTATATGTCTGGCGACACCTAGTCACAGTACATGAAAGATCGATGACCGCTTACGACACTACGCGCCCAAAAGACAAGTTTCTATAAGTTTATAACTATGTACTAAGTTTCATAGGTACCAATGCATCTAAGTATAGCGCGTAGTGTCGTGTAAGCGGTCATCGATCTTTCATGTACTGTGACTAGTTGTCGCCACATAATACGTATAGAATTGCAACAACCGCTTCATTTAGTTTTATTTTATTCTTATTTTTAAGCGAAGCAATATTCCACGTGCGCAGCGCAATGCAGTAGGGGAAATGCTACATGAGTGGATATTTTAATTTCAGATAACAAAAGTGATGAAAGACTGGTCGGAACTGGAAGAGCGCTATCAGGAGTTGATCGCGGCGGACCCGCAGGGGGCGCAGGGCTTCCGTCAGAAAATGACCGCTAAGTTCCAGGCTAGTGTTCAGGTGATACGCCCGCCCCGCCCGCCTCACTAGACTGCACCACCGCTCCAATCACTCTGCACTTTTGTGTGCCCTATTATGAACTGTGATTACAATACAAAGCAACATTTCATATTGCTCTATCGTGTGAGCTTAGGTCGATGATGGTTGCATGTTTATTATTTGGACAAGCCCCTATTCCTTTGATGCTATTGTCCATCGTCCTACTGCTGTGAGAGAAAATGCCTGCAGTATTTATTATTTATGTTCATTCAGCTTTTTCTGTACTTTGGTTGAGCATGATTAATATCTAATAATCAATTTATACACCAAACGTTAGATTAGCCTCACCTAAGCAGACGCTTGAGGTGAGGCTTGCTATAATAACCTGCAGGTCTATTCTTGTAAATTCTGACAGTGGAATCAGCGCCACAACAGCGCTGATTCCGCTGTCAGAATTTAAAGAATAGACCTGCAGATCAGAGGTTTGCCATACCGTTGCGTACAACTAACGAGCTCAAGCCATTGAATGCTCAAGGAAACATTTGTATGGCAATTTTAGTACCAATTGCCCCCTTTGAGGCGCTGAATATTTTCTCCATACAAATATTTAGTTAATTTTACGCAACAAAATATAAAAAAGTCTCATCATCGAGCCTATGAAGAGGTCATAGTGATAGCGACCCTAACTCACTCGCTTAGTTGTCACTATCCTCATAGAGGTATAGGCTAATCAGGCGAAATCCTGCAATTGCTGGATTCAAACACACGATCAAACATGTCAGCATGTGAACGCGCTACGTACGCCGCGCCTGAGTAAAGAAAGCGTGTAGATGTAGATAGAGGGCTCTACAGCAGGCGTGTTGCGGTGTGTATGTGCGCAGGCGCTGGAGGAGGCCGGCGTGTCGGAGCGGCGGCGGCTGGCGGCCCTGCACCAGCAGCGCGTGCTGGCTCACCTGGCGCAGCGGCGCCGCGCCGCGCTCGCCTGCTACACGCGCGCCCTCCAGGACCTGCCGCCCAATGTAAGCAACACAACACAACACTACACTATCTACTTACACTCCTTGCTGTGTCGGAGCGGCGGCGGCTGGCGGCCCTGCACCAGCAGCGCGTGCTGGCTCACCTGGCGCAGCGGCGCCGCGCCGCGCTCGCCTGCTACACGCGCGCCCTCCAGGACCTGCCGCCCAATGTAAGCAACACAACACAACACTACACTATCTACTTACACTCCTTGCTGTGTCGGAGCGGCGGCGGCTGGTGGCCCTGCACCAGCAGCGCGTGCTGGCTCACCTGGCGCAGCGGCGCCGCGCCGCGCTCGCCTGCTACACGCGCGCCCTCCAGGACCTGCCGCCCAATGTAAGCAACACAACACAACACTAGACTATCTACTTACACTCCTTGCTGTGTCGGAGCTGCGGCGGCTGGCGGCCCTGCACCAGCAGCGCGTGCTGGCTCACCTGGCGCAGCGGCGCCGCGCCGCGCTCGCCTGCTACACGCGCGCCCTCCAGGACCTGCCGCCCAATGTAAGCAACACAACACAACACTACACTATCTACTTACACTCCTTGCTGTGTCGGAGCGGCGGCGGCTGGCGGCCCTGCACCAGCAGCGCGTGCTGGCTCACCTGGCGCAGCGGCGCCGCGCCGCGCTCGCCTGCTACACGCGCGCCCTCCAGGACCTGCCGCCCAATGTAAGCAACACAACACAACACTACGCTATCTACTTACACTCCTTGCTGTGTCGGAGCGGCGGCGGCTGGCGGCCCTGCACCAGCAGCGCGTGCTGGCTCACCTGGCGAAGCGGCGCCGCGCCGCGCTCGCCTGCTACACGCGCGCCCTCCAGGACCTGCCGCCCAATGTAAGCAACACAACACAACACTACACTATCTACTTACACTCCTTGCTGTGTCGGAGCGGCGGCGGCTGGCGGCCCTGCACCAGCAGCGCGTGCTGGCTCACCTGGCGAAGCGGCGCCGCGCCGCGCTCGCCTGCTACACGCGCGCCCTCCAGGACCTGCCGCCCAATGTAAGCAACACAACACAACACTACACTATATACTTACACTCCTTGCTGTGTCGGAGCGGCGGCGGCTGGCGGCCCTGCACTAGCAGCGCGTGCTGGTTCACCTGGCGAAGCGGCGCCGCGCCGCGCTCGCCTGCTACACGCGCGCCCTCCAGGACCTGCCGCCCAATGTAAGCAACACAACACAACACTACACTATATACTGTCTTAAGAACAACAACTAGTTGTTTTGAGTTTCTTTTGTGCGCTTACACACGAGTGTGAAGTAGATTTGATTTAGCAGTGCACGGTAGGTATGTCACTCATGATCAGTACCCTAATCACGAGATTTAACCTACACCGCTTACTACGCTACGCCGTGTTCTCAGCATCATTTTGTATGGAGAAACGAAGTTCGCAAATCTAACACTAGAGGCGCTGCTCCGTTTCTCCATACAAAATAACGCGGAGGACACGGCGTAGCGTAGTACGCGGTGTAGGTTAAATCTCGTGATTAGGGTACAGGATCGGCCCTGACTTCAGCTCCTAGTACTGTGATGTTATATTTTTTTATACGAAGCGCTACGTGGCGCTCCATTACACCAATTTGTAAGTGCTAACGGTGCCCATGGACATTCTCATTACGGGCGGCATTCTCAATCACCTCTGATTGAGAATACCTGACAAGTGCGTGTTTGTGCATGTGCGTGCAGAGCCACCGAGTGCAGAAGTGCCTGCAGCGGCTGGTGCGCGCGCTGGGCGCGGAGCGCGGGGGAGCGCTGGCGGCGTGGCGGCGCGCGGCGGCCGCGGGGCGCGAGGCGGCCGCCGCGGAGCGCGGGCGCGCGCGCGACCGCCTGCAGGACGCGGACCGCGCGCTCCAGCGAGCCCTCACCGCGCTACGACGCAAGCCCCATCTCTATGAGAAGATCGGAACCACTATCGAGGATTACGTTCAGGTGCGTTATTTATTATCATTCCCATATCTAATCTGGCAAGTAACTCTACCTAAAGTACTTCCACCTACCTAAGTGCTCCTTTATGGATCTGGCCCTTGACCCAACAACTCAGCGAGAGCCTCTCAAGGTGTTCGTCGAGGTTCCTCGCTATCACCCTATGCGCCGATACAACTATGGCACTGCTACACGCGCACTTACTTCGTAACAGATATATCACTCCATAAAAAAGTTACATACCTTCGGCTTTAATAGCCTACTGTTTCACGTCGCCAATCGCTGCGTGCGAAAATGTACCGAAACGATCGAGTGTAAAGTGATTATTGCTTCGCAGCTGCGCGCAGTTGCATGGGCGAGCGTGTAGGTATGCTTCGCGCGGCTGACAAATTTTCACTGAATAGATCGCCGGTGGCGGTCCACCGGGCGGTAGGTAGTTAGCGCGCGCAAGTACATACAGTGCGAGTGGCCTAACTATGGGCACAACGATTTATTATTATTATTCGTCATCGTTTTTGTTTTGTCCCGTTCAGCAATGCAATATATTAGGAAAACCGGGCAAGAAACCTTATAGAGTTTTTTATAGAGCAGCCAAAAACCTTTCCATACAAGCTTGCTTCTACTTGCGTCCAACCACAAATACCATATCCCCTGAAGTTAACCAAGGTCTAGTTTAAATTAGTCTCAACTAGGATTGTGTGTTGCTTCTGTTGGTTCGCTCATCTTCTCGACTGAATAGCAGTACACCTCTATGATCTAGCTAGTGAGGGAGGGTGTGGTGGATCTTGCGTTGCAGTCGATGCAGTCGAAGGACGACATGGCGGTGTCGCTGATGTCGATGACGCCGGAGGCGGAGGAGCTGCTGCTGGACCGCATCGCGAGCGAGGTGCAGCGCAAGCAGCAGGCGCGCGACCAGCTGCAGCTGCAGCAGCGGGCCAAGAAGGAACACCGCACCCGCCAGCGCACAGAGATGCAGCAGGAGAGGATGAGGGTCCGCACCGCACACACATCTACTTTACTATAGGGGATCCTGATGAACTGATGAGTTCACAGGGATCCCCTGGGGGATCGGGCTTGGGGATCCTGGTGGCCTCACCCTATCTAACTAAACTCTACAACAGTTTCACTCTCAACCGTGCAAAGTGTTTTCTGTTGCATTTTTTTTTATTGAAACTGACATGGTTGGCTACATCACCTACAACATCCGTGATGTCGGCCCATAACACCGGGTGAACTTGGTGCCACGTCAGTGCTTCCCTTCGTTCGTGCCGGCTACACTGAACTGGACGGAAAACACAAACTATTTACATAGCCGTTTCGACCGACCTTTCAATCATTGCGGTGGCACCAACCCGGGCGGGATAAACCCTACCACCTAGTAATATAAGAAGGGACTCATATCCCTTAGTCGCCTTTTACGAGATACACGAGGAGAGATGCAGTGGGGCTATTCTTTTAAAGTACCGGCCCCACATGGTACAAAATCTCCTTTATCTAACAAAACTACAACAGTTTCACTCTCAACCGTGCAAAGTATTTTGTGTTGCATGTTGAGAAGGATACATACATACTTAACACACGCTGTATTCCGACAATCGGGTTAAGCAGAGTAGTCGGTGTTGTGCTGCAAGTACTCTTGTAAATTACAGCACAATGCCGACCAACACGTTTAGTTTAGACAAGATACTATCAAGCAGCAAGTAAGGCCTGCTGCATGACCCGGTGGAAGGACCGTGCATGGTGAGAGGTGCCTAGCCAGTCGCCCTTATGTACGGCATCTTGTCCTTATCCCTTAGTCGCCTTTTACGACATGCACGAGAAGAGATGCAGTGGGGCTATTCTTTTTAAGTACCGACCCCACACGATACCTACAAAGGTCATTTATGTCCATGATGCGGTTTTTTTTTGGTCTGTTCCTATTCCATGTTCAATGGGAAGTTATGGTATACCTTCTTATACTTATGCCCTTGGTAATTTTACGACTATAAGTTGTCACGACATTGCTAAGAAAATTTGAAATTTGAAAAAGTTGAAGTGGCAGTGAGCTGGGCACATCTGTCGCAGACCCGACAACCGCCGGCGGCGTAGACGGCAACTTGCCTATTTAACGTGTGAATTATTTTTGTAAATTTTTTTGGTGTGCCTATATTAAATAATCGTAAATATAAATTCAGTACAACTTTCTAACTGGCACTTCACGACCAGGTGTCAGCCGTTCTGAACGTGAAGGAGACCGAGGAGCGTGACGACGAGGCTTCCGAGCAGGAGACGTCCTCCCCGCGCGCCGCCGCCTCCTCCCCCTCGGCGCCCTCCGCCTCCTCGCCGCCTCCGCCCCCGCCCTCCGCCTCCCCGCCGCCCTCCGCCTCCTCGCCGCCGCCGCCGCCCGCCTACACGCCGCAGTCCACGCCGCGCTACACCGACGACGCAGACACGCGCACGCACACCGACACCACCACACTCAAGTACAGCCCCGAGCCCACCATCAATGTGAGTTTCATTGTGAGTTCGAACAAGCTGTTTTTTTTCAAATTTTTTACACTATTTCCAGTCATGTTCACGGTAAGGGCCAATTCTTCGAAAAAAGGAACGTTGAATTGTCAATTCTGGCTCATTTTGGCTCTGAGTTCGGAAGGATTCATAGCAGCGAAACTGGTTAAGACACATTTCCAGGTTTCTCAAGGGCGGACATTCCATAGGTTGTCGTATCGCCCGACGCCCGTTCAGCAATCCTCGGCAATCATCGGCGCGCATCGCCGCGTAGTGGGGATGTTAATGCAATAATTTCATGGGAGCGTGCGTGCGGGGCGAGAAAAGTAGTGCAGTCGTGCACACGTCGACTTTCACTCTTTGAAAATGTATTTTTACTTTTGCACATTCATATAATAATGTGTCTATAAATATTTCGAGTGGGATTTCTAAAAGTTCTACCCTTTACTTCATCTAACTAACTAATTCATCCTAACTTTGTTTAAGCCTTATCTTAGAAGTAGTAGGTAATCTTTTAATGTCAAGAATCTAGTCGGGTAACATAGGTACACACGTATATACAGCAAAAATGTATGTAGATAACTGGCTATGACTCTCATTAAATTAAATTCTGACCGAATAGTGTTGTTATATTATGGTAGCTGTTGTTGTTATTAATTATCTATGTAGAAACGTGAAATGCAGATAAATGAGCAATAGATAAAGGGAAGGCAATGCGGTACGTACAGGAGTGGAGCACGCACGCGGCGGCGACCGTGGACTCGGGCGCGCTGCAGGTCGCGCTGGAGCAGGCGGAGACCGAGCATGCGCCGCCTCCCGCGCACGCCCTGCGCAACGACATCTCGCACGGCCAGCCAGTATGTATTGCAACCAACTAAACCAACTTAATCTGTGACCGAACCACAGAGCACCGATCGACGGCAGATTTCCCGCTCTTCCTAACTCTATCACCTCAACACTCTACATCACTTCATCACTTACAACGACCGGTTCAGCAATATTGATCTATTTTGCAATTCCAGAAATTTCTTCAAAATCAAATTAAATAAAGCGATTGTGGGCATGTACACACACACCATTACACACCCTCCCTCTCCCCCCTTCTCGCACTTCCTCAACACAAATTACACATGTACACACACACTCACATCAGTCTTGCGTATTGTACATGGTTATAAATAATGTATAGATCTGTGAAAAATAAATATATACTAATCCACGCTTGATATCCTGGACAACATACACATTTTACTCGTCTTATTTAAAAAAATAAAACAAAATTAAAATTAAATTGATGTTTCATGCTTGGGCATCATGTGATGCCAAGACCTATAGTAACAATCAGCGGACTTGACGCTTGTGTGGCAGGTGGAGCTACGAGCATACGCTAGTATAGTATAGTTATCTCCAGCACCTGATCAGAAGCCAGGTTGTGCCTAGGGGCCGATTTTTCAATGGTCGCTGATAGGGAAGTATTCAGTTATCTCGTGTCAACTGTATGAGAAATATCACTTTAAAGGACAGTTAAATGTTAAATCGACTTTACAGCGTTACAATAGCTTTTATAATTGCATGAAATGAGACATGCCACTAGTGACTATAGCCTATTGCATCTAGTTGGTGTCGCACGTGGATGCCGCGTCTCGGTGCTTTTTTTTTATGGAAACTGAAACAGTTGGCTACATCACCTAAACATCCGTGATGTCAGCCCATAACACCGGATGAACTTGGTGCCACGTTAGAGTTTCCCTTCGGTCGTGCCGGCTACACTGAACTGGACGGAAAATACAAACTATTTACATAGCCGTTTCGACCGACCTTTCATTCAGTGCGGTGGTACCAACCCGGGCGGGTCAAACCCTACCACCTAGTAATATAAGAAGGGAGTCATATTTCTTGGTCGCCTTTTACGACATACACGGGGAAAGATGCAGTGGGGCTATTATTTTAAAGTACCGGCCCCACACGGTACCATACCGGCTCCCTCTAGTCAGGCATGAAGGCAGTGCGGTGTGCGCAGGGTTTCTCGGTGCGCGGCACGGAGCAGGAGGGCGCGGACTCGGGGAGCGCGGGCGCCATCTACCCGGCGCTGTGCGTGGGCGGGGCGGCGCTGGCGGGCGCGGCGGCGGTCGCGCTCGCCGTCGCTCGCCGCCGCCACTCGCGCGCCCCCGCCGCGCAGGGCTTCGTCCAGGTATTTGTCTTTAAGGTCCTTATCCCACACACTTACCTACCGCTACCGGCGGCCGTTGCCGCTCAGGTGAGACTGTCTTTTGGAAGCCTTGTCTTTTGAAATGTGTGACAAGAGCGGACGTATTGCCTTGGGAAATCTCGTTGGTTGGCTGAACCATTGGAAACTAAGTCACTATTGGATTTTGCTTGAAACGCTGGATCACTCTGGATGAATCATTTTAAAGTCACCGACAGATAAAAAGATAAAACAACCATTAATTTATTTATTGGTGGGAAAGTGTGGATTTATTTTGATATAAATAAAAAAAAATCATTTGAAAAGCAGCCTTTGATCATGAACATTATTTGACATTGTTGGTTCAGTATTCATTCAAACATGGAAGGCGTGGGAAGATATTCTCATCTCGACAGTTTATTTTAGTTTATTTATACAGCCCCGACTCAACCCTTACACCGGCCAATCATGCAAAATCATTTCCTGCAACAACATAAAAAACCAACATGAGTTGCGCTCTACTTTAACTCTACTATAGTAACAATATTTTGGTTCAAACTTACTACCAGTTTATTGTTTATTGTTTATTGTATAATTTCATCCATAGGTAGGTAACCTACGCTTGGACATGTCGAAAATTCCGCCAGTTCTAAATTCAATGCGAAGAAGAACTGACAAACAAACTTCGCAAGTCACAATGTTTTGTTAGTACCTTATAAGTATTATATTATAGTAACTTACAAATAAATAACCCATACTACCGCTCACAAGAGCATTAATATTTACAGCATAAACATGAATACTGAAGAATCTGACCACACTGCCTATTTAAATTACATATATCTGGTGTATAGTGCCATCGTCAATTTTGATACTTCATATTATATCAAGTCAAAAAATAAATAAAAATTAGTTTACATTTATTACAAAGAGATGTAATAAGTCATATAAAAAAAAAATTTAATGATACAAAGTGTATCCAAATGTCAAATTGTCAACGTTTGTTAGTGGAAAAAACAGTAGTCAAACTCTTAGATAAAATTACGGTCAGTTAATGCATCCTTAATAGTGTAATAACTCTTTTCAATTAACATTAATGTTTAATACCATAGGTTGATCTGGAAGACTGCCAGATGCCGTGAATGCAGAGTGAGTTTTCAGGACAAGCAAGTAGATCGGACTCACCTGTTCTTCCTTTGCTCTCAGCCAACTCACACATAAACTCGCGCCTAGCAGCTCTTTCTTTTGCAAACAATGAATGGAAACACGGAGAGCCGGCTCGATAGGGGCGGAACCACAGAGCATTAAATACCGACCGCCGGCGCCCCTCCTAGAGGCGCCCTGAGCGCGATTTCTCTACAACGCCGTTGAAGCCTGTGGGCGTGGCCTATGACTTACATATGTGTGTTGTGCGTGTGCATTTGTTTTGTGCGTGTGCCTAACTTGCGCCTCTTTGTGTGTAGTGTCGATACTAGCACACACACACACATACGAAGCGCTAGCAGCACTGCGTGTAGTTTTTGGGTTTCAAATAGCGTTGTAACGAGTCGAGTGATAATACTCGTGTGACTCGAGTCAAGCCTAAAACTCGTCAACTCGAGTAGGATTCGGAGCGAAACCGAGTCGGACTCGTATTCGTACGGACAAGCAGTCAGTCAGGCAGTCTGCCCACTCGCTTCGCTCTACTCGAGTGCACGCACTCGGACGACTGACTGATCGCGAATGCGAGTTGACGAACGAATACAAAATAGTACTCGACTCGCGGCCTTGAGAGACTGACTGACGGCGACGACACGCCGGCCGACCGACCATACTCGAGTAGACCGACTCGAGTCGCAGTCTCTCAAGGCCGCGAGTCGCCGAGAATTTTGTATTCGTTCGTCAACTCGCATTCGCATTCGCACATTCAGTCATCCGAGTGCACACGAGTCGAGCGAGTGGAGTGGGTGACGCGATCTGCTGCTGCGAGACAGTTGAATTCATTTGATTGAACTGGTGACGCGCTGTACGAGATTAGTGACTTAAAATTATTACTTAAAGCTATTATTTAAGAATTAAATAATGGTTCCGAGACTAATAAATAGAAAATCTATAGCGAGTGTTTTTGTATTCGAGTCGCAACTCGAGTTATAGATGTTTTCAACTCGAGTCACTCGAGTCGTCCATGTATTCGACTCGTAACAAGACTAGTTTCAAATATTATCGCTTAGGGCGTCTCTAGTAGGGGGCGCGCGCGGTAGGTATTTGATGCTCTGTGGGCGGAACACAGCGGGTTGTTATAGGTTCGAACTGCTTCGCGTGTGGCGTTTGATTTTAATGGGAGAGCGAGAAAAAAAACGACGTGGAGACTACGTGGGAACAATATTTTTTAAATCGAACAAGAAGCTAAATAATTTCAGTAAGGAGTATTTACACACAAATATAAAAAACAGTGAGAGTGCAGTTCGGTAGCACTAGTAGCGCCATCTGTTTACTTGCAAATAAACTAGTCCGAACATCCTGCCGGCCCTGAATCCACGTATTCAGCAAAAAATAAACAAATTTGAGTTGTGAATACAGGGGACAAATACAAACAAAATAATATTAGTATACATGTATGCATAAATTACAAATAGAATATACACAAATATAACAAGTGTAAATATTAATTAGCGTAGGGCAATGGGGCGACCTTAACTACAGGTCGCTTGTACACACCAGTAGAGGTGCGCACTTCGACGACTCTGACAATATTGTCAGGTCCAGCAATTGTAGAGACAATACGACCAAGCGGCCAGGACAGTGGAGGTAAGTTATCCTCCTTGAGAACGACGAGCATGCCTTCCGAAAGGTTGTCGGAAGCTTTATGCCACTTGGGTCGAGATTGCAAAGAACTCAAGTACTCTTTGTGCCACCTAGCCCAGAATGACTGATGCAGATTCTGGACTAGTTGCCATCTCTTTAGAGTTCCAATCTTCAGTTCTTTAAAATTTGACTCTGGAACTGCAGCCAACGGTTCCATAGTCAAAAAGTGTCCGGGGGTGAGAGCAGATAATTCTCTTGTGTCTGAACTCATTGCCGTGATTGGCCGTGAATTTAGACATGCCTCAACCTTGGTGAGAACTGTGTATAATTCTTCGAATGTGAGGATCTGTTGTCCTATGACACGTGATAAATGAGTTTTTACCGACTTGACGAGCGCTTCCCATAAGCCCCCGAAGTGGGGTGCATGTGGAGGAATGAAGTGAAATGAGATATTTTGAGAGCTACAATAATCGGCTATTGCAGGGTCTCTATTTTGAGATTTGATAATTTGACGGAGTTCTCTATCAGCTCCAACAAAGTTGGTTCCGTGGTCGCTGTACAAATCTGAACATCGACCACGACGCGATACGAAACGCTGTAGAGCGGCAAGAAATGCGTGAGTAGTCAGCTCACTGACCAACTCCAGATGGCATGCCTTGGTGCTCATACAGACGAAGACGGAGATATAGCATTTTGATTTTGGGGCCCTTTTTAAATTTGACGTCTTAACATATAGGGGACCTGCAAAATCAAGTCCGGTCTTCGCGAAAGGTTTGATCTGCTGCACACGGGCCTCTGGGAGCTGGCCCATGATTGGAGTGTGCAAACGAGGACGGAGTCTGTAACAATTGGAGCATCGGAAAACAATAGTGCGAACGACTCGCCGACCAGAAAGAACCCAAAACTTTCGTTGCAAAAGTGACAATAAGGCGTTCGGTCCGGGGTGACCAAAATTGACATGGAAATGTTTGACAAGTAGATATGTCAATCGACTGTTACTCGGCAAGAGCACTGGGTGACGCTGCTCTGAACTGAGTTGAGACGCTTGAAGACGTCCACCGACTCTTAAAATATTAAATTCATCATTGAAAGGAGACAGCTTTCGAAGAGAATTAGACGGTTGTTTGTTTGCCTGTACGAGGTAGATATCGTTTGCGAAGTACTGAGCTTGAGTTAATTTTATCCAGATGGCCAAAGCATTGTCTAATTCAACAACTGTGAGAGCGGGGGAACCTTTCATTATGGCTCGATATTTGGGAGAACCGAAACGTAAACAATATGCTGTGACGCGTTTGAGTTTATTCAGAGACGACACTCTGTCTAACAAATTGGGCTCACCTTCAGTTAATAAAAGTGTCTGTGGTTGAGGGGTCGACTTCATCTCTAGAATTTTGTCGTCAGGATCGAGGGGCAGGGGTGGTTCGGCAAAATTCCACTCACCATTGGGCTGATACAAAAATGTTGGGCCGTTCCACCATGGTGAATAAGCAACGAGTTGTGAGGGTGTTAGACCACGGCTTGCGCAATCACTCGGATTTTCCTCTGAGCGAACGTGCCGCCAGACGTCTGGAGAAGTGTTGTCGTGGATCAGGCTGACTCTATTGCTTACATACATTTTCCAGCGACTAGGATGAGAGCGAATCCAATGCAAAGTTATAGTAGAGTCAGACCAGCACTGGATTTTATCAATTTTTATTTTTGTAGTGTACAATTTGATTGTGTATGACATAAGCTGAGAGAGCATTACAGCTGCACATAACTCGAGTCGAGGAAGTGAGATGGGTTTAAGCGGGGCTACCTTGGACTTTGCCATCAACAAGTGGGTAGAGATGGTGCCATTTTTAATAACACGCAGATAGACGACTGCTGCAAAGCCAGAGAGGGAACTATCTGAGAAGCCGTGAAGCTCTCGCACAGCCTCTTCTGTTGAAGAAAAATGTCGAGGTATAGAGATACGGGTGAGCAGATTGAGTTCATTCTTTATAGAGTTCCACTGGTTCAGTAAGTCATGTGGAATGGGGTCATCCCATCCAATCTTCAATGACCACAATTTCTGTATAATAATCTTGGAGAGGAACACGAGGGGCGTTATCCAACCCATAGGGTCATAAATACGTGCAATGTCTGAGAGAATGCCACGTTTTGTGGGAACTAGATTTGTGTAGTGAGTTTTATATGAGAAACTATCCGAGGCTGGGTCCCACTGGACTCCGAGAACCTTTAAATACGTGTGATCATCACCATTGAATGAAAAATTTGTGGGTTGTTTATTTTCACTCGGTACACCATCAAGACATTCAGGACGATTACTGGCCCATTTTCTGAGTTCGAATCTGCCAGCGTTTAGCAATGAGTTTAAATCGACAACGAGCTTACGAGCATTACCGACGGAGTCCGAACCAGCGAGGACATCATCGATGTAGGTTGAGTCGAGTAAAACGGGAGCGGCCAGAGGATACTTGTCCTTTTCATCAATAGCCAGCTGAATCAGTGTACGAATGGCTAGATATGGGGAGCTAGTCACACCGAATGTGACAGTGGTCAGAGTGTAGTCACCAATGGGCTCATTTTCATTAGCACGCCAGAGAATTTTTTGGTATTTTTGGTGGCTTTCCTGAATATTAATCTGTAAAAACATTTGCCGTATGTCGGCAATGAGAGCGATTTCATTCAAACGAAAGAGAGCTATGACATCCACAATATTTTTTTGTAATTTGGGGCCAGAGAGTAGGCAATCGTTCAGAGAATTTCCATTGTCGCTTCGGCATGAGGCGTCGAAGACGACACGATGTTTTGTGGTTGTGCTGTCTTTCAAAACAGCATGGTGAGGCAGATAGTATGAAGAGAGTGAGGTGTCTGCACAGAGAGACATGTAGCCATTTTTCAAGTAATTTTCCATAAACTCTACATAATCTTGCTTATAGACTGTGTTCGCTTTAAATTTGCGTTCGAGTGAATGAAAACGTTTGAGAGCAACTTCGCGAGAGTTACCTAAATTTGGGGGACTATTTTTAAAAGGCAAAGCGACTGAATACCTTCCAGTGCTGTCACGTACAGTATGCTCTGTGAAATATTTTTCACACTTTACATCGTTGGGATGGGGCAAATTTTTCTCTGGCGGCTCCTCGACCTTCCAGAACTGCTGGACTATACTGTCGAGGGACACGTGAAAGGAGTGAACGTCATGTGTCTGTGCAGGCACGGTAGTATCGAAAGTAGGGCCCATCAAGGCCCATCCAAATATGGTTTCGAGCCCCATGGGCGTACTGGGAGGGCCGGTTTTGACGCCACCCAGTAGGATTTGTTGTAAGATGTCTGATCCTAAAAGAATCGAAATCGGTGCGGGAATTCCAAAGCTGGGATCAGCTAGCGGAAGTCCAATTATGTGGTTCCATAGAGAAACTGGGAGAGGAGTATGGGGCAATTCACTGGTGATTTTTTGTATGCACATAGCCGATATCTTCAGCACGGGATGGCCGGAACGGGGCGAGATGGCTATGTCCACGGCGCCTCCGTCCACCTGGAGAGACAAGTTCGAGAGACCGTGGATGGAAGTGAAGCCAGGTCGACGTTTCAATTTTAATTTGTCAGCAAAATCATTTACTACGAACGAGCACTGGCTGCCAGTATCCAGCAGTGCCCTTGCGTCGTGATAGTGACCTTGACCGTCACGTACACGTAGGAGGACAGTAGCCAAAAGCACATGTGGGGAAGTTAAGACAGTCCTCCTGACCTGGGTAGAAAGCGAGCTAATCGATGGAGATTCCTTTGGGGCAGCGCTAGCGCTGGAAGGAGTGCTTGGGACAACAGTTGGGGGAGAACGATTATTTTCGACCTTTTCAAAGTGGAGCAAGCTGTGGTGCATTCTCGAGTTGCACGATCTACACGAATAAGTAGAGGTACAATTTTTAATACTGTGTTGGGTGGCGAGGCAGTTGAAGCACACACGAAGCTGCTTGGCCTTGTCGTACCTTTCATTTGGACTCATCTCTAAAAAGCTGGGCACTTTGACAGAGAATGAGCTTGACTACATGCCGGGCAGGCACGAGTCGGCTGAGTGTTCAGCATGGTGACGGCACCGAGCGAGTGTGAGTTCCGTGCGCTCCAGGACTGAGGTGTCTTGCGAGCGGCGCCGGATTGATAGTTCGAGGGGGTAGAAGCGGCCTGGCGCACGGGGTGTGCAGCCGGGCGTACGGGAGGTGCCGCTGTCTCGAGGGCTTGAGCACGTTTACGCAAAAATTCAATAAGTTCGCTGTAAGTGGGTATGTCACTCTGATTTAATAATTCAAATTGACGACGAGTTTGAATGCCCAGTTTATCGAGGATTATATTGAGGAGGAGGAATGACCACTCCTTTGTGGGGAAATTCAGTGCCTTTAGAGCGTTGACACTGTCAGATATCGATGAGATAAATGTTGAAAGACTCTGCGGGGTCGCGTTTTCAATCGAAGAGTTCGCTATGCGTCTGTAATGTGTTGTTGCTATATGTCTCATGTTCGCATAGCGTAACTTCAGCTCTGACCAAGCGACTTCAAAATTGTTAGCGGTGAGGGGCAAGTGTTGTATCATTTGAAGCGCTTCTCCGCTTAGGGACGAGCGCAAATAGTGAAGTCTTTTCACATCGCAAAGGGTTTTGTTGTCGATCACGAGTGATTTGAATATCGACTCGTAGCCGACCCAGGCGGTCACATCTTCACCAGAAAAGTGGGGTAATGCAATGGAAGGCAACTTAATATTAATTTTCTCAGTGGTTGTTTCATCGGTTTTAATATTTAAATTCGCATCTGAACCCATTTTTTCTTTCAGTGAAAATATATTGGAGCGGTAGGTATCGAACCATTTTTCCACTTCGACCAACTCTGGAGGCGTATCAGACGAACTGCTACTCAAGTTTGTACACAACTGGAAGAACAAATCCTCAGTTCTCTCAAATCTAGAAATCTCGTGTCTTACTTCTAACGAACGAGATACAGTATAAGAGGTTAGTGAGTTTAGATGGCTCACCAGTTTACATATTCTACGAAATTTATTGTAACTTGCTGCTGTTTCACTAGGTAACGGCGGCATATTGGCATTCAATAATTATTGAAACTGGCAAAACAAAATATTCAATATTTATATATAACTGGTACAATGAAATAAACAAATAGGGATTCGGAAATTATAAATAAATTGAGTATGAGTAGAGAGTACTATGTGTGTGGGGTATTTTAAATGTCGAGAATTCAAAATAATTTACGAAAGTGTGATTTCATGAGATAATAAAACAAACGAGAACAAATTTTCAATAATAAAAAATGTGGGTAGAAAAAAATAATATTTTTTGCTGAATAATTCACGAATCTAACAATCTTCCAAATTAACTAAGGTGAATTTCTAGGTCTTGATAATCATCCTAGGCTCTGAAGGACCATGTTTAATACCATAGGTTGATCTGGAAGACTGCCAGATGTCGTGAATGCAGAGTGAGTTTTCAGGAAAAGCAAGTAGATCGGACTCACCTGTTCTTCCTTTGCTCTCAGCCAACGCACACATAAACTCGCGCCTAGCAGCTCTTTCTTTTGCAATTAACAAGGAATGGAAACACGGAGAGCCGGCTCGATAGGGGCGGAACACAGCGGGTTGTTATAGGTTCGAACTGCTTCGCGTGTGGCGTTTGATTTTAATGGGAGAGCGAGAAAAAAAACCACGTGGAGACTACGTGGGAACAATATTTTTTAAATCGAACAAGAAGCTAAATAATTTCAGTAAGGAGTATTTACACACAAATATAAAAAACAGTGAGAGTGCAGTTCGGTAGCACTAGTAGCGCCATCTGTTTACTTGCAAATAAACTAGTCCGAACATCTAATTTAATCCGTCGTTTGGAATTATTATCATCTAATTGTTTTATGTTAGAAGACAGTTTATTATAAAATCTAACACTATTACAAATAAAGCTTTTTGAGGTTTTAGCTAATCTATGTCTTATTAGTTGTACATTATTCTTACACCGTGTATCATAGTTATGATTGTCGGAATTAAGAGAGGAATCATTAATGTATTTTCTGGCATAGCATATGTTCTGGTAAACATATGCACTTGGTAAAGTCATGATTCCTATCTCCCCGAACGCTGTCCTACAAGTATCTCTAGTTTTCATATTTAGGATGTACCGCAAGGCCCTCTTCTGTAATAAAAATATTCTATTTGAGTCTGCTGCATTTCCCCAAAACATAAGGCCATATGACATGATGCTCTCAAAATAGGCATGATAAACCGTCTTTGCAGCATGAGTTCCGCATAGCTCTTTAATTTTTTTTATAGCATAACAAGCGGAACTCAACTTACCAGCTAAAGAGTTTATGTGGGCTTTCCAAGTAAAACTTTTATCAAATATTACCCCAAGAAAAGTTAGTTCATTAGCAAGGTTTAATGACAAGTTTTCTGCAGTTTTTAATATGGCATCAGTGTTATTACATCTATGAGTACCTAGAGCAAAGTGCATAATGTTAGTTTTGTTAACATTTAGTAATAGATTGTTGCATTCGAACCATGATTTTAGAGATTCTACCAGCAGCTAGTCAACCAGCAGGGGTGACCTTTTTTGTAACGAATTAAATTTTATTATGTTTCGCATTGACTTATGTCATTTTTTTTATGTTTCCACCAGGTTGAGTCACTTTTGCCTAATGCTACTGACACGTTTGGCTACATCACCTATAAGATCCGTGATGTCAGCCTAGGTGAACTCGTTGCCATGTCAGTGTTTCCCTTTGGTCGTGCCGGCTACACTGAACTGGACGGAAATCACGAATTACTTACATAGCCGTTTCGAACGACCTTTCATTCAGTGCGGTGGTACCGGGCTGGTTAAACCCTACGACCTAGTAAGGTAAGAAGGGAAGGGGACTACAGTTTTACGTGAAATCCGAACCAAGGTCAGCCTCCAGCCGTCGAACGGTCATCCATCCAAGTTCTGACCGCGCCCAGGTGTGCTTATGATCACGAACATCAGTCGATCGATGAGCTACCGAGGCTGGCATGGAATAGAATTTAATGAAAATTATAGGATGTCTAGTCTATCTTATACTTTATTTCACACGTGCAGAAAAGGACGAACTTAATGCCTAGAGGCATTATAAAATGTTTCACAAAATATAATATTGACTGCTAGTTGGTTCCTATATTGTTGACACAAAAGAAGTATCTCGCTGGGAAGAACATAATGCACTGGGGTGTCACACAACACAATCGATCTGAAAAGGTTGCAGTGTCAGTGTAGCCCAACGCACGCACTCCAATCATATTAATATTTAATTTTGTTACCCATAATGTGGGTGATCACCTCCCCTCCATTTTTACAACGAATCAGCGCACGCCTGATTGCACCGCGTCGCTCCCGCGCGCCTCAGCAATGGCGACGCTGGTACTGGAATTACAAATGGCTTGTTTCTAGTTCAAACTTCTTAATGTTCTTGCAATCCACTATAGAGGTAGTGATTGATGTTGTGTAGAGCAAATGATGAGGAAGCGTGTGCTAGGTGGAGCAGACCGGTGGAGCGGTGGCGCCCACGCCCGAGGAACGGCACGTGGCCAACATGCAGATCAACGGCTACGAGAACCCCACCTACAAGTACTTCGAGGTCAAGGAGTAGAGCCCTCGCCGCTCCACCTTCGCCCTCAATGCCACCGTTGACCATCCACGCCGCCGCGCCGCTCTCGCTTCGGACGCCCGCCCGCCCGCCCCTCGCACTTCTGTCTTCTCTTCAACATTACAACGTCCAACAAACACGAATACATACAGCACATTGATTGTCGGAGGGATTATCGTCAGAGGCAGTATACCTACGTTAGATCAGTTTCTTGAGTCAACCAAGTGTCACTGCGTCACGGTGGCACAAGACAAGTGTAATTGTGTGTTTGTTAGTTTAGCTTGTAAACTAACTCATTCCGAGGGCGTCCTCGCCACGCATTTAATTTTGTGTGATCGGGCAACCGAAGCGTTTCATTAATTTTAATGATTAATTCCTGAGAATCTCACGTGTGTTAGCGACGCGTCGCTCGAGTCATTTTTTTTAAATTTATTCGTTACTTTATTGAAGTGATTTTAAGTTATTGTTTTGCACCAAAATATTTATATTAATTTTGTAAGTTAGTTTTAGGTGGACGCTCGCCGTCGCGTCGTCGACGCGAGTTTTATTAGTGGAGCCTTTAATTTTTTTATAATGATAATAACAATTTAGCGTTGAGTATCAATCGTCCATGTGCGCCGTGTACATACAAGTTCCGCGTACTCATTGTTTACCACCTTTACCTTTTATATTAACCGCTTTTTATTTATAAACTAGGTAGATTCTAACATAAATTTTATGTAATAAAAGCGAAAATATATTTTAATAATAATTAATGTGTATGTTAGTGAATATATGTATGTAACGTTGGTGAGTAACCCTCTTCCCCGTCTTCATCGGAGTCCCACCCGACTTCACCCACGCCACGTCTGCTCGCCACCTGGCTCAGCGGGTCGGCTCCCACTTTCCCTGTCCACTTGTCTAGTTTTACAACTTTTGCCTCACTCTTTTTATCAAAGATGAGTTATCGAAATTATATGGTAAAGTGTGAAGTGGGACGTGACGTGGGTGCGGAGCGCGCGAGGCTCCTACGGCCGCGCCGCGTCGTCAGGTTTCCATCTAGAGACAACCACCGCAGCATCCTCTCACCATCATCTCCTGGCGCACCTCACTTTTATATGTGGACTGTAGGTTTAAATCTTTCTACGTCGTCGTCGTCTTAAGATGTTTGTCGTATATGTATCTTGACACAATTTAAATGTGAACCCAGCACAGTCGTCCACGCGAAAACCGCACCGGTCGTAATCGCTAGATCGCTCGGTCGCGAGTCGGGAGGCCGTCGGATCCAAAAACTTAGCATTTATATTATCAAAGTTAACACAACATATTTTTACTCCGAACTTTACTAAAATATCGAGCGGTTGTTTGTTCCCGCCGAGCTGGTATTGTCGTAGAGCTGGTTCAGACGAACGAGCATTCCGACTCGCCCGCACCGACCGCGGCGCCGCCGCCTCCGGACAATACTCCGACATTATTTTCGAAATCAAATAGGTATGTACCATTTTACGGTGTAAGCTTAATAAGTGTATGTATGACTATATTAAGTAGATGTACAAAAAAAAGTAAATCATATTATAGGTGTTTAGCGGTCAGAATAGATGATAAATGGCAAAATATAAAATTATACTGCATTCGTCCGTTTACTGGTTAAGAATCGAGCTGTACGTAGCCCGTGCAGCACTGCAGAGCCGCGCTTTACTGTAGCCGCGCGCCGCGCTGCGCCGTGTCGCCGCTCGGGGGCGCCACTTGTTTACTCTGTGTTTTTATCTAACGTAATGAAATGAATGACAACAAAATTAATGTACGCAAAAGTATAGGTAAATAAGATGTAACTCTGCCTCAGTATTATATACTTATAAGCTATTTATATACACGTGTATGTATTTGTCTACGATGGAAGCGGTTGTAAGTAGAGTGATGTAGGTGGCGCCAGCTCCACACACACACACACATACACACACACACGCTCGAAGTGAAGTTAGCGAGTCATATCAACTTGTCATTTCGTCACATTCCATTTCGTGTACCTTGTTTTCCATGAATGAATGAGCATTGTGTAATTAATGTATACTTGTATACGTATGTACTTACAAACCCTCGTTTGCAATATTTATACATACATGTATTTAGTGGCTTCTTTATTCCGCATTATCTTATAGTAACTTTCTCTCGTAAGATCGATTAACTGTCGGTAACCACATTTATTCTAAGTAGGTACCTACCTTCTTGTAACGTCACTCGTTTTCAAAAAGCTCAAGAGGCCTTTTTGAGTTTCCTAAAGTCGGAGTCGCGCATCGACCCGGTCCGGATTTCATAATTTGATTTGTAACTGTGATGATAAGATAATAAAATAATTGGCTAAAGGTTACCGTCGTCGCTGTCGCTTCGACTATCCCGGTTGAGTTACGCAAATCATTCGCTGTGAGATATGATAATTTGATGATAGTTTTGTGTTTTCAATGGCTAATAATTGTGAGTTTGAAGTTCAAAATTGAAATCAATAAAATAGGTATGTAAATATTGGTGTTATTATTTTCCCCATACTCTACATTCTAATCCTCTTGATCTTTTCCCCCATCGTTTCTGCTACGCTTGCTGCCGATCATCAGTAGGTAGTAGGATTTTATAAAGTTCTTTACTGCCCTACAAATGAAGGAAAGCCACAGTGAGACTTTTGGCATTTTTACTTTTATATATAAGGTGTTTCGTTATTCATGTCGTTTCTTTCAGGGGGTTGTTCTGTATCCTAAACTGAGTAACTTTTGTTCTATAGCTTTTGGAAATGGAAAAAAAAAATTTACATTCCCCATACATTTGGAGGTTAGGTCTGCCCTTGAAAGTGTTTTTTTTTCCAATTTCGAAAAGCTGTAGAACAAAGTTACTCAGTTTAGGATACAGAACAACCCCCTGAAAGAAACGACATGAATAACGAAACACCTTATATATTTGTCATCCTGCTAACAATGTCGTCTTTGTAAAAAAAAAACCGTCAAGTGCGAGTTGAACTCGCGCACCAAGGGTTCCGTACCATCACACTAGGTGCCATGTCAGTGCTTCCCTTTATTTCATGTCGGCTACACTAAACTGGACGGAAAACACGAACTATTTACATAGCCGTTTCGACTGACGTATCGTTCAGTGCGGTGGTACCAACTCGGCCGGCATAAACCCTACGAAGGGTCAAGGGACCTACTGTTTAACGTGGAACCCGAACCACGGTCAGCCTCCAACGATCGAGCGGTCACACATCCAAGTACTGACCGCGCTCAGAATTGCATAACAACAGTCGACCCACCGCACCACCGAGGCTGAGAAAAATTTATGTATACCAAAATTATGTGTTTTGGGAAATCACAAAACGCCTAAATAAAAATTACATACAGCAATGGTTTGACTGTTAGGCATTCATGTAGTTGAAAGATACAAAAATTTTTTTTTATATGACATAACTCCAAATTTACTATTTTTTAGGATTTATCCTTTACGTGTGCTGTGAGACCTTGCTTCTTACCAAATTTCATTACGCTAGCTTAGTCAACGGGAAGTACCCTATAGGCTTTGATTTGAGTTGAGTGAGTATTACAATTTGACATACATGTCCGTATCTTTTGATCGCGTTGATTTAGAAGCTTGCATTTTCTATACCTCGAAGGGATCGCAGACCTTAGTATTTCATATTAATTTAAATTTTATATCTTGACCTGTTCCTGAAAAAAGGGTCTTGACATAAAAAACAAGCAATTTTTTTTTAATATCATATAACAACAAGTTTAAAATTTTCAGATTTTTTCCTTTACTTTTGCTTTGAGACCTTGCTTCTTACCAAATTTCATGATTCTAGGTTAACGGGAAATACCCTATAGGTTTTGATTTGATTTGAGTGAGTTTGCGAGTATCAAATCTGACATAGATGCCCGTATCTTTTGATTAGGTTAATTTAGAAGCTTGCATTTTCTACACCTTAAAGATATCATAGATCTTAGTATTTCGTATTAATTTCAATTTGATATCTTGTCCTCTTCCTGAGAAAAAGGGTCTTGTCTTACAAAACCAATTTTTTTTTTTTAATGTCATATAACAAGTTTACAATTTTCGGATTTTTTCCTTTACTTGTGCTATCAGACTTTGCTTCTTACCAAACTTCATGATTCTAGGTTGTCGGGAAATACCCTATAGGTTTTGATTTGATTTGAGTGAGTCTGCGAGTATGAAATTTGACATAGATGGCCGTATCTTTTGATTGCGTTAATTTAGAAACTTGTATTTTCTACGCCTTAAAGAGATCGTAGATCTTAGTATTCTGTATTAATTTCAATTTGATATCTTGATCCGTTCCTGAAAAAAAGGGTCCTTGACATGCAAAACAAACAAAAAAATTTTTTAATGTCAAACTACAATTTTACTATTTTCGGATTTTTTCCTTTACTTGTGCTGTGAGACCTTGCTTTTTACCAAATTTCATGATTCTAGGTTAACGGGAAGTACTCCATAGGTTTTGATTTGGTTTGCCAGTAGCAAAATATGTAACTAAAATGGCCGTATCTAGTGATTGCCTTGATTTAGAAGCTTGCATTTTCTATACCTCAAAGGGTTCGCCGACCTTAGTATTTGATATTAATTTCAACTTGATACCTCTACCCGTTCCTGAGAAAAAAGGTCTTGACAGACAGACAGACAGACAGACAGACAAACAACAAAGTGATCCTATAAGGGTTCCGTTTTTTCCTCCTTTGAGGTACGGAACCCTAATAAAGGCGTACGTCGTCATTTGGGCGCAGGAATAGCAAAAATAGGCGCATCTGCTGCAGAATGTATGTATGCTGCAGAATACCCTTCTAGACAAAACAAAGGATGTTTCTAACCAAAAACCAGATTTTTCAAAAGTCTTGTCTCCTGATATGCGCATCAATGTTTTGTAATAACTGTAAAATTGCCAAAAAGTCGTAACTACTTTAAATTAAAATGCAATACAAAATTATATCCGTGTTCATCCGCCATATCTGTGTTAATCCCCCTTTTTCATTTGCCTATTGTGACTGTAATTCCAACTACGCACAGTAATTGAGCATATTTTTCAATAATAAACTGAATACTTGCATTATCCAAAAGGAAGTAACTGATTGGAAACCTTGAAACTCCTGTAAATTAGTATTTTCCTAACACGCCTTTCTTCATTTGTAGGGGCAGAGGTTTGTTTGAATCGTATAATAAGGATACTTTTTATGCAATACATCCGGTAATTAAGGCTGAGTAGCACGATCAGCCAATATAATCTGCAAGAAGGTGCCATTCCGGAGACTTTAAGAATGCTGGCTATACTATACTGGACAAAAGGAGAACACAGCCGGGGCGGCCGAGGCTGCTGTGCTTTATCTATCGACGGTGCTGGCCGATGGTATGTACCAACCCCAACCCAGGCGGCCACAATGTGAGTCTGGGCAAAGAGCGAGGGACGTGGCTTTGTTTTACAGATATAAACAAAAATAAAATTAAAAATGTAGTTACTTATCTAAAACCCGACTGCTAAAAAAAGGAAACAAGGAAAGATCACTAGAAAATGCTGTAGTCGGGCTATCTGTCTGTTTCGATGCTTCGACATGATGGACTACAGCATTTTCTACTGGCCTTTTCTTGTTTCCTTAATTTTTTATTTACCAGTCAGGTTTTATAATTTTTTTATTTTATTTTTTATTTAATTCATTTTAGTGCTAAATTTTAATATGGTTATTAAGGCCCACTTGCACCAACACAAATTTAATATATAAACCAGTTTAACTCGCTAAACCAGTTTAAGCTAGCACCCTTTGACTGTGGGAACCGCGTTTAAATCCATAACTCGCTACTTAACTTTGAACTCGTGTTGGTGCAAGTGGAGCTAAGTATGGCATATTTTTGAAAGTTAGAGCTCTTGGCAATAGTAACCCAGTCGATGGGGTTTGAAGAAAAACTATTTTCAGACAGACGGCTTATTTTAAACAAAAAATAAGCATTGCTATTCAGAGGGGGAACGCTGCATCCGTCATGGGGACCATGCCCTTGTTCCCCATGTCGGAATACTTTTATTTGTAAGTATTTTTATTGTTTTAGATTAGTTTAGTTTGTAGTTTTATAAATATTTTATTCTGCAATAAATGTTATCTATTTTCAGACATACATACATACATATCACACACGCTGAATCCCGACAATCGGGGTAAGCAGAGTAATCGGTGTTGTGCTGCAAGCACTCTGGTAAATTACAGCACAACACCGACCACCACGTTTCGCAAAGTATTCGAACAAGATTCAATCGATCAAGCAGCAAGTAAGGCACGAAGACCCTCCTGCTGCATGACTCGGTGGAAGTACCGTGCCAAGGTGAGAGGTGGCGAACCTGTCGCCCTTTAGCACGGCATCTTGTCCTTATCCCTTAGTCGCCTTTTACAACATGCACGGGGAGAGATGCAGTGAGGCTATTCTTTTTCAGAGTTTGACAATATTAAAGGGCCGCCATTTTTTTATTTTCACATTAAATTTTTTTAGCAATCCACCGACACCTCATCCATATACCTAAAATCCATCAAGCCGTTTAGGCTACACAGCGTGCCAAAGTAATAGATATACATACATACACTCGAATAAAAACATAACCCTCCTTTTTGTTTCGCACAGTCGGATAAAATAAACCGGCCAAGTGCGAGTCCAACTCGCGCACCGAGGGATCCGTATCGCCATATCATGGTCAGCGCCACTCACGCCATCTATGGCGTGTTTTATGGAATGCTTCATATTAGTTAAAATCATGATTAGTCAAAATGCTTCATTCATACTCTTTTCGGTAGATGGCGCGCATACACTTTTTAGCTTCTTATATGGGGACCCCGTAAATTTTTTACTTTTCTTTATTTTTATTGTATTTTTTGTCATATCGGCCATAATAAATAAATAACACATACCTATTCTGTAAAAAATTCAACGGGCTACCTATTAAGGTTCAAGAGATATAGCCCTCGGACAGACGGACAGATAGACAGACAGACAGACAGACGGTGTAGGCTTAGTAATAGGGTCCCGTATGACGGCTAAGGAACCCTACTTATTTCTTTTAAAGCGCCATCTCGTACATTACTTACGAACAGATATTAACACAGTACATTTATTACGTCCAACAAGTTACCGGATTGATTTACAAGATGGCGCTATTAATTTTTATTAGTGACATCTCTGTACAAAATATCGTGTTATGCACACCGTTCCCGTAGGTAGAGTAGCATAGTAGAGTTTGTATTACGTACGTTACGTCTGCAAACTCTTTGAGTAGAGTATTGTATTGTATGTATGTAACTTATTATACGGGAGGGTTGTTTGCATCCCATCGTGGAAAACCAGCAGATGGCAGTAAAATTAAGTCACGTCCCATTTTTCCTTTGTTCTGTACGTATGTATGCGAAGAGTGAGAGCGATTATTATTATTAGAAACATTTATTGTCAATATTATTGTTTTTTGCTGATTAATTACATGTATTTTCTTTACTGTACTAGGAGACGGATAAAAACAACGTAAAATAAACAAAGCTTAGCTTGTTTTCAAGATACCTACTACCTCAGTGGCGGCTCTGGCAAATGAATTTTAGTGAGGCACCACCTACATAATAGCATTTTATTAATGTGTATTGCAGTTTTCATTTCGAGGACAGGACATGCCCAAAGTCTAGCAATAAATACACATCCATGTTGATTTTTTGTTTCTTTACCTTCAAGATAATTAAGTGAGGCGGTGTGAGGCGGCGCCTCACTTGCTTCACTTGGGGAACTTCAGCATCATTTTCAACATTAGCATCGCATCAGCATCCGCATTGATCGATGCTGATTATTAATGCTGATGTTCGAGTCGTGACAAACCTTCTCGGTACAGACTAGAAGCCGGAAAAGCAGCAAATAATAGTTCCAAATAGTTCCAAAGTTCCATCCAATACTAATAATTTAATTGCTAAGATAATTAATAAACTGGTACTGGTATCAGATTGAGTCTTTTTTTTTATTAAATGTCACAAAATTATGAAAACACAATCTTTTATTTCAATACCAACCAAAACTCAGTATTTTTCCCTTTTTTTAAAGAAAATAATTAAAATCAGCATCAGCATCAGCATTCGCTGATGTCAATGATAAAATATCAGCATCAGCATCAGCTGATGTGAAAAAATGTGCCTCAGCAACAACCCTGCTTTTTACCTGCTCGATGAATTAATCCTTCTATACTTTTGAATGCGTCGGCGTTAGCTAGTTAGTAGGTAGGTACTACACTTACTATAAATTAAAACAAATGTTTCGATAATCATATTTTATTTTTGCGATACGGGGGAACATTTACAAAATAAAAACTAACTAACTCTTTTAACATTTACAAAATTCATTTACTTATCAACACGTACTAGTTACGTCCGTATGTCCTAGTAATTATTGAATTACGATAACGACACACCGCCGCAAGCTAGTCTTGCCACAGACACAAGCGTTAGGCTAATATCACAGGAGTGCAGGCGGGAACGACCGCCTCGCTCTGTGCCGCGCGTCCGTCCAGACAGTCCTACCTACCCTACCTACCACACGCTCTCTTCCTGCCTCCTACTCCCCCTCCACGTCTCTCGCGACATTTCTCTTCCATAGACGGAGGTTACACGCTGGGTTTGGCATCAATTCAGTCCATCAGTCTGGTTAAACCATGGTCCAGTCCAGACTGACCGTTTAATCTAAAATTGATGGATGGATGGATTGGACTGATGGACCAGACTGGATTTGAAATATTTTGATACTAGACTGATGGCAGGCTGATAGTCCGAATGCATTTTACGTCTGGCGTCAGTCTGGCGTCAATCTGGTCGTGACCAAGGTCACGGACTGAACTGATGCCAAACCTAGCGTGTAACTTCCGTCATTTAGTAGCTCTTCTTACATGGGGTTCACACACACTATATTTTCATCAATACGTACGTTTTTAGTTATAGAAACTGACACGGTTGGCTACATCACCTACAACATCCGTGATTCCCATAACTCCTTGGTGAACTAGGTGCCGTGTCAGTGCTTCCCTTCGGTCGTGTCGGCTACACTGAACTGGACGGCAAACACGAACTATCAATTTACATAGCCGTTTCGACCGACTTTTCATTCAGTGGGATGGTATCAACCGGGGCGGGTTAAACCCTACTACCTAGTAAGGTAAGAAGGGAAGGGACGTACAGTTTTAGGTGGAATCTGAACCACCACGGTCAGCGCCCAACGGTCGTGCGGTCACCCATCCAAGTACTGACCGCGCCCAGGTGTGTTTGAATACAACCGACGACGGTCCACCGAGCGCAGGTACGTACCTACGTATAGTTGTTAAATATTCATGCAATTATTGATCGTGTGGATCCAACGATGTGGATCGGTTATTGATGTAAGTGAGCTCAGTCACTTTTTTTCCAGTAATACTAACAGAGAAATATTGAGCGTGTGAAGCCCACGTAATGTTAATAAGCATAAATCATACTCCATGGGGTTTCATTAAATAAAGCTATCATTCTGAAGGTGCAATTTTCAATAAAAATCGTTCAAAACTCGTGAACGTGAATTTCTCTCTCTCTCTCTCTATCGCACTGTCTCGCTCACTAAGCTCCATACGACTGTCTGCTCATCGCCCAAGCCATAGGACTCCTTACACTTACATATTTGTGCGATGAATCTAATGGCGCTCTCACACGTTTCATGACAGTACCCACCAAACAACACCAAACGAGGCCAATCGGTTTTTTTTAATGTAATCTGGTATGTGTGGCTGAGTCAGAGGGGTCACATGCTCCGATCAGCCAGTATCATATCTCTGAGAAGGTGCCATACCGGAGACTTCCTTTGGATTGTTGGCTATACTGGACTAGAGAACACGGCCGAGGCTGCTATGTGAATGGATATCTTACATCCAGTAAGGCCTTGCGCCCGGACTTCATACGTTCAATATTTTCATAAGCATTATCTGATGAGATGACTCAATACTTGTGTCGTCCGTCAGCGTTATTTTCAGTAATATAATATACTAACAAACAGAAAAATATATTACTGAGCGTGTTGTGAACCCCCCCGCGCCACACGGTCAGTGAGTCAGTCAGACAGACACAGTTGAGCAGTATTAAAATAAAAAAATAGTGCGGTGCGTCTGCCCTAATGCATTAGGTGAAGAATTTCTTCATTTATCTTCCAAATGACCGCATAATATTCTTAAAAGAGGCTTTCAAAATAAGTGCAGTATCCGCTTACATCAAGAAATGTGGGCGTGAGCGGTGGTAGGAGTAAAACTTAATTTAACTTATTGGCTTTTCCTAACTTTGAAAATAAGGCAAAAGGAACAATAGGTGTTCTAGGCGACATTATTCAGTGAAGTGGGCGTTAGATTTAGAAATGAGCTTCATAACCTTTGTGGGTGGGTGGCAAATTGTCATGACATTTTTTTGCCTTTAGTTTTAGTCTTTAGATAAAAATCACAATTATTTACATGGATGAAATTATATATAATATTATTCAAATGTTACAAGCCTGAAAACAATAATGGCTACCAAAATTTTTTTGTCTTTTCACCAACCGGTGATTAATTTAGTTTTTTTATTGATAACAATTTTCTCAGTAAATATTCAATTGAATAATTCCCTCCGTCTTATACCAATATTTTGGCAATGAGGTAACTTTGGATCTCTCTTATGTCTGTGCTTGACCAAATTAATGCATAGTATGCTCAACATTGTACGATGGGAAACATCTTTAGCATAAAACCACATCATTTAATATCCGACCGCGATATGTAGATTGTTTTATTATTTCACTACAGATATATTGCATAATAATAATAAATTTTAAAATGTGTGAAAGTCCAAGAGATTTAAATATTTAAGACTGTCTTTGGTGGAAGTAAAATTGTATGAGATATTTTTTTAATATAAAAAATTATCATTGTAGTAAGTTTTAGTATTTCGTCTTTTCTTCTCCCGCGACTGTAACACTCGAGTGTGACATTTAAAGGTCTGCCTGCAGGTAAGGGCGGCCGCCTACACGCAGGCACAAACAATACCAGATAAACTAAAGATGTTTCACATAGGTACGGTTGTATAACAGTCCCACTATACACGGTGACACTATGTGTCTTTCTCAAGCCCTTCTCACTATGCCCCTATGTGCCTTTCTCACTATGTGTCACTTGGTTTTTCTCAAGTCACATTGGAAACATTATTGATGAAAACATATACTTACATATGTAGTTATCTGTTCGTCTACTTAATTAAATTCATTACATAGCTAACAATTCCGGTACAGTAGGAACACATTTCGAAAAGAAATAACTTACTCGGTGACTAGCGAGTCGTAGGTAAAGCTTATGATAAAACTTATCGAAACAAAATTGTGCGTATTCAACTTTACAAAGTGCTCGTAGATTAAATGCAGTATGTAGGGAAAATTAAGTCTATATAAATACAAAGAATGGTTAGAGTAAAGAGAAGGGTAGGACAGTGTTCAGTGCTGGGGTGAGTGTAGTGGGGGGAGCGAGCGCGGCACTGGTCGTTCCCGGCCGTCTTTGCACTTAATTCCTTATTTCTTAATCTAAATCGATCTACGTTTAAATATAATAAAAACATCCCCTTGTCAGGCTCACGTCATTAAAAACTAACTAAACAACTTAATTTAGATAGGTACATAAAAATATATCTACTAAAACGAAAAAAATTGGCGTCGGTGTATATTTGAATAAGCATTGGTTTGTCATTTAGAGTTAGGTTGGAACACTGTGTGGGCACATTGGACCTTCTCCACCCGCTGCCGCCGCGCCGCGCCGCGCCGCGCGCCGGCCGCTCGGCTCGGCGACGTCCGCTCCGAGCACACTCCGAACGATGAGCGCCGACTTCATTACGTTTCCATCGGCACTTATTAGAGCTTTCGAAGCGGGGAATCGGAACTTGCGGGTCCCCTCGGGCTCCGGGCGGCGAGCACCGCAGTCTTTCATTAAAGTAATTTGTAACTAAATTTTGATTTAAATAGGTAATCTTAAAATTCGAGTTCACAGTCACGCAACTGTCTTCCTAATTGAGAAAGTTCACTTTGACGCGCGTCCACCGGTCGGAGCGGAGACGTCACGCACGCGCCGGCAACGCTCGACGGCGGCGGTGCGAGCGGGGCTGCAGCTGTGAGGGGCTCCCGAAGGCGCTGCCGGCGAGAGCTGAGCGGGTCCGACGGCTGGCGGTGGAGGGCTCACATCACAGCGGGAAGTGCACGTCGAGCGCGTCCGGCGAGAGCGGCGGCGGCGGGGGCGAGGGCGGCTGCGGCGCGGGCGCGGCGGCGGCGGGCGAGGCGGCGTGGCGGCGCGGTCACGAGTCGAGCACGGCGAGCATGCCGGGCAGCAGCAGGGGCAGGTCGGCGCGCGGCAGGTGCGGCAGGCGAGCGAGCCGCGCGCAGTCGCCGAGCTCGGGGATGGCGTCGAGGAGGGCGAGGCACTCGTCCTCGGCGGCGCGGCGCGCGCGCTTGCCGGCGCCCGCGCCGGCCGCCCACTCGTCGCACGGGTCGCGCGCGCGCCGCTCGCCGCGCCGCGCCTCCTTCTCGCGGCGCGCCTCCTCGCTCAGGCGGCAGTATGTGTTGTTGATGCAGACGGAGCGGCGCAGGTCGCGCGCGGGGTCGTCAATGTTCTCGAGCTTCTGGCTACAGATCTCGATGACGCGCTTGCGCTCCTCGTTGGCGCGCAGGCGCGCGGAGATCATGGAGAGGCGGGGGCGGGTGGTGGGCGCGGCGCGCGGCGGCCCGAACATGTCGTCCGTGTCGCAGGTCGCGTCCGGCGCGTCCTGCTGCTCCGCCGCCGAGCGCTCCTCCTGCGGCGTCATCTGCAACAACACACACCGCACTGTGTTAATTACATACACCTGAGCGCATTGAATCCGGGAACTACACCACCCTAGCTAGACTAGAGCTAGTTTTGTAATTTTGTAAAAACCTTCATCAGCGTTGTTTATCACTATCTCTACATTTTCTCTATTTTCTCTACTTTTTATAAAAGGCAACGTCAGTCTGTATGTATATATGTTTGAAGTAAACTCCGGGATCACTAAACAGATTTTGATGCGGTTTGCACCAATGGAAAGAGTAGTTCTTGAGGCTCACAGCCTTAGGGCTGAGCAGTATCAAAGAAAGCATAGTATGGACCGGAGAGAGAGAGAATATGAGAGAAGCGATGGTTTATTATAATATTTACGTTTAAATCCGATTTGCTATTAAACCGAGTCTACCGCGAGCGAAGTCGCGGGCAAAAGTTAGTAATATAAGCTTGCGCAAGCGGTTTGCGCAGTTATGGTGGAGCGGAGTAGAGTAACATGAAGGCGCGCCGCCGCGGTGACAAAGCGACCTCGATCCGTTCTAGTCTAGTTGCGTCTCAACTTAGTAATTTAATAAAATAACACAGCATACTTTCTCCAACACGTCTGCTCTGTTGTGTGTTAGACGATAGACAGGTAGTAGGTAATATAACCGCGCTCTATGTTGTAGGTTTCATAATCGTTTTTTCCTTGACCGCAGTGACGTGAATGTGCACATATTCTTTTGCAAATCCGAAAAATTCATTGGTGCTTATCTAAATTTCGAACTGCAGACATCTTCTGGTCGGGACCATCTAAGTAAGTGCATTGCCTCTTGTAAGACACAGCAACATTACGTGCGCCTCGCTGCGACACAATACAAGACGCACGACGACGCACGTGAGTTGGCGACTGTGACAGGGTTCTAAAGGTGACAATGTAATTAGAAACCCGAGTGAACATGCTCCAAGAGAAAATCTAATTGAGCATACAGCAGACTGGGTCTTAGGAAGGAAGCTAATATCATATCCCAATGGGCCAACGATACGTCTCATACATACACGTAAATACAGATAAGCAAGTAGAACCTTCTCACATTAACTAGCTAGTTCTGAAAGCTTCAGAAGGCGAACGACAATACCTACGCCAAGATCCTAAGGTAGCTTCTACTAACAGACCCAACAGTATATTTTGTTATTATGTTGTACATACACACTGTACAACACATACTGTTTCAGCCAATCTAATTTATTCTGTGTAGGTCTACTTCGATACATGGAACTGAACAAGAACCTCTGCTGTTCCAAACCATGCCAAACAGAAATATACCTACTTGCATAAATAATAATGTGTACCTTAGTTAGTACATACCATTGATTTTACAGGGTTTGTATTAATGTTGGTGATGAAGTAAATTGTATGCACCGTGCGACAAAAGCAGTTGTGTTCTTCCCTTTGAATTCTTCACAATATCAAATTTGTAGGGTTCCGTATCCGTACGGAAGCCTATTAATTATACGCCTACGGCGTCCGTCTGTCCGTCATACATTTAAAGCGCTGTATCGTTCGATCCGTAATAGGTAGCCGGTTAAAATTGCATCACAGAATATGTGTTATTTATTATCTATACATATAATAAAATCGTAGAGGTAAGAAAGTCTGTACATTGAATGTATTCGGAAAAAAACTAACCAGGGTGGCTTAAAATGAGATACTGAGCATGTTAGAACAGTTATTAAAATTTTTGTTTGTTTGTTTGTTTGTTTGTTTGTTTGTCTGTACGCGCATCACGCAAAAACCACTGAACGGAATTAGACGAAACTTTGTATAGTGGCAGTTTATATGCCGGGTTAACATAAGACGTAAAAAAAAAATAACCAAAATAAAAAAAAAATTAACAATTATAAACATTATTGCGCGTTTAAAATCACGTAGTCCAAAGTGCATAATTATATCTTGAGAACTGTCAGCAAATTCAATTTGAATAAAATATTCATTCGAAATTTAAAAATAAGTAGATACAACGAAAATGACAGTTCTTCTTTTTTATAACTTGAACACAATAGTCTATACATATCTATTCTTTCTATACATATCATAAAATCGTAAATGCAAAAATGTCTATTTGTACGCGCATCTCGCAAAAACCACTGAACGGAATTTGACGAAACTTTTTATAGTGACAGTGTATATCCCGGATGAACATAATAATTAAAAAATAGCAGCAGCAATAGTAGCAATAATAGCAGCAATAGTAGCAGCGAGGCCGAAGGCCGAGCTGCGTTCAGGAAGAAGCTAAACCATCTCGAATAAAGTTAATTAATATTAAAATTGAGTTAATTTAATTTAAATTTTATTATAAAGTCCACGCTTCTAACGGCAAATATACCGTGCATCCTAGAACCTCGCGGTTATTCCCGGCTGGATGGAAAGAGGCCCGATGCTATCACCTTAGTGCCATGGACTAAGGGTAGTTCTTTGATGTGGGACGCCACTTTTGTTCTCACATTGGCTCCAAGTCACGTTAGGACATCTTCAAGAGCGGCTGGCGCGGCCGAGGCGGGGGCGGAGAGCCTCAAACGCAGCAAATATAGAAATATAATTCAAGATTTCGAATTTGTTGCGTTTGCGGTTGAAACCCTCGGTCCTTGGCGCAGTGAAGCCAAAAGAGGCTTGAGCTGGTTGACGCAACTGGTGTCCCGTCATCAAGGGCTTATGTACTTCATTCAAAGGGTAAGCCTTGCCATCCAGCGGGGTAATGCCGCAAGTGCTCTAAGAACATTTAAAAATGCCCGTTTTGATAGTTATTTTAATGTTTGTTAGGTAGGTTTAATTCTTTAGTTATTAATATTACCGTTTTATTTTTATGAAATAAATAGATTGAGTAAACGATATTATATTCTATCGAAGAAAGGAAGTCTTTAAGGGCGAGGCCCGAAGGCGGAAGAGGGTTTTTGGTTTACCTGAACGGAGGTCGGCCTTCGGCCTCGCACTTAGTTCCTTCCTTTCTTCCAGAAGGTTTATCGTCTTCCTGAACGCAGCTCGGCCTTCGGCCTCGCCCTTACTTACTTCCTTTATTTGAGAAAGATTTATCGTTTACCTGAAAGCAGCTCGGCCTTCGGCCTCGCCCTTAGTTAGTTACTTTCTTTAAGAAGGTTTATCAATTACCTGAACGCAGCTCGGCCTTCGGCCTCGCCCTTAGTTACTTACATTCTTCTTTGGAATACGAATTTCACGCGAGCGGAGCCGCGGGCTCAGCTAGTATAATAATAAAGGAAAGAAAATGTTAAAAATGAAGGGGATGCTCATACAAGAAGCGTGTTTTTTTCACGTTTTTTTATGCTCTATCGTAAAAACGGTAAGTACATTAGAAGTGACTATAGTGCAAACTCTAAAGTAAAACAACAAATTCATTTTAATATTCTCTTTGTTTAGCGAACAGAACTATCTCGTGTACGATATTTCTGCGACCATGAGAATGCTATGCACGAAGTTGCTTATGATGACGATTGAAAACCGCAGCTTACGTGAGTCGGCGGCGCCAATTTTAGTATGTATAGTATAGTATAGTTGAATTAAATATTCAAGGGAATAATTATTGATAAACATAAAACCAACTTTTGTCGAAGATATTTGTGAAGTTGTGGTTTTCATTTGGGTATTTGCGGAGGCCTATTGGCTATATTATCCTCGTCTCGATAATGCAGTGTTATTAATCTCTTTGTGTTATTAAAGCAGTAGAAAAGTTGCTTATCCACTGTTTGAAGGGTTATATTCTAAATTGGTCAAAACTGGACTACATAATACAATATATTGGGCATGTCATACTATGTAGGTAACATACAAAGAGCCAAACAATCTTAGTCACGTTCTTTGTTGTTTATCTACCTGTAGATTAGTAGATTAGTTAGACCTATAGATTACTTAGACACCTACATACCTAGCAGATACCTGAAAGCAGTTATCATAACTGGAAAAATAATTCCAACAATGAGCATCTAACATCTAACGGAAGAGAGGGGGCGGAGCGGCCGAGCCAGAGCTTCTTTCCTCGCTCGCCCACTCCCTGACTAATTAGAATAAAGGATCCAGTACACGGTACGCCGGCTTTTCATCTCCTTTAACCCTAAAAACGCGCAGCCGAACACTTTAATTGAATAAGGGAAGCAATTTGAACAAGAGCTCGCGAAAATCTTACGTCCGAACTCGCAGCCACTGCTCTGCCGCTCCGCCCCGCCCGCCCCCAAGCAGGCTTCATACATAAGTAAGCGACGGTGATTTATTGAGGGGCACACCTAAACGCGGGCGACGTAGGGCAAGGCGGGTGAGGCGCGGGGCCGGGGGAGGACACACGAGGGCGGAGGGCGCGGAGGGCCCCCGCGTTCCTCCACCGCCTCTGCCGCCCGCGCGACCCTCTGTCGTAAAAAGGATACGTCATTATCCTGTAGCGCGCCGCCCTAATCCGCTGCGTATGCCTTTTGAATCTGATAATTTCGAAGCGATAAAGTAGAATGTTGAAGCTCGAATTAACCGCCAACAGTCTGTGACCGATAATTTGAAGGCTCGGAAGATTGCTCAGAATAAAGTTTCGCTAAACTTCCACGCACAACGGATAAGCTGGCGTTTCCTGCCCGCTCACACTTCAGCTAACTACGGTTAGGCACTCTACCTTCTCGTATACGCTTCGCTGAAATAGTTGTTATTGCTGCTTTAATAAATGTGCGCACTCAAAATCATGAAACTGTATACGAGAAATGTCGGCAGCAGAGCTTAATTTATTCCGCGTAGCGGTTCCTCTTATTTCCCGGAAGAGAGAACGTTGCTCCGTTCCGCTGCAAGAAATATTTATTCCCTTCACACTTCTATGAAAGCGAATAAAACTGTGAGGTTAGGAAATCAAGACCCTTCCACTAATTGCAATAATCATGTTGCATATTATCTCGACGTTTTCGCCTTGGAGGTTCTCGCCGACTCTTTGTCCCGTGCTCCTGAAGGCTTAAGGTTCTCAAAAAGGACGCGTAGCCAACAAGTAAAGCCGCGTATTCGTACCGGCTGAGAGGTGCTCATTCAATAGGATTACTCGAGCTCATCGACAGAAATAGAGCGAAATACTCGGCTGACGCGACGCTGCTATCGGCGCGACGACATGCGTAGTCGGCTGCATAAGTTTTCTGTTGTTTTAAGGATGACTTTCATTTGGACTTCTGAAACGAGCTTTAGTTGGAAGTTGGAAATGGGCGTGGATAGTTAGTTACTGCCGATGATGCTCAATCAGAATGGGCCAGACGCGCGGACGGAGCGGGGGAGTGATAGTAGTACATCGCGCGGCCGCTAGATGGCGCTAGACGCGGCGCACGGAATGTTTCGCTCGAGTCACGCGAAGTATGTCAACTCTACAATTTGTATCCGTTCGGTCGGGCTGTGCACGGTTGTATGTTGTAGCTACTTGCTCGGACGCTTCGCTTCGAGGAGGTTATCGTCTTCCCCATGCCCGGTTGCCGTGTCTCGCGGTCCCGCCCGCTTCGCCCCCGTACCGCGCTATGATCAAATATGCATGCACGAAGTCGTAAGGCGACGAGGAAGTTCAAAGTTGTAATTACCGAAATCAGAATAAGAGGTTTCATTTATTATTTCCAGAAGGAGAGTGGAAACACGTGTAGTTGGAATAACACAACATAGAGTTCAGTAGAGCATATATTATGGATGAGCATTGATATAGAGCGGTAGAGATAGGGCTACAAAAACACCAGCCTAGTGCGAATTGAACTCACGTACCGAGGTTTCCGCACCACAGACAAAAAAAAGTTCAAAAAACACGTTCTTGTCCCTTAACTTTTCACTTTTTTCATTTTTTTTATTATTTTTTGTTATATCTGCCAAAATTACACGTATTCTGTGAAAACATTTAACCGGCTAGCTATTACGGTTCCAAAGATACACGTACTGGGTACGGAAACCTAAAAAGAAGTAGAAGATATTATGTATAGATATAAATGTGTACAAAATTATTTGTGAACTAAATACGTGAAAAAAAATTGTCGTTGGAAAAATCGTCGTCGTTTCAGCCTCGGGCTCAGTCAGTAGGTATTTATTTACCTAGCTAGCTAGCTAGCTGGCCAGGGTATAGTAATGGACGAGTACTAGGTCTAAATAAGTTAACGAGTCCGAATGGCTAAAATTGTACTTTATTTTAAAGTAAAACATAATTCAATTTTCTGTCTAAGGAAGGGCACGAAGGCTCTCCTATATTTATCAAGTATAAATAAAAATAGTTAAATGGGTAGGTATGGAATGTTATCAAAGCATTTCGAATCGACCTTTGGGATATCACAAAAAGGTGTAGACGTTGTAATTTAAAAATTAAAATTATACAAATCGTATGTATTTAAGACGTATGACCGTTTTAGGAATTATTCAGATGTTGAAGACAAATAATTTACAAGGTCAGAACTATGATTTTTGATTGGGTCATTGTAACCAGTCATGATCATGGTAATCTAATGAACACAACTTGCTCCAGATGTCTTGTGTTAACAAAATACGTACATGTAATACCTACGTAATCCGGAAGTGTAATTTAAATATAATTATACACGTTGCTTATACACAAAGTCATTCAAACAAATATTTAAATCTTTGATTTTACATAACCAAAGGATATAACTATTCCTAAACGCCTTAATTGTGTCAGACTATGTAAATATAAAGATTTTGCACCTGCTCAACGAATTTATTTATCGTTTAGGTGTGCCTCCTCTATCCTTGTGAATGATTTTGCTGAAGCCAACCAGAAAGAAAAGAAGGCGAAACGGGAAACTAAGCCGCCGAAGCCCGCTTCCAATTGAACTATAACTAGATACTATGTGACCTTACTAGTGACCTATGCTGATGACACGGTGCTGATTTTCTCTGACAACAGGTGGATAGACACATATAAGAGAGCTGAATTGGGCTTAGGTATTATAAAGAAATGGCTGGATTTTAACTTATTAACATTAAATGTAGTAAAAACTAAATACATGTGCTACTCAATCACTGCGGCAGGAATGCCTGATGATAAAATGAATGTGATTAAACTGCATACATGCTCAAATACCACAACATGCACGTGTGAGCTACTGGAAAATGTGACAAAAATAAAATATTTAGGAATTGTCTTAGATAACCACCTGAGCTGGCAGCCACATATAGAAGGACTTGCAGCGAGGTTAAGAAAACTTATTTATTTCTTTAAGGCAATAAGAAACTGCGCCGATAACAAACTCCTGCGTACCGTCTACTATGCTCTAAGTGAGTCTGTTATCATGTATTGTATCACTGTCTGGGGTGGCGCAGCAAAAACAAACCTGATAGAGCTAGAGCGAGCTCAGCGTGCTATCCTGAGAGTGATCTTCAAAAAGCCCTATCGTTATAGCACTTTCTCACTACTATTGTCTGACGGAGAGAATTTGCTGTTCTGAAACAGCAAATTCTCTCCGTCAGACAATTATACATAAGTCGCCTTATTTTGAACAAGGCCAATATGCAAAACCCACAGAAAATGATCATGGACAGACCACGGACAAGGCTTTGCGGTAACCACCAACCACCTAAATTTAGAACTACATTCGCTCAGCGGTCTAGACTATTTCTTACCCAACATCTACTTAACAAAGCTAAAAAAGAGTGTGATTTTGCAAAAGAAACAGCAAAAGTCAGAAGAAAAAAAATATTAAAAACATGGTTAAATACCCTAGATTACATAAAAACGGAAAACCTATTTATTATAATAAAATAAAACGTCAAAAAAATACTGCCTTGCTAAGCATGTAGCCTTATTTAGAATATTTTACTCTGTCTGTGATACAATTAATAAATTATTATTATTTATTCATTTTATATTTCTGCAATGAATTAATTTAAAATCAAATTACAATTGTTCGTGACATTTTTTATTTATTTATTATCAAATTTTAAATTGATTGATTTTATTATTATATTTTATTTTAATTTTAATTTTAATAATTCTACACAACTGTATATTTGAAATGATTACACAATGTTTAGATTTTAAATTTAGAATTTAAGTAATTTACGTAGTTATATAAAAAAATTTTAAATGTATATTCTTTTGTTTTGTTTATATCAGATGGGAATAATCATTAATTACCTTTTCATTTTATAAATTGTTTGTGTTCCATTATTTTTTAATATAATAACTAATTGCATGATAAATTTTAATGAGCGCATGTTTATGATTATTATAATTTGTTAAAGAATGCACTCCTGCAAGACAGATTTATCTAGTGCAGGATGCCAATGCTATGTACTCTGTGTTTTTTAAAATTAATAAATAAATAAATTCATAATAAATTAATAATAATTAATAATAAATTAATAATTAATAATAAATTAATACTGACAACAGGCAAGGGCTATACAGTTCGTTAACGTAGGACAGAGATAGAAGCTACTGTTTATATTCTGACAGCTGTCATACACAGTTTGACGATGGTGACTGTATAGCGATAGCGACAAACACGTTAGTCGGTAGTAATAACAAGGTTACGGAGTGGATGCGTTAGTTGATAAATATTTGTCACTCACTGCTGCACGATTGCGTCTTTAGCAGTCACCTACTTAAGTAACACACACAACTGCAACTTTTGCTAGCAGTTCTAGTCCAGCTTATAATTCAAGTCTAAATTACATTTACGAATAAATATGACGACGATGCATCCAAACTACCGTTCGAGCATTACCGTACTGACTTAAAATCAAACTCAAAAAAATAAAAAATAAAGACGAGACGCGTGTGCTGGGAACCACAGAAACCACGACACTACCACCACCGTGCTGGCAAGTAATTTCGATATTGCATCGAAAGTGTCGCTGCAGCGTTACTTTCGCCACTATCCTATTCTAATAATTCTTTATTCTTTATTCATCATTTGTATGGTAGTACACTACCCTTGAATTTGTCCTGTCACTTAATGTATAAATTGCAATCGAATGTTGTCATCGGGGAGGTACGAAAATAAAAATAAACCGGCCAAGTGCGAGGCGGACTGGCTCACGGAGGGTTCCGTATCACCACGTAATTGGCCGGTTTTTATTTTGATGTTTTACGCCCTTCGTAAATCCTCACGTCATCTATCAGTGACCATTTTCATACCTTTCAGTTCATACTTTTCTAGTTAAAATGTTAGTTAAATGATCATTCGGTAGATAGTGAAGCTGGCTATTCCACATAATATGTTAATGTATGAGAACTCCAAAATATTTGTTGGTATATATCAGCTATAATAACGCATATTTTGCGAAAATTTCAACAGACAGACAGACGGCGGCGCGGCGTAGGCTTAGTAATAGGCTTCCGTATGCATACGAAACCCTAAAAATTATAACGTCGCTTCCATACCAATTTTTTACGACTTATTTTCACGCAAATTCGGCTTACGAGTCGCCATGATGCACGGCTAGAGATGATGACGGGTCATCCCGCGCGCCGCGGCAGCCGCGCCGTGCCGCCGCTTTTCGTCTAGATCGCTGCCCCCAACCGTTGAGTTTGACGCTCCTATACTTTCACCTTCAGCGGAGCCGCGGTCGCGACGGCAGCCAGCGCCGACGCCAAGGCCGCCGCGCGTGCTACTTCTTACACGATACAACACAACGGCGCCGCAGCAGCGGCACAGAACAACCGCGCGGGGCGGGCGGTGCGGTGGCTGCAGCGACGTAGCCTCCCACTACCGCTTCTGCTAATACTATCGCGACTCAATGGCTCAACTCAACACAGCTCATTTGTAGTTTCAGTTGCATTAGCAAACAGCGACTAGTGAGCAAGCGATAAAGTTCTTGCCTTGCGAGAGGCACTCAGTTCGATATCCGCCGTGCATAAATTTCCTTCTCATTCTTAGTTTGATTGAAATGTCTTTGTCATTTTATTTTATTTATTCTAAAGGTGGGTTTTTGGGACGGGTGGGAAGGTGGGGTTTTTGTTTCACGGGGACACATGCAGCGGGGCTATTATTTTTAAGTACCGGCCCCACAAGGTATATATTTCGACTAGTATTTCGATATGAATATGGTGTAATTACATCATGCAAGTGTAGTCAAGCAAGTGTAGAGGGTGATTTGGAACGGCTTCCCATGCCGCAGCGCGGCGCTGGCGTCGCGACGCGACGCCACTTCATAATGATCATCGAATTTATTTAGTTTATTGGGAAGTGTAGTACGGTATGGGTCGCTGGACGCCTGCCAACTGGGGCCGTCGTGTAGTACCGTTCCTACTTACATTCCAGATAAATGAAACCGATATAATATTATAGAACTTCCTATCAATATTCAACAAGGTACCAAAATATCTACGAGTATTTAAAATTCAATTATATCTATGAACTGTATTTAGGATATTTCTACAATATCTTCCAGTTTCCATGCCCTCGCGGACCCGTGCTAGACCTTCAATAGAAAATAGGAATCCTGATATGCAGTTTTTATTTATGAATAACATTGAAGAAGTACCTACTTTTTTACCGAAACAAATATCTTTAAAGTGATAAGTTCACCTTTACATTAACATAACCGTACTAGTGCTTATTACAAACTGTTTGGAATATGTACGTATGTATATAATTTGTTGTTAATTTATTTTCTTCGCTACTAAACATAATGTGTACGTATGTTTAGTAGGCACGGCTCACTAGACGCTAAGTGAGTTTAAAAAGTTTTTGCAAAGAGAACTAAGGCTCCAGTAACGTTGCAGTAAAATGCAGTGGCGGTGCATCACTGCAAATCGTCGGGTACCGGAGCAAGTGCAGTGGGAGGCGGCGGCGGGGGCGGAGCGGGGGCGGGACGGGGGCGGCGTCGCATAGCCGTTACCTATGCACTTGCTAACCAACTATACACGCGATTCTATAACTGTACTGACAGTACAGTTGGCTCTTCAAGTGGAAATGCATATGTAGCACCACGCTTGCCTCACCAATAAGGTCGATTGAGAGAATTACATTATACTATTATAACTCCACCATACATACATACAACGCGCTGTATTCCGACAACCGGCGTAAGCGCAGAGTAGTAGGCGTTGTGCTGCAAGTACTCTTGTAAATTACAGCACAGCACCGACCAACACATTTAGCAGAGTATTAATTAGGACAAGACAACTATCAAGTAGCAAGTAAGGCACGAAGATCCACCTGCTACATGCATGACTCGGTGGAAGCACCGTGCCAAAGTGGGAGGTGGTTATCCTGTTGCCCTTATGCACGGCATCTTGTCCTTATCCCTAAGTCGCCTTTGCAACATGCACGGGGAGAGATTCAGTAGGGTTATTCACTTTAAATACCGACCTCACAGGGCCCTCCACCATTTGGTATGGTAAGTATGGTACGGAGTCCACCATTTGCAGAGAAATAGTGTAATACATACATGTAATGCAAGTACAATGACATTTTAACTGTGTTCGCAGCTATCTACAAAAAAAAAAAAACCTAAATGTGGTTTGGATTATTCTTTCATGGGTACTTTCAAATATTTATTTTCTCACCACAATAAAGATCCAGCAGTCAAATGGGGGAATCAAAGGGCTGAATATATTCATAACGATAAAGGTATACCTACAGCTAGATTCGTTAGTCCATTCAGCGACATATCAAAACCTAATATGTATGAATAAGAATGTCCTACCTATGTATGGGTAGAGTTTACTCGCGCTCTGCAATACGTAGGTACTAGTGCGGGAAGTAGCGTCACGCGTCACAGTGCAAATAAATAACCAGAAACGGAATTGGCAGACATTTCACGTTGTTGTCAATTCATGGTCGGCATGCACTACATTTGCACCAGACTAAACGAGTGTTACAGATACTTACACACATAGGTATATCTGACACAACTATAATTTAGATTTATTTATATTGAATATTGAAATATAATATTAAAATGACATGTGATTTTGTGATTAATCATCACAAATTGTTTTGTAATATTGGTAGACATATCTACTCAATTATTAGACATTATTTCACCGTGTGGGGCCGGTACTTAAAAATAATATCCCCACTGCATCTCTCCCCATGCATGTCGTAAAAGGCGACTAAGGGATAAGGACAAGATGCCGTGCTAAAGGGCGACAGGATCGCCACCTCTCACCTTGGCACGGTACTTTCACCGAGTCATGCAGCAGGTGGGTCTTCGTGCCTTACTTGCTGCTTGATCGATTGAATCTTGTTCGAATACTTTGCGAAACGTGGTGGTCGGTGTTGTGCTGTAATTGACCAGAGTACTTGCAGCGACTACTCTGCTTACCCCGATTATCGGGATTCAGCGTGTGTGATATGTATATGTATGTATGTATTTCATAATTTCTTTATTATATAATCCGAGTTCATCTACGCCATGGGTTTCTGTTTTAATTACATGTTTAAAAAAATATTAACGTAAGTATTTTAATGTATTGTAGGAACGATGACGATGACAAACGTTATTCAAAATATTTCTTCTAACCTCGAACAAGAGCGATAAGATAATGATTTTTAATGTTCATCGCTTAAAATAAACAGTCAACCGCTTCAGTTGTATATTGATAAGAACTAATGGCAGTTTGACAACCTCATTAGTTCAGTGTTATTTTACGTTAGGAAATCGCATTAAATAATGCCTACTTGTACGCTATTAAAACTGCACATATCGCTTTCTTCGTTTAAAGATAATGGAATAATAATATAATGTGGGTTTTGTATCGCTCAAATTACTAACTACAAATTGCAAGACAAAATAAGGCTATCACGAAGCGCAGAGTCAAAATGCTCGTCAAAATGAATTAATGGAGCGCTATCGATGCACCACTAGCAGATAAGTACGGTTATACAATAAAATCAATATTTTTACAATCGGGGGCTTGTATTTTATTGCCCACACGTGCAGAGTCGAGCCGACATGTGGGTAGCGTGCAGTGTGTGGGTAACTGTACCCACCTACCCACGTCTCTGTGTGCGCTCAACTCACGTAGCGGTAGGTAGGTATGGAAGTAAGTGTATTGCTTGATAGCCGAGGGGTGCTTGGGCTCCGGATGCTCCGGGGATGAAACCGAGAATCGGGGACGAAAGGAATAGACGGGGACGCATCGTGCGTAATCCCTTTGTTACCGGTCACACCGTTTAAGTGGCCTTTTTATGGGCTACGAACTAGACAATGCTGTTAGATCATTAGTGAGAATTAGTTTGACAATTTTATCGGTTGTGTGTGACAGCGAAATATGAAATTCAAGAGTACTTTGAGTGTTGCAGAAGGACCCTGTCTTAAAACTATATTCCATATTCCATAAAATTCCATAAAAAAAAAAATTATATTAAAATTATATAATATATTTTCAAATAACTTCACCCGAAATCCACGAAAACGTATGAACTCACATTTCGTTACACGTAAAAAAAAACGAAGCATTCAGGGCCAAGGTCCCGATAAAGCTAAAAATGTAAAGCGAGAATCCAACCTGTAACCTTACTTTGCATTCGGACAGCGACAGTTGAAGTTGAGCACGCTGCTCGCTCGGGCACCGTCCAACAAGTCTGCATTACAAGTTTCCCTCGCTATATTCGTATGCTAATATGTCGTAATTGTGTACCCTATTTTCGCCTGACAGTAGAATATAGCCGTGTGTTGAGTCTCTGTCACAGAGTTGGCAATATTCCATCTCGAGCGACCGCGGTCCAGCCGTCGTTTGTGAACCGACGACAGATATGCAGAAATGTAGAGTCCACGAAATCCTCATATTTTGCTGCCTGTAATCCAGGGCCAAAATGTTGTGTCGTCCGGGGATTGTCGTTATGATAAACTGCTGATTAAATTGTAAATTTAAATTCAGAACATTGCCTGAAGGGAAATGAAGGGAGGCACTGACATGGCACCTAGTTCACCCGGTGTTATGGGCTGACATCACAGATGTTGTAGTTTAGTTGATGTAGCCAACCGTGTCAGTTTCCATATTAAAAAAAACTACAAAACATAATATTTCCGAGGAGCTGGTGCAACAATGCAAAACTGTAGAGTTCACGAAGTCATCATATTTTGCTGCTTGTAATCCAAGCCAAAGTGTTCTATGGTCTAGGGAAGGATTGTCTTTCTTATAAAGATACCTAAGAAGATAAATTACCCTTTAATTCCTTCCTCCTCCTTCCTAATTCAGAACATTGCTGAGTATTGATGCTACATGGTATTATAATATCGTACGGTGTCGGGTCCAACGAAACAGAATATTTCCGTTTTGAAAAGAGCTTACACAGAATAGCAATATCCACGATGTCAAAAACTGTCTCCAATCATTTTCAAAGGCACGGGTATTTGAAGGATGTGATATATTTCTAAATAGGTAGAATTTATATCTAAGAAAAACATGTGGCCTAGAAAAAGAGTTTGAGTTTCAGAATTTATTTATTTAACAGTTTTAGTTATTTATTTCGCACTTAAGGACACACAATGTTACAATATTTCGCTGACACCAACGCATATTCAGTATCGTTCGTCATCATAAATAATAAATAAATAAATCATTTGATCAAAGCAAGTTGACATTTCATTTGGGAAATTGTATTTTAAGGCAGAGAACGAATCGTTCGGTGCTTGAATTAATGTTGCGTCATGTGAAAGATAAGTGAGTAAGTAATTTACTTTTGGACACTAAACTAAAGAAAAATAAAATAACTTTAGTGGTAGATAAACTTGTTGTTTTAGCTTTAACTAACCTTGATGATCCTGTAGAAAATAATAGACCATTTGTTAACTTTTCTGAAACAATTCAGGCGATCGTGCCTGAGGGCAGGCTGGCTCTTAACGACAAAGGCTTAGAAGCCACGCCTAGGTAACTTAGGAGCGAAGTAAACAACACTTTTTATGTGCATACTACTCATAAACTTGTATTATGTAGTAAATAGTAACCTCTTGCAAAACATAAGTCGTCATTCGTACGCACTCGCAGTCAGGCTTCCACCGCACGTAAGCCATTTGCACGGAAACAACGTGAGAACACCATTTTCTTTGTGTTTCTTCCAGTCAACCTTGTACATAAGACCACTTTAACAACAGTCTTAATACGAAAAAGCAACATATATAAAAGAAAGCGATCAGATTGAGAATTCGAATAGCAATATTTTTTTAATTAACCTAAGTATAATAAACGACGATTTCGGAAAAAAACAATAGCGGCGCGGCGGCCTCATACAATATAACTCACAAAATATATGTCATGCCACGAAAGTGTCACCAATTACATACAAAATAGACGTGTATGGAGAGATAGGTATAAAGAATTATGACAGTGAAAGTTTCCACCAGCCTTCAAGTTTATTTACTCAACGTCAAGCTCAACACACACTCAACGCCACAGAATATAATGTCACGGCAATTATCGCAAGACGAGTCAATCGCGCGAGTACTGGAAAAGAGATTAAATGACAAGTGTTGAGGAATGATCGACGCGTGTACGACCGGTTTCAATTTCAAGAAGGTTCCCGCCGCTCGCCGCCACGCCGCCGCCGCCACCCCCGCCCCCCGCCGATCTGTGCGATCATCGATACAGTTATTATAGCAATTTGTCGCATTTAAAGACTTTTGAGCGTACTTTAATATGTAGATAGTTTTATAGACAGTGCTCTACAGATGCTCTCAATGCTAGATTATTAATTAAACTAGCTGCAATATCCGAATCTGCTAAATTTTTCAATAATTATTATCCCATATATTATGTACATACATATTTTTCATGAAACAGTGAGGGTGAGTGAGTTTTCATGAAACACGAAACAATGTAAATAGTAAAGGCCATTATTTTTACTTACTTACTTACAGGACTCAATTTTACAATGTTTTATATTTTATTATATTATGTCTTTGTTTTATGAAAAATAGCACGTTTATTATGTCGATGTTTTCTATGAACCCAATTAGAATTTGCCCAGTTTTCGAATTAGAACATGGCCCGAAATAATGATTATCGCTAGAGTGAGTCTAGTATCGAGTTTCTGTGTTTCTCGGTGGAGGGCCCCGTTTCTATGGCAGCCATTCCATTTGCTACTTCGCTAGCGTAGGTAGCGTAACCTTCGCTGGATGTTGTTACCTACAAACAACCACGTGAACACGAGAGAGAAGCTGGGTGGAGTGGATCCCGTGTAGGTGTCAGTGAGTAGTTTAGGTAGGACAGGGTGTGGTAATGTAGACCCTACCGTATTTCCCGATGTAATAAAAATATAATAGGTATTGAAGCGAAAAATAAAACTTTCCGCAAATTTCCTTTTTTTTTTTTATTTTAGACTCAGTAGTTTCGGAGATAAGATGGGGGGAGGGGGAATGCTAGATTTTTGAATAATTTCTTTAATATCTTTTAATGTATGCATTTTAAAATTATAAAAAATATTTATCATTTTATATTATATTTGTATTCCTTATACATAACGAGCCCTTTTCTTTGATGCCACACGATGCACTTAAAAAAACTTTCTAATTTGTCCCCCAAAATCGAAATTCATTCATTTACGCTATACGTCCGTGTTTGGGACATCAAGCCATCAACCTCTATGTATATACCAAATTTAAACTTTTTTGGTTCAGTAGATTTGAAGAAAATAAGTTGTGACAGACACACAGACACAAGATGATCATATAAGGGTTCCGTTTTATCCTCGTTTGATGTACGCAACCCTAAAACATAAAAATATTTTTTTACTATACACAGAGGGGCAACGCAGCCAGTATGCTGGGTACCGCTGGGGGGTCGACGACGGTCGAATTGGAGGATTTTTTTTTTACTTTAACATAAAGTTTTTTTTTTATTATTTATTTATATTAGTATATTATTTCTCTTATGTTATATTGTTATGTTATGTTAAGCAATACAATTTCTATACACATAAAACGTGAAATACATATAATATTGGGTTATTAATCACAAATTATTCGATATACATACTTGCAATTTAAGACAATAGAATTTGCTACTTTTCGAAATAATTAACGCATCGTTAATACTCATACCTGTGTTATACACTGTAGTTATAGTCAAACTCTTCAATGTCGGACGCACAATCAAATTAAACGTCAAATAAAATAACAGCAGCATTACGTTTGTCATCTCGATTCTCTCTGATGGCTGACGAAACTGCTCTACTAGTCACTCGACCGCTACCGCAATCTCGCCAGTTCCCCGACTAGTATTCGAACTTGTCGAGGATCCTATTCAAACTGTTCTACTGAACACCAAACCTTTTACCCGACTGGTCGGTGGTTCGATACGATTTGACAAGCCGATTTTGCACGATTCTGCCTAAATCGAACCAACATTCCACAATGTAGCGAAGACTGCACTCTATAGCTTTGTTATGTTGACTTGGCCGGCTCCGTCCACTTCGCCAATGGTTTCATTTGCTAATTCTTTCTTTAGATTGAACTAATTGATCGGAACTTTGGAACAGATTCTATGGCGCAGATTTTCAGCGGGTGACTCTGCTAAATATGCGCTCATCGCTGATTAACGTAACGGGACTGGCTTATACGCGGTAGGATGTAGGTGATTAACTAACACAGCATCTCATCACATAATACATACATGCTCACCCGTGCCGCAGTGTCGGACAGGGCTCGAGCCATTTAAATTTAGCAAATCTCCCGATAGTCCGGTAATCAGTCGATCGACTGATCGGACATTCAGTCGTTCGTTCCGATCGTTTACTTTAAAGAAAGCAGCGATTGATCGTGCGACTGGTAGGGCGATCTGCGCGTCAATAAGTCGTTTAGTCAAAAGGCAAGTCACGAAGGAAAGGGCCACCGCCGCAGTAAACCGTTTCGGTAATACTTTTAACGACGCGTTTTATGGGTGGATTTCGGGACAATAGAGAGAGAGAGAGAGAGATAGACAGAGCGGAGGTAGACAAGGGCAGGTGTTGACGACCTTATTGGACGCACAAAGAGTTGAGGCAATCTCGAGTCATTTCGACATCACTCACTCACTAGACGGGAAAGTTGCGGAAGAATCAATTACTAAAGTGACTGTAAGCACTCTTCGGTGAATGGAAAAGATAAGGAGGCGTCATTAAGATTATTCTCGAATAAAACCATTCTGTTTGAATTTATAACTAACAAAATTTTATTAGAATAGATTTGGCAGTGATCCTATGAGCGGAATTTCTTGTGATTTAGACTCGTATTAATTGATTTTTTCATGTTGGAAGCCAACACACATTAATATCGTTTACAATTAAATTGTATACATCAGAAAAAGTATTTTCGTATTAGTTTTAACAAATTTACGTAAAAACTCTTTTTAAATCGTCTTTTACATTTCTATCTTGCACAGCACAAGGAAAATATAATTACAATAAATTAAATTATGAGCAATCCTAATTCAGGCGTACATTATACAGTTGACTAGACACACACAGTCAGCATCGACAGATTCCGAGCTCGCGCGCGCGGACTCGTTTCCCTAGCGCCACCGATACTGCTCCAATTCAACTAACGAGCTCCAATTAGCAGGTAAAGATGTGTTAGCAACTAGACATTATTGTCTTCGCGCAGGTGTTTCGCGGGAGGCGCTCAAGTTTCAAAAAGATCCGCCTTTGAGCTCCTTAAAATCCTTTTATTGCCTACCTGTAGGTAAGTACTTTGTTTCAGTGTTAAAAATACGACTTTGTGTTGTCAGCGTGTGAATGCTCATTAATTTGATCCAGCAAAGGGATACCGAAACCATTATTTTAAAAGATGAAAGTGACTAGATTTGTATATGTTTTTGCTCGGTCGGTATGCAAATCCGGCTCTAAAAGTGAAAGAGTTTGACCTAATTATATCGTTTCAAATGGACTGTGATCATGAGAAAGAGTATCGACAATGTGCCTATCGGTCGGTGAGCCAAAGTAGTGATTAAGAGGTTCCCCGATCCCTTGGTGCCCAGGATGGCTCGAGAAATAAAGAAAAAAAAACAAGTTTGGGCTCATTCACCCTCACGTAGGCAGCGCCTGCGCCCCTCCGGATAGCACGCTTGCGCGCAGGTGCGAGCGCGCGCGCTTGACGGAAGTACGAGCGCACGAGGTGATGTAAGCGATGAAGTATGATGTTCGTTACATTGGAGTGAATAAAAAAACTCGCGGTGAAAGTCTCGCGGCAAGTGTATCGCGCGCCGGCTCCGCCGCCGCTGCCGCCGCCGCCGCCCGCCGCGAGCCGAACTACGCGAGAAAGAAATACATACGGTATTATTTTCCGACAGCAGCTGGCGGCGTCGCGTCGCGTCGTCCACGAACAGCTGGATGTGTCTAGTCGACAGGATAGGACAGTCACCGAAATGATTCACGTACGAAATATCAATTAGATATTTCCTCGCAGACCGTGTCGCGACCGCGAGTCTGAGATAAATAACGCCTATTTTCAGTTACGCAACATTTATATCGAGTCAATATTTTATTGATTATAGTTATAATCAATACATACATAATGTGACGCAAATAAATTTATGATAAGCCGATACGATAACGCAATATAATCTATGCAGTTATAACAAAGTCGTGGAACCTAAATGGTCGATCTGCGAAAAATATATTTAAAAGATTTGAACGTTCGACACATTGTATGGGTTTTACGGATTTTTTTTTTCGTGACAAAACTTTTTCGATTTCGTAGAGAGAATGTGTAGTATCTAATTATTCTGACCTGAAGCGATAAAACAAACTGTGAAAAATATGGGATAGACTGTTGTATGTTAAGGTTAAGCAATGTTTAAATGTATTTTTTAATGGGGATTATATGAGATTGTTTGTCAGAAAAGTTTCACCACAACGACCAAAGCCAAGCAAGCATTATCTTTAGTCATTCACCAATTTTATTAATTTTCCAACAGGAAAGAGCCGCCGCGCGCCGACGAGAATACCAGCTAATTTTACACTATAAGCGAAGTGTTAAAACCGGTTACCGGATAGGAGAAGGGATCTCAAGCGGAGCAGCACATTTGCGAATCGATCCATTCCACGAAGGTGCGACGCGACTCGCTCGGCTTGGAGAACGGAACAAAAGAATACGGGGCGCGGTATCGTGAGAAACATTACCTACACTTCTTTGTATTGGATGGTGAATCATGGATCTACCAAGTAGAATACAGATTCATACTGTCTTGAATTCTTTAGATTATTAGATATATCCATCTAGAATAATTACAAATGATTAAAATACTAATAAAACGCAATGCAATGAAAATATACATTTTAAAATATTTTTTTCTTCTTTAGAATTTTATTCATATCATATTCTCTATACTTTTTTTTTATACTAAGCGCGACATGTGCCGCCGAGCCACCTATAAGGTTAAACTTATTATATTCTCTATACTATATATTTACCCTAAAATCTAAAATAGATGTATGTAATCATTATGCTAATGATTAACTGATTATATCGGAAAATTTTCAGATTTTTATTAGGGATTTTATATTAGATTAAGTCCATGTTAAAACATAACGTATTACGTGAAATTTAAAGTTACTTGAAATTCACAAACAAACATTAAATGAATTTTACAAAAATTAAGCGTTTCGGAGCATACTGTAGCACCCTGAGCAGAGAGCTGTGTCCGACCAAAAGCTAACACCTATAGTGGACCCAATTTGGCAATAAATGCTCTGCCCTAGGCAGTCACATTACATCGTCTTCATTTCCAGCAGGAGAATAGATATCCGAGAATTCGCTGTTAATGGGTATAATATACCTAAAAATATTCTCAGAAAATAATGTTTGTAGGCGGGCGATTCCTGTGGTGGACGTTATATCGGCAAGTTATGTGCACAAAACGTTCAAGAGAATAGAAGTGCCTTCGTCGCCCGTGGCGTTCATCTTACTTCGTCCTCAACATAATCTATACACGCACACAATCGTTACTCTCTATAGAAAAAAAGTAGGGCGCTAGAGAAAGGAATATGATACAAAACTAAAACTAAAAACCGTGTATTGATAGATTGTGAGCGGAACGAAAATTATCTGGCCTAAAAACTCAACCCGGATAGGCTGAACCTCTTTTTTGATTCTTCAAGGCCTCTCCATCTCTGAGAAACTAAGATATCTTTGAATAGTAAGTATATAAGCACCGTGGGGCTGGCATAGTCGTAATACGGATAAAATCCTAAACAAAATGTAAAGAAAACAATCACAGATCTAATGCATTACATGACCTTCGGGTACATTGAAAATTACTTTTAGGGCGTATTCAAATGTAAGCGTATAGCGAGTCGCCGACTGTGAACGTGCTGACTGTGAGCTATAAGAAGCGATTAGTCGGCCACATATGGGGACCATACTGAAGCGATCGAAAAGACATTTTCAATGTCAAAAATTGCACACAATTAGCATTGATCTTTCACGGGCTGGACGATTTAATGCCACATCTATAGATTTAAATTGTTTGTACGTGTGTCTTGGTTGAATCGACGACTCTACTGCGGTCTACGGAGGCACTTTCTCTAACTACGACCTCGGCGGAATCGACCATGCGTCCATTGCGTGCATTTTGTACGAAGATATTTGTCTTCAGTTGTTATCGATACTAAAAATAGTTAACCTCTAAAGGTAGGTTTCCTAAAAACAGGGCATTTTTCACGTGATACCAAGACCGTAAGTTTATAAGTTAGTCATAGTGTTTCAACATTATGCCTGTCTTTCTGTTCAATTTGAATGGGCGGAAGAAAAATATGGAAAATCGTGACTCTTGAATCGACAAGGAAAAAAGTGGGCGTCGCCTACTTGAATGTATTCATGGATTTTTCAAGTAAACAAAGATGCCTGCGTACCCGACTCACTTGTAATCGAAGCATTGAATAAAACTTTGTCAAACGATCACGTGACTTACATAAGTCACGTGGTTGGCTCGACTTACCCTTGACAAAACAAATCCTAATTTATTAACCCATGACGGGTGTTATATTATAATAAGTTTAACGCCTTCCTCTGTCTGTCTACCTATCTTTTTTTTTTATGTAACAGGAAATACACTCGCCGGAAGACAGTTCCATACTGTAGCGGTGCGACAAAGAAACGATTTAGAGAACCGATGGGTTCTCAAAAGCCCAATGTCAACAACAAAAGGGTGCTGAGTCTCTCTGCGACGAGTCATGCGGAGATAGGACGGGTATCTGTTGATCCGTATGTATGTGTGTCAGTCTGTGGCATCGTAGTTCCTAAACGGATAAATGCGGTTTTTTTAATTAGAAATCTGGGTAAACTGGGATCGTTCTTAGCTATGGTTGACGAGATCAGGTCCGCCGATTCGAAGATCATCAGCACTTTATTCTAACTGGTGAAGGGATATCTGCTGTAAAATGGAAATTTATTACACTTTCAATCGTCGCCATTAGGCAAATAAACTTTAGGTAAATAAATTATTACAAAGCAAATTTATGTACAAAATAATAATACAAAAATGAATTGCAAAAAATGTTACTAAGATATTTGTGTGTGAGGATGTGAGGGTGAGTGATACAAATGCATTACTCTATTACGCAGTTATTGCTCTTGAATTAACTTTATTAAAAAATCCAGACAAAAAACCTATTTCACGTACAAAACGTGGTAAAGGATAGGTATAAAGTCAGGCATACAACTATTCATGTACGCACATATAATTATAGGTATCTGTCTGCTAAACTAAACGTTAAGCGTACTACAGTGCGTTTAAACTTGATATGACACAACTCCGTTTGTAATTCGAACGTCATTTTGTAGAAAAGATAGTTCAAAGAACGTGTGAAAATACTTGAGAGCTAGTGTAGCGCAAGCAGGCGACCGTTACAAATTACAAGCGACCTTCTGAGTCTGAGAATAAAGCTAAATCTGAACTTTGTAGCGAACCGATATATTGTGAGTGGTCAGTTCAAAATGTTTACAGCACACGAGTAGAACGCTCGAAGGTCGATAAAGAAATTATTTGCAATAGCTACATTCGCATTTACATACAACGTTATGTATCTACTTATATTACTGTTGTAGGTGTACACGTAATATGTCTGCCGCTGTGAAAATGAATCAAAAGTATTTAGTACAAGAGAGAGCACCTCTGGTAACACTGCGTCTGGTACTTAACTCCGGTAAAATATAGGTAAGTGATTTTAAATGTCATGTTCTAGGATATTATTAAGGACTTAATATTATTATAATAGTAGTAGGTATGGAAACTTCAATTCAATGAACACTGCAATTAAAGCCGAACAATATGAAATAATAATTTTAGCCGCTCCAGAAATCGCACGTGACTCTACCAAGCGAGCTTTTGCAACCTTGAGAGTCTTGTTTGCTTAACTCCCAACTCACATAAATTTAATTGATATTAAATAGTATAAAAAGTAGTTTAAACGTAACCGATTGTATAGAAAATGAGTGAAATCGTTCGTTTACACAGGGCAACTAGCGATAACTTTAACGGGCAACTATTACCAAACAAGATGCCAGTTAATCAGTTATGAAGGGGTCTTCCTCCCCCACCCCGAGCTGGCGGCTGGCGGCTCGCACGCGCACGAGACACCGTGTACTCGAGAAGACAGTACCTTCGGTAGTCAGGCGAGCGAGACTCGCACCCGCTCGCGCCTCCGCCCGCCCGCCCTGTGCGCGCCGCCCAGCGCGCGCGTGTGCGGGCGGCCGTAACGAGGGGGAGACGTCTAAACAGTGCAAGAGAAACTCATATTGATTTCAAGCTATGCATTAAAGGCTCGCAACTTCTTTCTAGACAAACAATATGGCGTGACGAAATCAAATAAACATGAGCGAGGATTGAGCAGTGTTTGATGAAACGCTTCCACATGTAACGACTTCAGAGCATCACACGCGTACACCCCCTCCACCTCCACCCTCAATCCTCGATTAGATAAATTATAAATAATCCATCAATCTTGGGGCGATTAATCTTACTTTGTGTTTGAGTTTATTGTTATAGATAGATATAAATGTTTACAGTATATACGCACGAAAGTCAATGAAGAACATTAAGAAATATTATTATTATTATTTTACCTGCTTTACTCACGGTTGTTTCGGAGCAGTGTTGCTTGACGGTATGGGCCAAACGTATGGCCCATAATTATGACCACCAAACAAGCGTTAGTTTATATTAAATTGTATATTTAAAAACCCATATAAGATTTGAAAAAATCATATTCGATTAAAATGCGTGTGCTACAAGGTACCATTGGTGTCTTCTTTTTAGAACAGGCTGTATGTGGAAAACGAAGACAAAAGCAAACTGAACATTCCACATGTTTCTAATGGGCTTGCACATTGAACCGACACTTTATTTATATAGGTAATTACCTAAATAGGTGCACACAAATCATTGATTCGCTCACAATAACAATAACAGGCCGGCTACCGCGCGGTCCCGGGTTCCCGACCCGACAACAACGCCTACACTCAACTTATCCTAACAATTTAGCCCTTACGCACTCCCGAAACCACCCCCAGGTTTGCGAGCCCTTTATTCTTTTATCTAGCAACTTGCCAGCCAAAAATCAACCCTAACACGAAAACACAGCTCTCATTTCGGGTCCGCACGTGAACGCAGAATCTCGATCGTTCCAAACTCTACCTTGTAACGACGACACGGAGACGGTTTCGAGTTTTTACAATCGAGAAAGTGTAACGCACGAAAGTTGGAATAAATAATCCAAAGATGTCAATAAAATGTGTACTGGAGCATAATAATTTCGTGGACGTATTGTTTAATCGATAAACAATGGAATCAAAATACTTAGCAATATTCGCAGCATCGTCGAAATTACTTAGCTCAATAAGCGAAAAGAAAGAAAGTTAAGCTCGTGAAATGTAGAGCACTAAAGCAGGGTTCCGGAATAACTCCGTTCTAAGAACAACAGCACTTGTGAATCTAAAAATATATCAATGTGATAGTTCATGTTTCTGTGTATACCTATTCTAGATGATTTTCATGTGTTTGACTTAATCTAAAAATAGCGCCAGTGGGCTGACAACCTTTAATGTTTTAAAAATCAACGTCAGGAGTGAATTGCCAAAATGCTAAATGATGATTTGGTCGTCTCACTACGTATTTTTAAACACATTCTGAAAATGCTACAAATGTACGTAAGGAGGTTTCACGTGACCCTGAAATATTTTCAGAGTAGAACGATTAGTTAAGTCAGGAGCCTGTATTAGACAAGCGCATAATTGAATCTCGCAAAAAGACCGCTTTTGCTCATTTCGTTTTTGATCCCTAAGTATACCTAAGCTTGAAAAGTGTTTTAAAAATATTACAAAAATGTAGCTCACATTAAGGCCGTGACAAACGCCAACGACCTTGAGCATTCGGGAATTCTACATAATGTACCATGCGACTGCTAATTTCGCTTCGCACGTTCAAGTCACATTTAGCGTAGTTTGTCGCTATCAGCCTAAAGAGTTGATGGTTCGGGGTTCGAATCCCACTTTCGTATGTTTTTTTTTTTTGCTTTTTTATTATTTTAATTATTAAAATGATTGTGGCTTATGTAACTGATGCGTGATTCTAATTTTTTATTTTTTATTATTTTACCTAAATAACATTTTATTGTAATTTCTTCCAAATTATTTTAGTTCATGTACTTACCACTTTTTATAAACCTCTAAATAGACTATCGATGAAAACTAAAATAAAAATAGGTAGGTAGGTAATAGGTAGATAGGCATTTAGGTATGTATGGCAAATATCATAGCAACATAGGTACCGGCCGGCGCGCGCGGCGCGCGCGGCGGCAGCATGGCACGGTGCGGTGGGGTGCGGTGCGGTGCGGTAACTCAGTAGCAGCGTGCCACTCACGCATGCAAGCAAGCAATAACAAGCCGCTCCTCCGCGCCGCGCCGCCGCTCCTCCGCGCCGCGCCGCGCCGCCGCGTCGTCACCGCTCCGCGCCACCACAGTGCCGCCGCCGCCGCCGCCCCCGCTCCGCAGCGCGCCGCTGTTGCTAGGCTACTTTTATTTAGGCACGGTTCTATAGTCCTTGCATCTCAAGCGCAGACAGCGTTATACCAAACCCGTGACACTAGTCACATTTTCTATGAAGCGGCCGAAAATGTGTACCTACTGCTCACGTACGCGGGCGCCTTTGCGTGTATTGGTGCGACCTCGATAACTTGGGTACAGGGTTGGCACTCTTTATGAGAAGTTTGTAGTGGACAATATTATAAATTATATTTGACGTAATTTAAAAGGAAACATTTTTAATTATGACTATCTATGTATATGTACCTCTTAACATTATTGGAGGGCAAGAAAAAAAGAAAAACATCAACTTATATGCACATGTTTTATTTTTACTCGCTAACTAAACGACAATTTTGCAGTGAAAGTTTCACTAAATTTTGGAAACTTTGCAATAGGTATTCCATTTTTATTATTTTTAAGCCGAATCGTATGTGTGAAGCTAAAGTGAAATTTTCAATGTATACTTGCCGCCATTTTGAACTTTTTAGTTACTGGACCGATTGCTTTCAAAATTGATATCTGGGTGTCTGTGTAGGCTCTGAATACGAATCTGTAATCAAAATTAAAAAAAAGTGGCCGCCATTTTGAACTTTTTAGTTACTGGACCGATTGCTTTCAAAATTGATATCTGGGTGTCTGTGTAGGCTCTGAATACGAATCTGTAATCAAAATAAAAAAAAGTGGCCGCCATTTTGAACTTTTCAGTTACTGGACCGATTGCTTTCAAAATTGATATCTGGGTGTCTGTGTAGGCTCTGAATACGAATCTGTAATCAAAATAAAAAAAAAGTGGCCGCCATTTTGAACTTTTCAGTTACTGGACCGATTGCTTTCAAAATTGATATCTGGGTGGCTGTGTAGGCTCTGAATACGAATCTGTAATCAAAATAAAAAAAAGTGGCCGCCATTTTGAACTTTTTAGTTACTGGACCGATTGCTTTCAAAATTGATATCTGGGTGTCTGTGTAGGCTCTGAATACGAATCTGTAATCAAAATAAAAAAAGTGGCCGCCATTTTAAACTTTTCAGTTACTGGACCGATTGCTTTCAAAATCGATATCTGGGTGTCTGTGTGGGCTCGGAATACGAATCTGTAGTCAAAATTAAAAAAAAGTGGCCGCCATTTTGAACTTTTTAGTTACTGGACCGATTGATTTCAAAATTGATATCTGGGTGTCTGTGTAGGCTCTGAATACGAATCTGTAGTCAAAATTTAAAAAAAGTGGCCGCCATTTTGAACTTTTCAGTTACTGGACCAATTGCTTTCAAAATCGATGTCTGGGTGTCTGTGTGTGCTCTGAATACGAATCTGTAGTCAAAATTAAGTGGCCGCCATTTTAAACTTTTTAGTTACTGGACCGATTGATTTCAAAATTGATATCTGGGTGTCTGTGTAGGCTCTGAATACGAATCTGTAGTCAAAATTTAAAAAAAGTGGCCGCCATTTTGAACTTTTCAGTTACTGGACCAATTGCTTTCAAAATCGATGTCTGGGTGTCTGTGTGTGCTCTGAATACGAATCTGTAGTCAAAATTAAGTGGCCGCCATTTTAAACTTTTTAGTTACTGGACCGATTGCTTTCAAAATAGATATCTGCGTGTCTGTGTGGGCTCTAAATATGAATCTGTAGTCAAAACTAAAAAGTGCAAGATGGCGGCAACTATTTTTAAATTTTGAAAACGGATTCGTATTCAGAGCCCATACAGATACCCAGATATCAATTTTGAAAGCAATCGGTCCAGTAACTAAAAAGTTCAAAATGGCGGCCACTTTTTTTTAATGTTCACTACAGATTCGTATTCAGAGCCCACGCAGACACCCAGATATCGATTTTGAAAGCAATCGGTCCAGTAACTAAAAAGTTCAAAATGGCGGCCACTTTTTTTAAATTTTGACAACGGATTCGTATTCAGAGTCCACACAGACACCCAGATATCGACTTTGAAAGCAATCGGTCCAGTAACTAAAAAGTTCAAAATGGCGGCCACTTTTTTTAAATTTTGACAACGGATTCGTATTCAGAGCCCACACAGACACCCAGATATTGATTTTGAAAGCAATCGGTCGAATAACTAAAAAGGTCAAAATGGCGGCAACTTTTTTTAAATATTCACTACATATTTGTATTCAGAGTCCACACAAACACCCAGATATCGATTTTGAAATCAATCGGTCCAGTAATTAAAAAGTTCAAAATGGCGGCAACCTTTTTTAAATGTTCACTACAGATTCGTATTCAGAGCCCACACAGACACCCAGATATCGATTTTGAAAGCAATCGGTCCAGTAACTAAGAAGTTCAAAATGGCAGCCGCTTTTTTAAATTTTGACAACGGATTCGTATTCAGAGTCCACACAGACACCCAGATATCGACTTTGAAAGCAATCGGTCCAGTAACTAAAAAGTTCAAAATGGCGGCCACTTTTTTTAAATTTTGACAACGGATTCGTATTCAGAGTCCACACAGACACCCAGATATCGACTTTGAAAGCAATCGGTCCAGTAACTAAAAAGTTCAAAATGGCGGCCACTTTTTTTAAATTTTGACAACGGATTCGTATTCAGAGCCCACACAGACACCCAGATATTGATTTTGAAAGCAATCGGTCGAATAACTAAAAAGGTCAAAATGGCGGCAACTTTTTTTAAATATTCACTACATATTTGTATTCAGAGTCCACACAAACACCCAGATATCGATTTTGAAATCAATCGGTCCAGTAATTAAAAAGTTCAAAATGGCGGCAACTTTTTTTAAATGTTCACTACAGATTCGTATTCAGAGCCCACACAGACACCCAGATATCGATTTTGAAAGCAATCGGTCCAGTAACTAAAAAGTTCAAAATGGCGGCCACTTTTTTTAAATTTTGACAACGGATTCGTATTCAGAGTCCACACAGACACCCAGATATCGACTTTGAAAGCAATCGGTCCAGTAACTAAAAAGTTCAAAATGGCGGCCACTTTTTTTAAATTTTGACAACGGATTCGTATTCAGAGCCCACACAGACACCCAGATATTGATTTTGAAAGCAATCGGTCGAATAACTAAAAAGGTCAAAATGGCGGCAACTTTTTTTAAATATTCACTACATATTTGTATTCAGAGTCCACACAAACACCCAGATATCGATTTTGAAATCAATCGGTCCAGTAATTAAAAAGTTCAAAATGGCGGCAACTTTTTTTAAATGTTCACTACAGATTCGTATTCAGAGCCCACACAGACACCCAGATATCGATTTTGAAAGCAATCGGTCCAGTAACTAAGAAGTTCAAAATGGCAGCCGCTTTTTTTAAATTTTGACAACGGATTCGTATTCAGAGTCCACACAGACACCCAGATATCGACTTTGAAAGCAATCGGTCCAGTAACTAAAAAGTTCAAAATGGCGGCCACTTTTTTAAATTTTGACAACGGATTCGTATTCAGAGTCCACACAGACACCCAGATATCGACTTTGAAAGCAATCGGTCCAGTAACTAAAAAGTTCAAAATGGCGGCCACTTTTTTTAAATTTTGACAACGGATTCGTATTCAGAGCCCACACAGACACCCAGATATCGACTTTGAAAGCAATCGGTCCAGTAACTAAAAAGTTCAAAATGGCGGCCACTTTTTTTAAATTTTGACAACGGATTCGTATTCAGAGCCCACACAGACACCCAGATATCGACTTTGAAAGCAATCGGTCCAGTAACTAAAAAGTTCAAAATGGCAGCCGCTTTTTTTAAATTTTGACAACGGATTCGTATTCAGAGCCCACACAGACACCCAGATATCGACTTTGAAAGCAATCGGTCCAGTAACTAAAAAGTTCAAAATGGCGGCCACTTTTTTTAAATTTTGACAACGGATTCGTATTCAGAGCCCACACAGACACCCAGATATCGACTTTGAAAGCAATCGGTCCAGTAACTAAAAAGTTCAAAATGGCGGCCACTTTTTTTAAATTTTGACAACGGATTCGTATTCAGAGCCCACACAGACACCCAGATATCGACTTTGAAAGCAATCGGTCCAGTAACTAAAAAGTTCAAAATGGCGGCCACTTTTTTTAAATATTCACTACATATTTGTATTCAGAGTCCACACAAACACCCAGATATCGATTTTGAAATCAATCGGTCCAGTAATTAAAAAGTTCAAAATGGCGGCAACCTTTTTTAAATGTTCACTACAGATTCGTATTCAGAGCCCACACAGACACCCAGATATCGATTTTGAAAGCAATCGGTCCAGTAACTAAGAAGTTCAAAATGGCGGCCACTTTTTTTAAATTTTGACAACGGATTCGTATTCAGAGCCCACACAGACACCCAGATATTGATTTTGAAAGCAATCGGTCGAATAACTAAAAAGGTCAAAATGGCGGCAACTTTTTTTAAATATTCACTACATATTTGTATTCAGAGTCCACACAAACACCCAGATATCGATTTTGAAATCAATCGGTCCAGTAATTAAAAAGTTCAAAATGGCGGCAACTTTTTTTAAATGTTCACTACAGATTCGTATTCAGAGCCCACACAGACACCCAGATATCGATTTTGAAAGCAATCGGTCCAGTAACTAAGAAGTTCAAAATGGCAGCCGCTTTTTTTAAATTTTGACAACGGATTCGTATTCAGAGTCCACACAGACACCCAGATATCGACTTTGAAAGCAATCGGTCCAGTAACTAAAAAGTTCAAAATGGCGGCCACTTTTTTAAATTTTGACAACGGATTCGTATTCAGAGTCCACACAGACACCCAGATATCGACTTTGAAAGCAATCGGTCCAGTAACTAAAAAGTTCAAAATGGCGGCCACTTTTTTTAAATTTTGACAACGGATTCGTATTCAGAGCCCACACAGACACCCAGATATCGACTTTGAAAGCAATCGGTCCAGTAACTAAAAAGTTCAAAATGGCGGCCACTTTTTTTAAATTTTGACAACGGATTCGTATTCAGAGCCCACACAGACACCCAGATATCGACTTTGAAAGCAATCGGTCCAGTAACTAAAAAGTTCAAAATGGCAGCCGCTTTTTTTAAATTTTGACAACGGATTCGTATTCAGAGCCCACACAGACACCCAGATATCGACTTTGAAAGCAATCGGTCCAGTAACTAAAAAGTTCAAAATGGCGGCCACTTTTTTTAAATTTTGACAACGGATTCGTATTCAGAGCCCACACAGACACCCAGATATCGACTTTGAAAGCAATCGGTCCAGTAACTAAAAAGTTCAAAATGGCGGCCACTTTTTTTAAATTTTGACAACGGATTCGTATTCAGAGCCCACACAGACACCCAGATATCGACTTTGAAAGCAATCGGTCCAGTAACTAAAAAGTTCAAAATGGCGGCCACTTTTTTTAAATGTTCATATGATTAAGATTCGCTCCGGTGAAGGAAAACACCGTGAGGAAACCTGTGCACAGCAGTACATATAAAATTGTTGTGGACACCGCTTCCAATCCAGCTTGTCACGTGGAAATGTATAACAATTCCCTTCCATGTTCATGGGAAAGGCTTGCGCTCAGTAGTAGGACATTAAAATTGACTCAAGAAGAAGAATAAGAAACCAAATTGATATCTGATTTGTGTAACATAAATTTCATTATTTCACATAAGAATGAAAATTTCACAGTAATTTTGCAGAAAGTGCAAAATTTCACTGCAAAATTTCAAGTGAAATTTTTGTGCAAAATTGCGCCTTGCATCTCTAAGTAAGTGCGAACAAGGAGGTTTGAAGTCCACCGCGCGCGCGGGCGCGGCCGGCCCGATCGTTGTTCTGTGCTGTGAGTGCGAAAGAACCGCGCGCGTACGTGTAAGTAGCTACTACTCCCTCTCGAAGGTGCGCTCGCTCTCCTCTCGACAGTCGGTGCCAGCCTGACTAGCCGTCCGCCAGAAGTCGACCAGACAGCGCTCGCGGGCTGCGGGGCGCGGGGGGAAGCAAACTCGCTTCGAGGCGGAGCGTCGCTTCTATACGCCAGTATTATAAGTATTCTATGGTTATACCACAGTACCTATTAGTTATTCTGTGGTTATACCAACGAAAGCCATGCATATAACGCCCCGTCAAGTTACGTACCGGAGCGTATACTGATAGATACCACAGAAGAGAGATATTACTGATACGGTCGTACTGTATACTGGTACGGAAAATGACACGGTGGCAACATCACCTACAATACAACATCCGAGATGTCAGCTCGTAACAACTGGTGAAGTAGGTGCTATGTCAGTGCTTTTCTTCGGTCGTACCGGCTTCACTGAACTGGACGGAAAAAAAGAAGGGAGTCATATCCCGAAATAGTTTGTATTTTCCGTCCAGTTTAGTGTAGCCGGCACGACCAAAGGGAAGCACTGACATGGCACCTAAGTTCCCCGGTGTTATGGGCTGACATCACGGATGTTATAGGTGATATAGCAAACTGTGTCAGTTTACATAAAAAAATCCCTCAGTCGCCTTTTACGACATGCACGGGGAGAGATGCAGTGGGGCTATTATTTTAAATTACCATCCCACACGGTACAAATATACCTAACCACCTATCTTTTTTCCATTCGATCCAAACACAGAAGACAGAAATGACGACCGACACGCGGGCGCAGCAGGGCAGGAGCGAGCAAGCGAGCCCGGAACTAAAATTGTATCTAGTATTGAAGTGCCTGCTAAATTGACGAAGGCAAAAATTTTACCCTTCCGACTGAAGAATTACGTCAATAATTTCATGTAGGCGTTTTTTGTTTTTTATTTTTATCTCCTTTCGTGGATAAAATAATAAAAAAAATTGAATAGAGTTTTCTCAGAGCTTTGTGACCTTTGAATCGGTGGTATTGTAAAATTGTAATAATACACACATACTCAGATTTTCAAAAATTCATGCTTTTTTTATATATTTTTAATTTTATGTTTATTACTTACTTTTACTCATTATTAAAAAAACCAGCAATGCACTTTGTTGGTAAGGAACCAAAATATAGGTTGGTATTTTTTTAATTTTCTGAATGTGTGTCAATTGGTCAGTTTTGGACCTTCTTTGTCGCACTTTTTGCATGTTTTGCGTATTTGGCGTTTGTCACCGCCTTAAATACGAAGTTCAGAGGATTATACTCATCTTAAAAAAGTAGTAGTCAGTCTTCTCGCTGAGAAGGAGGCAGTTGTACGCATATAACATCGTGGCTTCAACCGCGTACAACTTTTACGATGTGTGGTCTTCGGAGGTATGTCTCGTATCACTGGTGAATATCGCATGTAAATAGGTTCAACCATTATTAAGTATACCTATATATACTGATGCCAGTATGTAGACCATTTTACAATAGGTAGGTAAGTATATAATGTAGGGATAGGGATAAGGATACGTCATTGTAAGTACATTAATTTTAATGTAAGGAAAGGATCAATTTAGCCACAAGCCTATTGAGATTGCGTAAAGAAAGAGGCATAACATCGCACCGTATAGTGGCAGAGGTTGCGGTCCTGGGTTTTGATTTTACTATTCAATTCAGGACGGTCCCGCGTAGGTACCTGCGCGGCCGGTGGCGCCGGGGTGGGGGAGCGGCGCGGGGAGGGGCGAGAGAGAGGCGCGCGGTGCGGGGCGAGTCAGCGACCCCGCGCCCGCCCCCCGCCCGCGCGCCACCCCGCACGTCCCCGCCAATATTGAGAACTGAGAAGCCACGGCGAAGGGGATGGAACATAATCGTGCTTTGGGATTACTATTACACTTCGACGAGGGCGGCGATAGTGAAAACTTGCCGACACGATTTTCATTTCATTTAAGAATTTATAATAAGAAATGTACATAGACAAGTAGGTAGTTATAGGTACGTATTTTTAATTGCATTTTAGATATTAATTTTGCCATAAAGGACACACAGCGTTAACAATATTTCAATATTTACTTTCACACAAATACATGTTTAATATGATTCGTTACCATTTTCCACATTCAGCAATGCTTCTTTAAGAATCGGAAAAGAAACCTTCTAGAGCTTTTAAAAAATATATACTTTCATACTAAAGTTAACGTAACGTTAGTATCTATAAAGTACCACATCTAAGTAAACATATTTAAAATAATTTAAGTCAAAATTTATAAAAAAAGATTATATGAAAAGCATGGGGGGTTCAGTTAAGTTTTTTTTTTTTATGGAAACTGACACGGTTGGCTACATCACCTACAACGTCCGTGATGTCAGCCCATAGCACCGGGTGAACTAGGTGCCATGTCAGTGCTTCCCCCTTTGATCGTGCCGGCTACACTGAACTGGTCGGAGAACACAAACTATTTACATAGCCGTTTCGACCGACGCTTCATTCAGTGCGGTGGTACCAACCCGGACGGGTTAAACCCTACCACCAAGTAAGATTAGGAGGGAAGGGACCTACAGTTTTACGAGGAATCCGAACCTCGGTCAGCCTCCAACGGTCAGCGGTCACCCATCCAAGTACTGACCGCACCCAGCGTTGCTTAACATTCAATAGCGACAGTTGACTGTCTGCACCACTGAGCTATCGAGGCTGACAAAACGAGTTAATAAAACGTTGTCATGTCTTCACAATTGACCATATATTTTTTTTTTATAAACAGCCGACTCCTTCCTATTTTTTCAAAACAAAAATCCTATCGCTCTTTAGTTTGTTGTTTGTCATTCTCATAAGTTCGTAGAGTAGGTACCTATGTGGGACAATGTACTAATTGCCCCCATTACTCTACCATTTTTATTGTACGTATACAGTGCCATTTGCACGCAAGGCAAGTGGTTTTTGCCTAGAGCACAGTGAAGAGTCCTCGACTCTGTGAAACGAACACAGACCTACCTACCGAACGACTAGATGTCTAGACGTGTAGGGCTGAAGTTTGCGTTTTAATTTAAAACGAGAGCTACCTTAGTCACCACCACAAAGCAGTGAAGTAGCGCTATTCGATGCTGAGGTCACCACGGTTGGTAGAATTTAGATAAGTATTAGTAATACTAATTATTAACTGTACCGCACTCTCTGTACAGACATTCTCGCTAAAACCAAACAGAACACCGAGGAGCCAATGATCGGTGAAACAGAGGCTTTTGAGATCTGGAAGAATTTATCCTCCTGCACCGATGCCCCCAGCGAACCTAATAGTCAGAAAATATGGGATAAACCCATCATTGAAAAAATATTTGATTCACTGGAAAAAAAAACACCCGCAGACGAGGCGCGCCTTTTGGCGTTGCGTGAGAGAGAGTCCGGGTCCTGGTTGCATGCTATACCCTCGCCAACAACGGGCATGCTCCTGGATCCGCACTCCATCCGCATAGCCATCTCCCTGCGTCTTGGCGCTAAAACAAATGCTCTCCACAGGTGTGTATGTGGCGATACTGCTGACGAATTCGGGCACCACGGGTTATGCTGCCAGAAGAGCGCGGGTAGAATCCCACGTCACCATATGCTCAACGACATATTAAAAAGATCACTCGTATCAGCCGGCTTTCCCTCAACTCTGGAGCCAGTGGGCCTATTCCGGGACGATGGTAAGCGTCCAGATGGCATGACCATCATCCCGTGGCGTGAGGGAAAGTCACTGGTGTGGGATGCTACCTGCGCCGATACTCTGTGCAGCAGTCACGTTAAGGCATGCTCGAAGCGCGCCGGCGCAGCCGCTGAAACTGCAGCCCGCCACAAGCACACCAAATACAGTTCGGTGGCACACCAGCACATCTTCGCCGCATTTTCGGTGGAGACGATGGGGGCATGGTCTGAGGAGGCAAAGCGGCTCGCGAAAGACATCGGGATGTCCCTGTACGCTGCTTCAGGAGAACAACGTTCGCTCGAGTTCCTGAGGCAGCGTATCAGTGTGGCCATCCAGCGAGGCAACGCCGCTAGCGTCCTCGGTACAGTGCCCACATCGTCACACCTGGAGGAGGGTTATTAAGTTTTGTATTGGTTATAGGTTTATATTTTATTTTGTAGTTAAGTTTTTTAGTTTTTAGTAGTTTTTAGTTATAGTTTTTTATTTTATTTGATAGTTAGTTTAAGTTTATTTAATAATTTTAATTTATTACTCTTATAAGATGTATACTAAATTTTTGAATAATAAAAATCTAAAGTTTAAAAAATTAAATAATAGTACATGATAAAGATGTGATAATAACTAATAAAAAATTATTAACTAGTACTTACTCAATAAACGCTCAAGCGGCATGCAAGCGCGCCTTCAACAAAGTCCTATAGATGTCGACTGTCAAACAAGACACCTCGGGTCTACCAAGAGTAGTCATCCCTTCAGTGTGTCGACAACGCTCCGGCTGCTTACGAAACGATAATGCGAGGTGCGTTAGTGGATATTGCCTGTTGTAACCTTGTTGACTCGGGACGCCGCCGTTCCACGACGGTTTATCATCCATCTGCCACATTATCGGTCGCAATACCATTATAATGTGCGATTTAAAACTATTCGCTCAAAGAAGCTACTGACACGGCTGCCGCCGCCAGGGGGCTCACGCGCACCCGAGACCGCAGAATGTGGTCCAGCTAGCCACACCGCAGTAATATGGTTTGAGTCGACGCGCGATGAACCATTTTGATCGGGTCATTGTTTGTAATGAAATTAGGTACTAAAAGGGCGAGTTTGCTGAAAAAAGTAGGTTTTGGTGATCATATTTTCGTCGGTGATTCTCGCGATATTGTTCGTACCATTTTCAGTAACTAAAAATACTTTCACCCTCTCCCCTGACCAGACTAAGTACACCCTTCAATATTTTCAAGACATAATTTTTATAATATTTAAAAACTCGCATACGATAAAAGTTATATTATTTCAGCGTAACCTAAGTTGACTACCTAGGCTGACTCGCCTGCAAAGAAGCCAAAATGTCAACAAATCGTTCAACACGTTGGCGGACGACGGAGGCCTCGTGCGACCTAGTTTGGGATCGTGTCGAATGGTTTATTTCACGGCGTAGGTAGGTAGAGGTAGGTAGCCACTCGTTGGGAAATTGTTCCGAGAATGAGTACTCCGCGCCATTCATCATTTAAATCACGTTTTCTCTTTAAAATCGGCTTTCATCTGTAGCACACATCACATCATACATCTTGAGCAGATACGTAGGGAAATATAGGCACCTTTAGAACCTTGTCACAGAAATGCTCAATTACCAAGCACATAGAGTATGTATTAGGGCGCTTGGTAAATTAACTCTGTGACAAGGTTACCTACCACCTCTCCCTTCTTAAATATAACATGGTACAGAACTCGTACATACCTGCCAATATAATTTGAGATAAGCCAATATTTTATTTATTAGATTTATAAAATACATTTTAAAATTTAAAACCAAGCTGAACACATAACCCGAATAAAAAGAGAAAGCGGTGCGGTGAGTGCGGCGGTGGCGCGGGGCGGAGCGGGCGGAGACATGCATAGTTGTCATTGTCAGGTAAAGACCATTTTAATGTGACACAAACATTAGATATAACAATCAAATTTTATTTTCTAATTCTTTGTAATCCTTCGATACCCACGGATCACTTGAACTGGCTCTTTTCTGTATTTGGTTTTACAATAATTTATTATATTTTTCCTACATTAGAAAAGCGACCAAATTATAATTTCCTAGAGTAATGTAAGTTGTAGTAATTAGTATTTCGGTGTGTTTTTTTATATGCGGATAAGAATATAATTTGAGAATTTGTTACATAATTATATTTTGTTAAGAAATTAATATATGTACGTAGAGCACAACAACAAGCTTCAATATGTCGGTCATCTAAACAGACAACATGAAAAATAGATAATTACGAGTAGTTGTTATTCGGGAAGTGCGGTGGTTCGGGAACATTTTGGGAACACTTTCAGTGTGAGTGAACGCCAAATTAAACCTTTTTCTTTTCTTCAGACTATGTTCAATGACATATGTAATGTAGGTACCTTGTCAATCTCCTATCTCCGCCTATCTCCCAATGCGGTAGACCGACACAACGATTATCTACGTGTCATGCTTCTGAAATATATCATTTGATAAACACACATAACGCACGTGTATCCAGACAATCGGGGTAAGCAGAGTAACCGTTGTTGTGGTACAAGAACTCAGGTAATTTACAGCACAACACCGACCACCACTATTCGTAAAGTATTCGGAAAAGTTAAATATCCAACAGCCATTAATTAGAGCACAAAGACCTACCAGCTGCATGACTCGCTCGATGGAAGGATTGTGCCAAGGTGATTATCCTGTCGCCCTTTAGCACGGCATCTTGTCCTTATCCCTTAGTCGCCTTTTACGACATTCACAAAATGTAGATGATGTTGTCATACATTCCATACAAATTATTTCATTCCAACCAAACATAGACAATTAAAATGCTTAATGCGCACACGTTTCAATAGACAACTTGTACGCGTGTTGTATGTGGACACGTGAGTCTACGAATATGACAGATTGTCACTTCTGTCCATTTGAATTGTTTGGTTAGTTGAGTTGAGAAACGACTTGGTCGGTGGTGTTCGATACGGAGGCGATTTCATTTTCTACACAATCGATGTTTATGAGTACGCACTCAGGCGACCACGTCGCAATACCTACTGCTATATACACCTACTTACATACCATTTGTTCTATATCACACGCGATCACACACAACACAATCGCTCAACATATTCACGCATACATACATACTAGTATTATACTAGTAATGCAACGTTACAGACATACCCTATCTTGCTTGAGGTGATGTAAAGACATAATATTATGTAAATGTAATATGTATTTTTTTATTTAAAGCGCGACCGACATACGTGGCGCCGTGCCACCCATAAGGTGTCTAACGACGATCATGGACATCGGTCGTATGCGGGGGGTCGCGAATTACATGCCATCCTGATAGGTGCCTATTCAGGGATCACTTGAAGGACCCGAGGCTGTTCTAAGGAGGAAATATATGGACAGGGTGATCGTTCCAGAGTTCAACGGTTCTTTAGAGGAAAGACTTGCAGACATGTTGCAGACATGACCATTATTAACTCACAAAATCAAAACATAAAACATACATACTTGCGAAAAATTATACATTTAATTCTACAATTTAAAAGATCACATTCCACATCAATCCCCCCATCATCAGTTCCTTTTAAATTAGTTTTACTTGCATGCATATGTTAAATAGCACGCTCAGCCCGTGGCTCCGCTCGCGTTTTCGTGCGTTTTATTAGCATTTAAAACCTTCGATTATAATAAATTAGGTAAGATTTATATTTTTTGTAACGAAGAATATATGTAAACATATTTAAATAATATAATACAGTTTAAACAAGCCCTCTATAATAGCCACTTTATAATAAATAAGCCAATTTCGTATTGTACGTCAAAAAAAGTACAAAATGTATGTGACCGGCGACAATACGAGCTGTAGATTGTTGACACCTTTTCGCTATAACGAATGGTTTTAGGGGGGGTACTAGGCAAAACATCACATCATATTATCCTAACTATAGCCATATTTCAATAAATATAACTATAATGTATTTATATGCTTACGGTTAGGTAAAGATTCAAGGTATAATGTATTAATGTGTGATAGATTATTGTAATATAATCTTGTAAATTCTCAGAAAAATAAGTGGGTGAAAAGTGGTAAAAACGTTCGAAAATGCATTTACAAATAAAAAAAAAATAATAATTTAAATGTTACAAATACGTCCATACAAAAAACGTTCGCGCACGGCAACGGCCCAAAATTTAGAATGTTCAAAGATAGTTCAGTGAAAAAACATTTATTCTGTAAGCGTTTGAATTTATTTAGACGATTCTTAGTCTTATTGACTCTAAGCTCAATGTAGCATTTTTCGTATTAGATGCATTTGTAAAAAATGGCGAGCGAAATAGCAAAGGCATTTTCAACGACATATTTTTAAGGGAATTTATAAGATTAAATTAAAAATGATGTATTCACATTATTCCTTGAATCTTTACCTACTATAGGCATATAAATTAAAGTTAAATCACTTGAAATATGGGTATGGTTAGGGAAATACGAAGTGCTTTTGCCTAGTACCCCTTCAATCGCTCGAGATGACTCCGCACGTCATTGTGATGACGAGGTCCACGACATCCTCCTTACCTAACGAATAATAAGTTTATAGGCGTTAAAATGTGCGTCAGATATTGGGCCGCGTCTAAAAATACCGACGGACAATATTTACAGCGATAAGCGGCGTTGGTTCGGCGCGCATTCTACCTACGAGTGCGCGTAGCGGCTTCATGCAGAATAACGACCTATCTTTTGTATGGAAACTGACACAGTTGGCTACATCACCTACAACATCCGTGATGTCAGCCCATAACACCGGGTGAACTAGGTGCCATATCAGTGCTCCTTTCCTGATCTGAGGTGCTTCCCTTCATTGCATGTCGGCTACACTGAACTGGACGGAAAACACGAACTATTTCCATAGCCGTTTCGACCGACGTTTCGTTCAGTGCGGTGGTACTAACCCGGGGGGATAAACCCTACCACCTAGTAAGGTAAGACGGAAAGGGTCCTACAGTTTTACGTGGAATCCAAACCACGGTCAGCCTCCAACGGTCGAGCGGTCACCCATCCAAGAACTGACCGCGCTCAGGGTTGCTTAACAACAGTCGACCGACCGCAACATTGAGCTACCGAGGCTGACGATCTATCGATCCATCTACTGTGTCAAATCAGGTTAATAAAAATTTTATGCATTTTCTGTCGTACATTTATGAAAAAAAAAACGGCTAATTGCGAGGTGGACTCGCGCACAAGATTTCTGCACCACAAAAAAAAAACATTGAAAAAAAAAAACAAGTTTCTTGTAACCCCCCTTAGTTTTTTACTTTTTATATTTTTTATCATTTGTTGTTATATCCGCCATATACACACACATATTCTGTGAAAATTTCAACCGGCTAGCTATTACGGTTCCAAAGATACAGCAGTAGGACAGACAGACAGACAGGCAGGCAGACACACTCTTAAATTCAGCTAATAGTTAATAACAAACAATATTACAAATTTAACTACTTTTTTTGGGTTTTATTTTTCAAAATAAGTATAACTTCATGAGCTAAGTGCTAGCGGCCATCACGCTCCGGCGTTCAAAGATAACGCATTGTAAACTTTACCTATCTAGTATGTGACTCTATATCATTATGTCATTGAAATCGTGGCATTACCTTATAGATAAAATGTCCACAAATTTGATTTTATTCTAGGGTAGGTACGTGTTATACTATATGTATACTGAGTAAAGTTTACTCCTTATCATTATAAGATCAGCTCGCTACTTTTCAGATTATTCAATTCACGATGATACTCTTTGCGTAAATAAGGTTATATGCTCACCTGAAGCAATATTATAATATTTTTTAATAGGACGATAAAATAATACATACTCGTAGGTCTCTTGTCTTGTGTAGCTCGCTTTTAGGGTTTCGCATCCATACGGAAGCCATTACTAAGTCTACGACGCGTCGTCTGTCTGTCTATCTGTCCGGTATAGCGGATCTACGGAACCCTCCGTGCGTGAGTAAAACTCACACTTGACCGATTTTAGAAGCATTTTTGCATTGCGCGTTGCTGCCACCTTAGCGCGCGCAAACTGTTCGATTTTTCTCCAGGCATTTTTTTAATTCTATCGATGTATACACGAGTACATAGTATGAGTCGAAGTATGAGTGCATATATATATTTAATTAATCTATGTATGGCGCTTTAACTAAGCTATGTAATGTTTAATTGATTGATAAGCATTTAGATTTAGTCATTCTATTTCAATAAATCTTTGTACATTTGCATTGCTAGAAGCACGTAGAAGTAAGTACAGTACACGGTAGTGAATAATGTACATCGGGCTTTAGAGAGATACAATTTCACAGTTGTAGAGCGTCGTCTCTGTCGCACTAACTCGAACGTCGACAGGCGACAGGGAAGACGACGCTCTACAACCGGATTGTCTCTCTCTAAAGCCCGATGCACATTATTCACTGCCGCATACTGTACATCACTATACCTACTATGACATGATGACAAAACGATGCCAGAGTCGAGTTATTCATAGTTCCATGATTGCATGTAGGCTAGCTAGAGTATGATAAAGTTGTTATTTGCGGTGTGGCCACTTTGCCACTAAAAATAGACCACGAAGTAATGTAATTTCAGTTCAACTCCAGCCTTCGCACCCGTCCATCTGTGACCCGCTCTCGGGGGGCTCAACTTTTTTTATCTGGCTCTCTGTATTTATGGAATGGATTATCTCGTCACAGTTTCGAACTTGCGTTCAAATGTACTTGTATTCTTTTAAACCATGCATTACTATTCGCTCTATCGAAGAAAAAGCAGGTATAGAGGTGATTAGAATTATCGAAAACTGCTTAATTAGGTACTTCTTTAAATTCTGTTGTCGTACGACAAAAACGTGGGTTAGTCCCGCGCCACGTTTCAGCTCGTAATTTTGTAATGAAACCTTGTAATGCGTAAGCGGCTCCAACCTTGTTTACGATATTTACCTAGCGGCCTAGTCCCCGGCGGGGGCGGAAGGCGGGGCGGGTGGAGCGGTGTGGAGGCTAAGTAGGAGAGGGGGGGGGGGGGGGGGGGAAGGTTCGACTTCACCCAGCAGCGAGTGGAAGCGGTTCGGAGGGGAGCGGGGGCGGAACGGAAGCGGACTACATGCGCTTATTTGCCTTGAGAATAACAATTTTATGAACTGCATCTTTCAGCTCTACGCCCCGCGAGCGGTTTTCGTTCTCAGTAATTTGAGAGATCGCAAATTGCGTTCCGATAGAGCTATAAGGAGTACAGATTACGATTAAGGTGCGATTAATCGGTGATTATTTTAGGGTGTCGATTAAATTTTAATCGCTGAAAGCCAAGCTGCTACTCGAGCAAATGTTGTACACAGGTTAACTAACACCTACCTAGCAACAGCGGCATAGGATAAAAGCTTATCTAATGTTATCGTAAGTGCGTAAAGGTAAATAGGTAATAACTTCACTACACAATATATATTTTTTATACAATAATGACCATTACTGAACCAAGACAAACAACAAAAACATTGTCAAAACAAAATATGACAAATTCAAGTGTTAGTGTAGGTACTACCATACGAATGATAAATAATTAAGAATAAATAACTCAGCAATTACTCGCATTTCTCTACGATCGAATAATAAGCGCGCCTATCTCAAATAAGAAACAAGCAAGTTTTAATACCTTTTGTAAAACATGCTTTATGTACCTACTTCTTTATGCTAATTGGATTAATTTATACATACATACATATCACACACGCTGAATCCCGACAATCGGGGTAAGCATAACAATCGGTGTTGTGCTGCAAGAACTCTGCTAAATTACAGCACAGCACCGACCACCACGTTTCGCAAATTATTCGAACAAGATTCAATCGATCAAGCAGCAAGTAAGACCTACCTGCTGCATGACTCGGTGGAAGTACCGTGCCAAGGTGAGAGGTGGCGAGCCTGTCGCCCTTTAGCACGGCATCTTGTCCTTATCCCTTAGTCGCCTTTTACGACATGCACGGGGAGAGATGCAGTGCGGCTATTCTTTTTAAGTACCGGCCCCACACGGATTAATTTATTGAGTTTATAAATATAGTTTAATGATTAAACTATTATTAATGTCCTGCTTGAAGCCCTTTATGAATGCATTACTACCTATTTTGCAGGATTATTAGAATCAACATTTACATTAGTTGCTTGCTATGTAACTACGTTGTAGGTAGGTCCAATGTTAAAATTCGATGCATACTTTATATTAAAAAGACAACTAGTACATGATAAGTAAGTTCAGTTTAGTACCTATCTGAAATGTAACGGCAAGACGAATTTTATGGCTGCGTTCGCCTTCACTTTACCTACATATTGCGTACAGTAGATAACTGACGTAAAAATACTAGTAAAATTAAGAAATAAGAAATATTTGTGTTTCCATTCAGTATTACATTAGTAAACAATACACATTTCAACAATTTACAGGAGAGGAAAAGAAGGACTGAACACAGCCTATAGGAAATCTAGTGAAAATTTCACTAGATTCATCGCAGTATTGACTTCCAGCAGATTGACTTTCAGCCGATTTACCATTTTTTTTAGTTTTTCTTTATAAAATGATTATGTAATTATTGGTTGTAAATAAAAAAAACAAACAAACAAAATAAAAATTTACTACTTATACCTATCTAAAGTTGGAGTACCTAATATTTATTTATGATTAGGGTTCCGCAGCCAGCATACATAAGTAACGCTGGTAGGCGCAGGCACCCTTATAGAATCTGTCTAGTGTCTGTCAGTCCGTTAGCCCGTCCGTTCGTCTGTCTGTCACGCGCGCTGTCCGAGGTGATTACTCCGGAACGTGAAAATAAAGTATTCAATTTAGTCCTTTAGGCATGAAAACGATTTTGAAGTTTGTATCTTAAACGATTATTGAGAAAATAGCATTCTAGTCAATGGCGGAGCGGGCGGCGACGCGACGTCGTCGTCGCGCGCGCGAGACACGCACACGGTGCAAGTGCACGGTGTGGCTACGGTACCGAGAAGGAACCCTCTATGTTTGAAAACGTTCGCACTTAACAGGCATTTTTGTTTTCTTATATTTTTCTAATGCAACTTTCATATTCTAGGATTGCCCGCGGCACGGCCGCCTCTCATTTTATTCAACTTCCATTCCAGCCATCGATGATTCCAGCACTTTCTGTGTTGGACCGACCGCTATGTCTCTATTTAAAATATCGTACTTATATAGGGTATAGGTAAATATTAGTAGCTAGCAGGTATAATAATGACAGTTACATGTTTTTATAGATGCACTGGCACGGTGGTGGCGCGGCGGTGCCCAGGAGTCCATCGGACCATCAGACACGGCCAATAATACCACTTCTTGCGAAAGCACGCTCTAAAAGTAATCTAAATTGGTTGAGTCCATTTCCAATTTTCTCGTTACTGGCAAACAGAAAGTCGTTGCGTTCTATAATATTGTGTATATGAAGGATGAAGGGCACATTGCGCTCTCAAAAAACATGTAGGTAAATAAAAATAAACTCTGTCCCCCGATGTATATAAATAGAGTGATAGATTGTGCTTATGGGCAGATTAAAATAAATGAAAATTGTGTGAATATTTTTTACGCCGCTTTTAGACGTGTGTGGGTGAATGTTACGTTTCTCTGTTGTGCGTTTCTCTGTGTGTGTCTGTCTCGAATGTGACGTAACGGAAGTGACGACGGGTCGCGCACACACTTTTCCGGGCGCTGACGAGAGTTTCACTCATTTATTTTTGTTTTGTTTGCACTCATTGTCTCTCTGTAAACTTAACTTGAAAAAAGAAAACACGATGCATTCTACTGATTATGGATTATCCTGAATGAATACCTACTAAACAGTGATATTCTTACTATGTATTATACAACTCAAATGGTGTCTGTCTGTCTGTTAACCCTTAACATTTAAAAATATTATGGTCAAGTTACTTTGTGATACATCATGAATATTAGATCACGCTCACTATTTTTAAAGCTACTGAAAAGTTGTTTATTTCGCCATAGAGAATACACAATGTTTCAATAATTTAGCTCTAAGCGTTTTTCTTTTGTTTTTGACACAAGTAGATATTCAGTATAGTTCGTCATCATTTTGTTTTTCCCCGTTCAGCAAGGAAAAAGTAGATAATAAAGAACAGAAATCCCAAGTACACTCATCACATCACCTCTTCTACATAATATAAAATGAAACGTCTACCCGTATTATGTACGAGTATAATTCAAGAGCTGATTTAACCATAACGTTTTCACCATCTTCGGATGGTAATAGACTACGTATAGTATACAATCACATTATCTTAAATATGACATAAGCAGTGGGGTCGAAAACTGTCATTCGGAGGAAACCAGTCAAGTTTGCAGTTAAGTTCAACTAAAACGTGAGCGGAGTAGCGAGTTACTCACTTATGTTATGTATGGATGTTATAGCGTCTCGAACTGCCTCCGCTCTGCAGTTTTATAGCACAGCCACGATATCTTGTCGCAGAAACATAATGAATATTTTATCAATATAAAACAAGGCAGTGCTTGCACGCAATAAGCGACGCGACAAGATAGTTTAAACGAACTGCCGACTGGACGCGACGCGCCGCGCAACGTTGCTATCAATTTAGGCATTACGTAACTACTGCTGGGTGTAAAGTGAATGCGTCCATATTCGTGAATGAAAATGATCGAAATAAATGGAGCGGAGTTGGCTGGGGGGGCACGCGACATGAGACAATATTTTTTTTTATTTCGTTTTTAAATGTATATAAGTACATCAATTCCGTTTCTGAAATGTTGTAAGTAGATACCTGAGACATATTATTAATTAACTACATAGGTAGTTCAAACTACGAGTAAGTCTGTATGTAACGTAACTATATGTATGTACGTAATGTCACGTAATGTGCACAAGCTGTTATCTTAGAAGCTAGGATGCAGACATCGAGACATACATTTTGAATAGGCGAAGTAGAATTTGTTAGAAAAGACCTAGCTTAATAAAAAATATAAATCCTTCACACATATTTAATGTATGAGTGAGTATGTATGTATGTAAAAAAAGAGCCAAAACTATAACAAAAATAATGAGCAATAAAAAAGCACTCCAATGTGCATTAAAAAAATTAACGTATTATTACAATATTGTTCGATCATCGACTCATATGGATTCTGAAAACAGCTCGTTCTAAGAAATTAGCCGAGCACGCCGCGCCGCGCCGCGCCGGGGCGGGGCGGCGGCGGCGGCACTGCTAGAAAGACTGAACATTTTACTATTGTAAATTAAAAATGTTCATACATAAGTGTGCGCAGAAGGTCACAAGGACATCGACATGAAGTGGAAAATATCGCTGTATGTCCACGTCACTCTACACTAATTTCATAAGCAAACAAGACTGGCGGAAAATCGGCGACACCACTAGCCAGGTATGTGCCAGCAGGTCGTCCCGCCCCGCGCCTCTCTCCCCGCCCCGCCCCGGCCACCGTGACGTACGTGTCACTTACATTGACTCATTCATTATTATGCTAAAATCGAGGCTAAAATTCGTGCCCATTACGTCCGGAGAAATCCCGAAACGAGTAGGTACCTATTCCCTTCTACGCCCGTAGGGATTAAGGCTTTGTGATTGATTATGTTAGCTTTTTAATTTCGTTGTTCTAAAAAATATAGATATATTTGTAAAATTTATTTTACTTAAGTGTTTTTGCTGCTCATATATTTCCCCCCAAGTACAGTCTCGGGTCCTTCAAGAGGAACGTGAATGGGCACCAGTCAGGCCGGCATGGCATTCGCAACCCCCTCATACGACCGAATGTCCATGGGCGTCGTTAGACACCTTATGAGTGGCTCGGCGCCATATGTCGCGCTTTCAATGAAAAAAAAAGAAAAATGGAAAAATTGCAAGTTTATTTTATTTTATAATAACTAATAATGTCTGAGATTGAGATTAACATAATGTTCATCATAACATAAAATACACGTAGTACCACAGATTACTAAATAGTTACTTCGTGTAGTACTTACTACAGAATCACTAAAATAATATGAAACATCGGCTTATAGATAGAGGACAGCCAAGCGAGACCCACGCGTGCGGCGCGTGGGTATAGAAGGAAGGTAGGTGGGACACGCACAAGTCAGAGGTTACACTGATGTGGAAAGAATAAAATTAAATAATGTTTAACTAGCTTACCTTAAAGTACATAGCAAGTACTTTACGATACATTAGTTAAATTTTGTAATTGGTTGCACTGGCACTGTGCCTAGTAATCTTGTGCACTTGTGTAACTTGAGTAGGTAGTAGGTACATATCGGTGTAACCTTTGACTTGTCCAGCTGTATGTCCTTGTCTAAAAGTTTGATTCGATGTTTCTTATCTTAGAAATATTCGTGTTGTAGGTCTAGGATCTGTAATCATTTTAAAGCTTTTCTTATAATTTTATTTTTGTCATAAAATTTTGGAATGTTTGGAATTTACTTAGAGTTAATATCATATAAGTAAGTAGGTACCTATGTTGTAGGTACCATCGATGATAGGTACCGTGTGGGGCCGGTATTAAAGAATATCCCCACTGCATCTCTCCCCATGCATGTCGTACAAGGCGACTAAAGGGTAAGGACAAGATGCCGTGCTAAAGGGCGACAGGTTCGCCAGCTCTCACCTTGGCACGGTACCTACTTCCACCGAGTCATGCAGCAGGTGGGTCTTCGTTAGGGTTGCCAACTTTTTTTAAAAGAAACAACGTATTTTTGATTAATTTAAATAAAATGAAATAAAAAAATAATAAAAAAATAAAAAAATTCTGATTTCAGGGATGGCAAATAAAAAGTACAGTCTAATAAAAAAAGTATTATTTATTTAAATTGTAAAACATTTATATTTTTAGTGCTCTCTGGATATTTCAGCAGTGATCAGGTATTTTTGAATACACTTTATGATGCACTGCATTCGATTACTGATGTGCTGTTTGTTTCCTTTCACACATTGTTTGAACTTTAAGGTTGAATTAAAGTATTTTCGCGTACTTTATTATTGCTATTCAAAAGTTTAAAGTACGGAGACCTAGAATAACGTAAGATACTTTATTTTAAAGTACGGTTGGCAACCCTAGTCTTCGTGCCTTACTGGCTGCTTGATCGATTGAATCTTGTTCGAATACTTTGCGAAACGTGGTGGTCGGTGTTGTGCTGTAATTTACCAGAGTTCTTGCAGCACAACACCGATTGCTCTGCTTACCCCGAATGTCGGGATTCAGCGTGTGTGATATGTATGTATGTATGTACCTATGTTTCAAATTAAACGTAAAGATTGGTAAAACTATGTTTATTACCTATTTATATTTTTATTAGAAAAATGCAAAGCGAAAATCATTGGAAAAAAATACATCCCTACGTAGGTACGAGAGAAAAATAATTTTATTTATGAAAACGCCTTTTTAATGAAGGTGTGTAACCTTTTGCAGCTCAAGTTAGGTGCTGGCAAAACAAATTGTAGGTATTCATGCCAACACACAAAAAAACACCTTGTCCACAGTTCTACAGTCGGACGGAGTAGCTGTATAGTATAAAAAAGTGATTATTTAACAAGCACCCTCGTGACGTGAGGTGTATGATCGCACCGGTCTTACTTCTGTCTTTCTCGTCCGCTTGTGTACGAGTGAGACAGACAGATAGTGGTGTGCTGGTGAGAACATACACTCGCTAAATAAGCGCTTAGCGAGAATTTCTTGTTGACCGACTTCGATTTCTAAACGCGCTTTTAATTAACTTTTAAATAAAATCCACGTGATGTATCCCTCAAGTTTACCTTTTTTTTCGCATCGCACCACTGAGCTACCGAGGTCGACAGTCGACACATATTAATAGTACCTACTCCCCTTCTTAGGCCCACTTGCACCAACACGAGTTTAAAGTTAAGTAGCGAGTTATGGATTTAAACGCGGTTCCCACAGTCAACGGGTGCTAGCTTAAACTGGTTTAGCGAGTTAAACTGGTTTATATATTAAATTTGTGTTGGTGCAAGTGGGCCTTAGAATTATTGTTAGTTGTAGTAGGTAGTAACCACACGACGATAGATTTTTAATTTTGATTTAGGCAAATTAATTTTATCAAAAAAATGTATGTGCATATCATAGTATCTGCTTCTTGCATAATACATTTAGCTTCCAGAAATTACTAACTATATATATAAATGACATTAATATAATAGCTTTTCACTATTGACGACAACCCCGATAATGGGAAAGTAACCCTTGCGTTAGGGATCTCGGAGACTCTTGTCGGAGACGATCAATTGCGATTGTCAATTCTACGCGATTGACAATTGCGATTGATCATTTACCGAGCCGATTGAAGCGATTGTCATTCTCTACTACGTAATTGAAGGCAATTGATGGAACATTTTGAATGACGTCCCGTACATTGAGGGTCATGGACGGCAATTGACAATCGTTTTCTTCAATCTCGACCGCGCCACCGAGCATGGCGGACGTGTCACGTGCCTGAACACGACGTTATGCGGCCTTGGCCGCTAGCGCCTATCTAATTACAGAGCGCATTTTGTTTTGTTACTCATGTCTTTTACAGGGATAGTTCTGTGTTGTGGAAGGTGAAAAGCAAAAATTACATGAACAAAAACAAATGGTCCATTGCGTTGCAAGCCATCACACAATGACTACAAATTAGTAAGTTTAAGTAGGTCTCATTATTTATTAAAGAAACATACAGTTTGAGGGTACATAAAAGAAAAAAGAACAACCCCGGACCAGTGATATGATATGAATGAGATCTGTAAAACAGGTTGATAAATAGAAAATCTCATCCATACCGACCAATCCAGGGAAAGTTCCCAAGTAGGTAAGTTTCAATAAGTTTCTTGAAGAGTTCATGAGTGAACCGATATCTCAATTTGTACCATTTTACCAATTTGTAAAAATTTTTTCTGAACAGAAACCGCGAGAGTTTTGGTAAGAAATGCCATATCTGCGTTTGAAATAATTGTTTATGTATGCGCGACACTACCGTTCGCGTGTCGCTCATATTATTATGGCGTGCGCGATTGATGCAACGTCATTTGCAACTTCAATCGCGCATCATTTGAAACGGTCAATGTTGTTGTATGAGCGACACTGCCGTTCTCAACATAGTTTAGCATTCGAATGAGGCGTTCGCGATTGATGCACCGCACTTCAATCGCTCATCATTTGAAACCGTCAATCACGTAGACATTGTCAATTGCGATTGATCGTCTCCGGGACCACTTACGCGTCGATTTGGCGTCTCGGCTTGGCTCGATTGCCTTGTGGCCAAGTGACAAGCGATGTGACCAAGTGACCAAAGCAACGGACCGGAGGAACGCTAGTTGTTCGGCGCCTAACTAGCCACTAGCCGCAGTAGCACAGATGAGAGATACCCAGTAGCCACAAGGCCACAACGAAGCACCAACTCCGCGCGAGCCGACTCCGCTCATTCCTCAACATCACCATTCCGTATTCAGCTCATTCCTCACCATTCCATCATAGCAGGTATTTAACGACAATAAAATTGTACATACATATCGCAACAGAATACCTTCATCCATATTAATTTACTCAACGTGTAATCATACGTTATCGATTGGCTCATCGATAACTATGCATTTGCATATTATGTTTGAATATTCAATTTATTTCTTGGACAAATAGATAAATTTGTCGAAAATGTCGTTCACCACGTAAAAATCATATTCGTGATTCAGTGCTTACTCGAGCCGATGCAATGCAATGTAAAATGTAGGTACCTATAGGTAGTTTATTGAAAAGGTTATAATATCAATGGTTTAATTATCTATTGTATTATACTAAACTATTGCTTAGGTAGGTAGGTATCTAGGTTATTTAACTTTTTTTCAATATTTTTAAATTAGGTAAGTACCCAACGAGGTACCCAATCAAGGATAGTTAGTAGGTACCCACCATATAATGTTTCTGTCACATAATGTTACCTTGACGCCATAACGTTCACATCGAGATAAAGACTTAATTCGCAATATCAATGAATACATGAATGTGCGAAGTCAGGATGATATAATAGATAGATCATTGCGCCTTTATAGAAATATCTATCGAAGAAATGAGTGAGCAATCATATATTATCGAGGCGAGGTAGGTACCTAACCTATGACATTACATCATAATGATAACCGTGCATTGACCTTTTTTTTTTGGTTTATTTTATTTTATAAATGGGCACATTCTAACAAAGCTTCGAACAAAAATTTAGGTAAAAACTTATAAAACATAAACCCTAAAATAAATAAACGAGTCAGTTAGTTCCTCTATCTACCTAGGTATTCAAATTACAATTAGGTAGGTAGTTACCTAATGCATCAACCCAAAACATCTAAGTACATCACTAACATCAAAACAATTAATAACAAAGACAACCGCATATAACAAATTTGCTTACCTTGTACTCACACAGAAAGAATGCTCGCTATGCAGCCGGCAACCACTAAACACAGCAATTTATCCGTAACGTCACTTCACACGGATTCCATCGACGTTCACTTTAGTACTCAAAAAAATCCACCGAAGATCGAGAATAACTGTAGACGCGTCCGGAATACGCTTGAGATGAACACAGGCAAAGCGATCGCAGGGCGGGCGAAGACTGACTGACTGGACTGACTGACTGCCGGCCGACTGACTGGCCTGGCTGGCTGGACTGTCTGACTGACTGACTGCGCTGCGCTGTGTGTGAGCGAACGAGAACGAGCAGGGGGGCGGAGGCGCGGAGGCGGGCGGCCGGCATGCTGCTTGTGCCACAGAATAGAAAAGAGCTTGTGCCTTGTTGTACGGTACGACCGTACGACTAGGCGACTAGACTGTACGACACAGTGGGGTGTCGGTGTAGGTCGGCTGATCGGCTCTGGCTAGGGTTGCCAACTCTTCGTATCGGTAATCCGGGAGAGTGGAAATTTGCTTTGAAAAAATACAAGAAAAATAAGTAGATCCAACATATTTTGGCGGCTTGAACTTGTGCCATCATACATAAGTTCCTTAAGACCTCACCGACCTTATGCTGGGCTGGGCGGCTATTTCCCTCTCTTTCTAACAATGCCCGTTTTTCATACATTTTATGTTATTATGGAGAAATTATACAACTTATGATGATGATGTGATGATACAACTTATACAAAATCTGAAAATTATTAATGTTTGTCAATAAAAAAAAAATCCAGTCCCTATTGAACACACCTTTACCGTCTTTAACATCAATACAGTTCTGTTTTAATGTCTCATCATAAATGATTATAATTATACAATATGGAGTACTAAATTGTTGTATTGAAAAACATTATAAACATTATAATTTATTCACGAACAATTTATCCGCCTTAAATTTTTTATAACTTGTAGATAAATTTCTTCATTATGATATGAAATAAAATTTATAAAATATTAGAAAGAGAATACATTTTTATGCTATGCGTGCGTCCTCTTAAGACGATACCCATAGCTGGCTGCTTTGCATAGAATAAGGTCGTAAGTCGGTGTTGTTTTTTAATTTTTAAAAATTAATGGTAATAAAATTTAAAAATCTACAACAATAGAGTTCTGTGCTTGTGGTTTAGTTATCTATCAGTGCAATAAAAAATTCGTTTTATTCATTCACTTTTGCGTCAGATGAAAAACATTTTAACTAAACCAACAAGCACAGAACTCTATTGTTGTAGATGTTTAAATTTTATTACCAATAATTTTTTTTAATTTAGAAACAACACCGACTTACGACCTTTTTCTATTCAAAGTAGTCAGCTATGGGTATCGTCTTAAGATTTAAATTTAAAATCATTATCATAATATCCACTGAAATTTTTTAAAATTTTGTGTTGCTCACAATATTATTATGTGTTTATTTTGTAATGTTATTGTATAATTTCTATATTTTTAAGAAATGAAACTGGCAGGCAATGTCGCGCGCTTTCGGTCGGATCATATTATATGTATAGGTGGATAATGTCGACAGAACAATGAAGCTATTATTTCCGGGAGTTCCTACTATCGTTCCGGGAGCCGGGACATTATCAAAATTATATATGGGAATCTGGGAGAATCCCGAAATTCCGGGAGGGTTGGCAAGCCTAGCTCTGGCCCGCCCGCCGCGCCGCGGCCGGCACGCACGCACGACACGATTCGGTCGGTGATAGACCGACGACACCGCGCCAAAACACTGTCGGGAAGCAAGCGCAAATCGAGCTCGAGTAGAACAGCTGATGTGTCGTGGTGTGGGGCGGAGGAGAGGGGAGCCGGAGCGTCAACCTTCTATCTGACGGCTGCGCCTGCGCACCACCTGTGCGGCGCGGCGGCGGCAGCGTGGTAGAGCGCGCGCACCGCGCACTCTCACTCGTTCATACTTCACGGTTTGACGTTTCTCATTATGACGACGTATGGCGGTACGGTCGCTTACTTGGGCCGTTGGGCCACATCAACCAGCCAGACGTCACCCGGCGGCTCCGCATGCGTGCGTAGTGCGCGCGCGTCGTTGTCGGTCGTCGTCCGTCACAGAGTAGAGTCACGTAGGTAGAGTAGGTAAACTATATAGGGGGGAGGTCGTCGTCGTCGCCGTCGGTCGTCGGTCGTCGGTCGGTAGGTCGGTATGGGTGGTCGACGTAATAATATGACATGCGCTCTCTACCTAGCCCAGTAGCAGACCGACAAGCTGGCCGCTATCTCTTTGTCTCTCGACTCGACACGAATATAAACTAGTTACCGCTCACGTTACTGATTTCCGATAAATTAATTAAACAAAAATAATCATAAAACGTGAATGCTAAAATGTTCACCCTTAAGCCCAAATTCCGCTTATTATAGTTATGTATAAAATAAGCTAAACTGTACACTTAGACAAAATATTTTGAAATTGAATTTAAAATAATTAAGTAAGGAAAACTACACGTAATATACACTGCAGTCGCTCTTGCTTGAAACATGCATAACATGCATGAAACGTGTACTTATGTTGCGTACAATTTGCGTTGCCGCAAGTATGACTGCCTGTCATAAGAAAGATGATTGTCCAATGTCCAGCTACCGTTGCTTATTGTCACACTTCTCGCATTATGGCACTTCCGGGACGAGTCTTTCGGTTTATAGAATCTTTATTAATCTCAAAGAACGTTACAAACAAACATTTGCTAATGCGGGTGTTTCAGGATAGGGTTTCGTAACTTCAGGGTTCGAAAGGGGTCCATATTTGAAGACGAAAAGCTATGAAACTTTTCCCAAATTCGGTCATTTTATAGTAATTTTTGGTGAAAATCTTTTCATCGACGGTTAACGCCCACTTTTATAAAATAAACATAAAATGACTAACTTACATGCTTAACTAGTAGAATGTAACTTCATGTAGGTAAATTCTAAATACTAAAATTTAAATGACATCAAAAGAAAAGGGGACTGGTTAGGTTAGGTTACCTAGACAGCACTTTTTCAAAATCTCACTGTCCATCGAGTTTTTATTACAATTTTAAATTTTTGTATTAAAAAAAATACGGAATTTCGATTTGAGTGATAAGGATTTTTTTCTTCTAATAATGAGTACTTTCTATTCCTGAAGTTTCTCAAGCCTATCCTGAAACACCCGTATAGTTTATATTTCTTATAACGAGAAAACCTTTCGTTTGATATGTCACATGATGCACTTGAAAAAACTAATTAACTTTCTAATTTGTCCCTCAAAATTTACAACCAAAATAAAAATTCGTACATTTACGCTATAAGATTCATCCGTGATTGGGTCACATTTGGGTTTGGGTCAGCAAACTCAATATACGTGTATGTACCAAATTTCAACATAATATTTCGTTCAGAAGATTCGGAGAAAATAACAGCGACAGACGGACAAACAGACACGAGAGTGATCCTATAACTATAAGGTTCTGTTTTTTCTTCTTTTGAAGCACGGAACCCTAAAAACTAAAAAGGGAGAACGGCGCGCGCTGCGAAATAATTTTTGCGACGTATTTCCGAAGTACCTATATCCGAAAAAAAATAATAGGTACCTACTTATGGGGAACGTGATCAGTAGCTGATACACATACTCCCATAGAGAAATTAGCGTACTATTATGAAAGACCCTAATATCTAAATCCGTAGCTTTTTACTTTTTTGTTTCGATCCGTAGTTTTGGAATAAAAAAATAAAAACCTAATTTTTGGTTGATTGATTGTGTTGCATCCTACTCCAACCAGCGAAAGCGGCGCTTGTAAGATAAGTACGAGTGAATACGGGTTGACAGGGCCTTAAAATAGTACACATATTGTAAAAGTAGGGAAATATATTCCCGGAAGCCTGTTTCACACCTTACACAGCTTACACCTTACAGTGCAACACAAAGGTAGATTTTAGTTCGTTAGAGAATCGTGCTTTTCGAAGAACTGTTCTATCGATTACAAAGGTGTGTTCCGTGGCCGGCACAACCAAACGGAAGCACTAATATGGGACCTAGCTCACCGAGGTGTTGACATCACGGATGTTGTAGGTGACCAACCAACCGTGTCAGTTAAAAAATCTGTTTTATAAAACATTGCACCGACTTCAAAAAACAACTAGAACTTAAAAGTGTTAAATAATTTTAGATTCATATTCGGACCCTTGAGTTGAAGGCGGTACAAAAGCACAAAACAATCAATTTTCAGGTGTGGTGTGCTTTTGGGTGGGCTTTAAACCGACGACGTGTTTTTATAATGATTGGTACACACATACAGTCCATACTTTGAAAACTACTGAACCTATATTGATGAAACTTGCACTGTTCCCTAAGTTGGAAGATGCTTAATCCAATAAACGACAATTCGATTTCTAGTTTCCGAGAAATTCGTGGACAAACATACATACATACATACAAACATGCATACACTTATTAAATTTGGCACACCTGTTTAAAAGCCCATATAGACTATTTATAGATTTTTATAGACCACATACGAATATTGTGAAACTCCAACGATATTTCATACATACGGGTCGAATTGATAACTTCATTTTTTTAAGAAGTCGGTTAAATAAAAAAAGGAGGCCTTTGGTACGATTCCACCGCGGCCGCCGCAGTTGAGTTGAGAGTAAGTTGTTGTTATAATATTGTAATCTATAAGATTTACCCTTTTTAAGTAATTATACAAAAAAACAGCCAAGTGCGAGTCGAACTCGCCCACCTTTTTAGGTTTCCGTATCCCGTACGGAAGCCTATTACTAAGCCTCCGCCGTCTGTCTGTCCGTCCGTCCGTCCGTCCGTCCGTCTGTCCGAGGGCTGTATCTCTTGAACCGTAATAGGTAGCCCGTTGAAATTTTCACAGAATACGTGTTACTATGGCGGATATAACAACAAATAAGAAAAATAAGAAAATGTTAAAAATTAAGGGGCTCCCAAACAAGAAACGTACAATAAAATAGATTAGTCACACTATTGAATAATAGATGGCGCCACAGGCTTTTATACATTGCTATGTGAGGTGATGTCATTTCCCCACCGTAAATTGCGATCGACCTCATTGAGGCTTCTCTCTGATTGAGCGGTTATTGATAGGGGATAGATACGGAAACCTCCGTTCGCGAGTAAAACTCGCACTTAACAGATTTTTTTACAGATGGAAATACCAGACCCGCTAGGTATCTCACAAAGTCGGGCGACCCATATTTGTAGTTGTGAGTTGTGTTGTGTGTGACACGCGCGTTTGTGTGTGGCGTGCAGCCCACCCCTCGTGAGATAAAACAACTATAACAATAGTCACAGCGCCACCGTGTTGTTTCGACTATTATAGGAAAGCGAAAGCTAGAATTGTGACTTGTGGTACTAAAACAAAGGTGAGTTTAGCTCAGATTGGTGTACGATGGTACGATGCACGTAGGCCGCCACTCTACCTTGGTTTCGTCTTGTCGAGGTTAATCGACGGTATCAGATGTTCGTCACGAGGCCGCCTCCGCCGCCGCCGCCGCCGCCGCGCCGGTGGTGGTGGCGGCGCGGCGAGTCGGCGGCGGCGGCGGCGCGGCGTCAACGAGTTCATTTGGAAGGTCTTATTGGTCCTATTTATGTAAACGGGAAATGGTACAAAGTGAGCTCTACAATTCGTCATTCTCATACAAGTATATATTGTGCACTCTCAACATTATCTACTTGACATTTAATTATTTTCTTTGGGTGGTGAGCACGAGGTCGACCGGAGCCTCAGGCACGGCCAATTTCACCTCTAAAGAGGTTTCGGACCGGCTCGTAGGCTGACGAGTTTCTGGGGGAAATTTTAGTTGCGTGTAAAGGCTTATTGGCTGCCTGGTCCGAAATTGTTAATATTTTCGCAGGCATAGAGGCTAATTTACAAATTATATGCATATTTTACACATATGTGCATTATAATATGCATAATTATATACATACACACAATGTACGAATACAGTAATGTCGTCCAATAATGGTAATGTGGAAACATTGTATTTCTAAATAAAATACCGTTGAGCGATCCCGACCGGACTAAGGTCAGTATCTGAGAAAATGTAGGTAAAGTAAGTAGTTACCTACTTATTTATTACAAATTACAAATAATATATTAAAATGTAAAAATACTTGAAAATAATTTTGAAAAGGTTTCCATTTATTCGGAAATTATTAAATCACAGGCGCCAAGCCAGCGAATTATTATCCATGCCAGCAAAGGAGTTCCCCCCCTTCCCACCGAGCCGCCTCCGCCGGACGATGCACGCTTCGCTCTCTCATTGTCCTCATTTAGCCTGCGGCGGCGCGGCGCGGCGGCGGCGGCGGCGTGGGAGGCGCGTCCGACAGAGACGGAAGAAAACATCTTTCATGCTCGTCTGCTCAATGGTACCTTGCAATTTCACCTTCTAAAAGTAATGTCAACAACAACTAGCCTATCTATACCTTTGTGCTTTCTTCGCCTCATTTGCATACGGAACTAAATAATGCTCTACTGTTCTCTGTCGTCGAAATGTTGACGAAGACTCAATTAAACTAATTTGTACACATATACCTACCAACGTCGTCGTCGTCCGCGTCGTCGTCGTCGGGTCCGTGCGTGACTCTCGTGGCATACGCATGCGCGTGGCGTGAGCATTACGGTATTTTGCGCTAAGATTATTATTTTCTATACTTAAGAGGATTCATATGGCAAAACTACGAAAATTGTAAAACTTAAAACAAAAATTTAGTTCTATGAAGTACATTATATGAAAAAAATAATTTATTTTTTTAAACTAGATAATATGTACTAACACTGAAGCAGGCTTTTTAAATTTACAGTATTTTTTCATGGTGACAAAAATTTCTGAATGTGACTCTATTTTAATTTCTTATGTCAAGCTAGCTCCATACTGGATAATAATTTTGGAATAAAATTTATGTCATTGTATAGAGAATTTAATTTTCTAGACACTAAAGCAGCATTATTGGAAAACAAAATTCTAATAATTTTTAAACAAAAACTACAAAATTCACCATAAAAACGCGCGCACTGCGCTCGATTCGATCGAGGATTCGTATAGCATTTTTGTTTTGCCTTATGAATCCTCTTAAATTATTTTACTAAACATTTTCGCTTCTTTCTTCCTGTTAATTTGGCATTTTATCCGACTTACAATTTCTTCACACTTTAAATATATTCGACTGGATAAGTAATAACTATGCAAACCTGTGTATATATATATATTATACTATATATGAAAATAAGTAATTAGTAGGAAGTATTTTGAGTGAATATCAGAATTGGTTTTACAGCCTCATTCATTAGGCTATATCGATTAGCTGTGTGACTGCGACCACGGGGGCTCCGCGTCGCGCGCTCGCGCGTCGCGGAGCGTATGTTTGTGCAAAGGAATTCCAACTGTATGGTAGCTGTTAGCTGATTAATCAAACAACATTTCTTCCTTCGCTTCATTGTCTAAGTAGGTACCTATACCTATTCTGATGAAACATTTTTTGCTACGTGTTGCATGACATACATTGTACTGGATACTTTTATTATGATTAATAATACAATTAATACATTAAATTCATTTTAGAGTATTGCATTATGTAATGAATGAATGACACTTCCAGTAGTCTAAGCTTCCTGATAATATAAAAAACCGGCCAAGTGCGAGTCGGCCTCGCGCACCGAGGTTTCCACACCATAAAAAAACCTTGAAAAAACATCCGTCAACATCAACAAAGGTCTTGTATGGGGACCCCACCCCCCCCCCCCCCCCCCTAATTGGTTATTTTTTAGGTTTTTAATATTTTTTATTATGTGGTATCATATTATACCGCCATAATAATAAATAACACATATTCTGTGAAAAGTATTCCGTACGGGGTACGGAAACCTAAAAAGAAAAAAAACGGTCCTTATTAAATATTAAAAATCATTTTACAGAAAATTAAATTATCCCTATTGATTCTTAACTGTTCTTACGAGTACGATAGTGTATGTAATGTACCGTACTTGTAGTGCCTCGAAGATGCACCACAAGTACGGATGTTCGCTCGAGCATAGGCTCGAGTCTACGTTCTTTGTAGAATCGCATCGTTCATAGTTCGTAGGTGTACGATGCGTAGCCTAACCATCGAACTACGGCACGACTACAAACTAATCCATTTTTTTTATGGTTCAGTATGTCCGTCTGTCCTACCTTTTTTATAGAAAGCGCGAGACACCCATGAGGTGTCTAACGACGCCCATGGACATTCGGTCGTACGCCTAATACGTAATTAAAAGGGCATTTTATTATGGCGGTTATCCTAACAAATAACAAAAAAAAGTAAAAAATTAAGGGGTCCCCTTGCAAGAAAAGTGTTTTTTGTTTTATCGTCATAAAAACGGTAATGCATACAAACGTCAAACTTGGTGTGATTATAGTGCAAACTCTAAAGTAAAACAAACAAACGATAATATATTGTGTGGTACGGAACCCTCGGTGCGCGAGTCCGACTCGCACTTGGCCGGGTTTTTTTGTAACTGAACTTGCCTCGATCTGAATAGGTGAATAAATATTCTTCTTGTTACTATAAAATAATATAAATAATAATAATTACAATTAATATCTGTATATTAATTGTAATTATTATTATTTATATTATTTTAGATCTACAAGAATAACATTACTTTTTAACGGAACAGGGTGGCGCCAATGGTCACAGGCGGTATACCTGTGGCTCACACTATAGATATCTAATTCAGATTTCTGTGTCCCATCGTCATCCCACCCCACCACCCACCGGGGCAGTGCGGGCGGGCCGGGCGGGGCGGCGGCGCGCGCGCTGTAGATGTGGCAGCTCGGTGCGGGCGGGACCTATACACACACAGCACTACTCTATCTAGCTACCACTCTACATGCAAGTATAAAATTAGATGTCGACTATTTTAATTACATAATATTAACGTTAGTAATATATAAAGCAATGATGACGACCAATACAGGGCAAAACTTTTCTCACGATTACCACATATTGTTTATTAATTTATTATTTACGTGAGGATTACATTGTAAAGATATTAAATATTAAACCTATAATAGTGCCACTGAAACAAAAATTATGTATTTTTAATTAACATTTTCATCTATCAAGCCAGCTAAAATATAATATGACAATGAATGTTCTATAGGTACTCTAATAAATAACATTCAAGATCACCAAAGACCGTAAGTATTTAAAGCTTCCACAGTAAGTACAACCGAATGTTAAACCTAAGCTTTATGATATCAACTATTCTCCCGAGATGGTACACGACGGGCAAAGTTTTATTATAAGGTGACCCTAAAAATTAAGAAAACATTTTTATAAAATGTATAATTTCTCCGCGAACAACAAACGTAACCCCGGTGTATTATTTATTATTGAGTTAATGAAGTGGCCGAAGGGTCCTCTTGTGTCGGTCCCGGGCTGGCGAGACGCCCCGCTTGCGAGTTCATTGATTCGCTTTTTGCAGCACAGCACACCGACCGAGCCGCCTTGGCTGGGGCTGCCACATACACACATACATACATACATACATACATACATACATACATACATACATACATACATACATACATACATACATAATAACACCACCGCACAAATTCTTAATACTTCCACTCACACGTCGCGTCGTCGGTGTTGCGCTGCGCTGCCCGTGTGATAATGGCAACACAGACAGCCCGTTAGGGTGTGTTCGTGAGTGTGTATGTGTATGTAGGTACGTGGCGCTAGAATGTGTTAAGCGTGTGGCAATGGCAATACGCCGAGCAAGCAAGGCGGGAGAATGTTTTTGGGTTAGACATTGATTGTTTAATGCAAATTATTGTAATATAAATAATAAATAAATTCAATCAAGCTGTGAGTGTAGTACCTGCATCAGGTGTAATATTTAATTAATAATGTATCTATCTGTTTAGACATATTTAAAAAAGCAAAAGCGTGCTAAGTAACACATGGAGGGTTCCGTAGCCATTTAACACTTGTGTGTGATGAGATGACCATTGGCCGCACGTCCTTCCTTACCCGCGACGCGTCGCACGCACCTCGCACCCGCTCCGCGCGCCTGTAAGACGCTTCTACTCTACCTACGCATGAATGGAGAAATCTGTGTTCCAGGTTTGAATCCTGCGGCGCGGTTTTTTAACATTGGAAATGTTTTTTCGATCGCGTTTTCAGCGAAAGTGCGACATCGCTCTGGCGTCGTCAATTTTGGGGTCAATGGGGTATCAAAAGACGTGTCTTGACGAGATCTACAAGATGGTGTAAAAATGTGTGAAAAAGTCAAAAACTTTTTCGAAAAAGTGCAAAAATGTCGAAAAATGACGTGATTTTTTTGCGACTTCTCAACTTGAATCGACGATATCTCGAAAACGAAAAGCGATATCGAAAAAATTAAAAAAAGCTCTCGGGGTATTGAGTTGGGCTACAGTTTGCAAAAAACGGAACCTCGCTATCTGTAATGGGGTTGGAGAAAGCTTTACCTTTATGCGGCGGAGTTTTCGCGGCGCGCGGCGCGCGCCTGTACTAGTGAGTTTCGTGTACTAGAGCCATAGTAATATAGGTTAGGTTAGATGCGTCGCGCGACGCATCTTCTAACCTAACCTATATAATATTTTTATATTTGATATTTATTAATTTGTTACTTTAGTTATAGTTAGATCGGTTAATTCGTTTTGTTATATATAAGTATGTTAATATTTAATTAAGAAGAGAAATCGTTAAACAAACTTATTAATTGTGAGTACTTAATTTTATCTTATAATTTTATGTGTACCTAATAAAAATAATTATTTTGTTTCTTTAAAGAATAAAGATTGTAAAAAATACGTTTTGCCTATGTTCATTTTCAATGTACCCGAAGGTCGTGAGAGGCACGAGATCTGTGTATTTTTTATTAGGAAGCTTGTTTAATCGGGATGGTTCTTAGCTATGTTTGTAAACAAGTAATGTAATTAAGTAATAAAAAAAATATAATCTTGTGGAAATGGACCTATTTGCATGGGTTTTTTTAAGCATAAAATTTATTATTTTAAATAGTGGACCGATTTGCATGCGGTTTAAAAAAAAATGGAAATAAAACTTTAATTATAAATAAAAAAAAACCCCGACCCTTAAAAAGTCAAAAATAATTATTTCGGAAGACCGTTAAGTAAATAAAATATAAAAACTCAGAGCTGCGCGGGAATTTACTTATCCACCGCCTCCTTTAAGTAAGTAAACGGAAATTATTTTTGGCTTTTTAAGGGTTGGGGTTTTTTTTTCATCATCTATCTAACGAAGAAAAAGTAAGTACTTCAATCAATATAGTGTTCGCACATCTGTCTATACACATTCCAAGTTCCAAGATCTCTCAAGCCGTTTAGGAGCAGATTGTGACAGACAGACGGACAGACGGAAGGACAGACACCTGACCGATTTTATAAGGATTCCTTCCCAGCGTCGCTATGAAACCGTAAAAAGAGTCCAGCGAGGTTTCTTGCCATTATTTCTCTTTCGCTGTGATAATTGAATGGAACAGAATAACTGGTTCTAAAAAAAACCCCGACCCTTAAAAAGTCAAAAATAATTTCCGTTTAAGGAGTCGGGGAACCGCTAAGTAAATTCGCGCGCAGCTCTGAGTTTTTTTATATTTTATTTACTTAGCGTGTCCCGGCTCCTTTAAGTAAGTAAACGGAAATTATTTTTTACTTTTCAAGGGTCGGAGGTTTTTTAAATTTATAATTAAACCTTTATTTCCATTTTTTTAAACTGCAGGCAAATCGGTCCACTTTTTAAGATAATTAATTTTATGATTACTTAAATACTTGATTATTTGATTACAAACCTAGCTAACAACCATCTCGATTAAACCAGCTTTCCAATAAAAAAAACTGCATCCAAATCTGTCCATCCGTTTGGGAGCTACGATGCCACAGACAGACACACCCATACACGCACACGTAAAACTTATAACACCCCTCTTTTTTCGTCGGGGGTTAAGAAGAAAGGAAAGGAAGTTAACTTAGTTTTAAGGATAATTAATTACTGAGAATAATGCACTGTACAGAACTTTCCAAATCAAATAGATGCTTAAAGAATACTATATTTTCTCAGAATATTTTGAACAATTTGAACAAATCGTTTCAATTAAATATAAATTTATTTTTAGCTCACTATATGTTTGTAATTTCAATAATATTCAGTAGAATTATATCAATTAAGTAAGAAATATTTTAATTTAATCAGCCTATTTCTACACAAATTCATAGAAATATAATATGCTCATAACATGAATAAAGAAGCAGCAAGCAATGCCGATCGGTTTGGCTGATTTTGATCTAAAAATATTATCTCATGATTTATTTCCAAATTATGGCGACTGCGCGGTGTCAACGAGGCGTGGGTTGACGACGGAGGCGGCGTGGGGGGCAGGCGGTACGTTGTGGAATCCCCCCCGTATATTAGTTCTCTATGGTGGAATCGGATCGTACATAGCGCACCAGGGCACCAGGGGCCACAAAAACCAAGGTACTAGCTAGCAAATGCTAGCGTATTTTTAACTGGTCGAGTATTGATTGATGAAATGTACTTACTTCTACGTCTAGCTAGATTACTATCTACTATTAAATTATTATTTTTTGTTTAAAAAGTTAACAAAACATATACATAGTAAGGAATGTGCACATTTTGCTCTGTCCGAGGCGATTATTGCGGAACGTAAAGCCCAATAAATTATTAAATATGAATACTATTTTGAAGTAGATTTGTGTATAACTGTTATAGAGAAAATATCATTCTTATGAGCAAAGATCTCCCATGTGTAGGTTGGGGCGGCGGCGGAGGAGCGGCGGAGGCGGTGGGGGCGGGCGGCGCGGGGCGGTGAGGTGGCACGAAGCAACCGCGTATGCATGAAAAAATTGAATGGCTACGGAGACTTCTGTCTGTGTGAAAACAACATTTACAATTCAATAATTATTTTTTTCAATTTTGATTCGGCACACTGAAAATAAATCTAAGTTTTAAGCTAATATACACTCGTAAGTACTGGGAAACTAACTTTTTCTTTCAATATTTACGCAAATAAATGTTTGTTGGTAAATTTTTAGAGTTGGTATAGGTCCGGAGCGGATTTGATCGCGTGCTTCCGCCGCCGCCGCCGTGCTCCGCCGCGCAGGTAGAGACCAGGTTTTTTGTATCCTGGCCTGCCGCCTTATAATTTTTGAATAAGATAGAAAAACTGCACTGCAAGGGGTGTTCCATTGCAATATATGATAAACATGGCAAACAAACATGACGAAATATAAGGGAGCAGATAGAATGAGAAGGAGAGAACTGTAATAAAATGTAATATATTCCTTTCCAATCCGGATTAGCACCACCGCACTGAATAAAGGTCCTTCGAAATAGTCTATTAACCCGCAATTTGAAGAACCGTGGATTGCAGGAATAGGGAAAGATATTGCCCGGAAGCCCGTTCCACGCCTTTTCAGTGCAACACAAGAACAATTTAGAGAATCGAGCAGTTCGAAATACTCTTCTGCCGACTGTAAAGGGACGAGAGACGAAAAAGAGGAGGAGAGATGAGGGAAGCGAGTTCGTCCGAGCAGCGGCTATAGTAGTACTGGTAAAACAGGCTCAATGATCCAACCATGTTCTTGGATCCAACGATGCGTCTGTGCTTTAGAGGTTGAAGAAGGTCCTCTGTGAGTACAGAGTCGCCAATGTAGGAATGGTTCGTCCTTGGGTTCGTCGTTCAACAGAATCCAAGGCTAAAAGAAAGTACTCAGGTACCCTCACATAGATGACGGGAATACTCAATATTCTATCACCGGTCTTACTTGCGCTTAAAAAGTGTAAGCAGTTGGACCGGCGTGAAAAATTGCCAACATCGGTATAGGATCCCTAATTTTTGGGAAGCTAGTTTGGCCTTGGACTCTATGAACTACCTATCGAAATCTAACGTCCCTTGACACCTCCATCCAAGACGCCCAGATCTGTGGGGACTTGGCTGCCCTTGAAAGTAGCTTGGAGAGGAAACGGAAGTTGTTTGTAGTGGACTTCCGGTTCGTATTATGTAAAACGTGTCCTTCTACAAATAAGTATTAATAAATTTATAATTTAATTTTTATTTCAATCTTTAAAAAAACCGCATGAAATTCGGTCCACTTTTAAGATAATTAATTGTTTTGATTACTTAATTACTTTATTACAAACATAGCTAAGAACCATTCCGATTAAACCAGTTTCTAATAAAAAAAACCCCATCCAAATCACACCCGTACACACGTATGTGTGTACGGGTGTGATTTGGTTAAACACACGTTAAACTTATAACACGTTTGCGTCGGGGGTTAAAAATAATATCAATGAAAATTTTTCATGTTCATAACGCAGTTTTCAGGGCTCAGTCAATAGAACTTGTACCATACGTTATGTCCAGAAGTTGTGTCCAAAATCGTAATGTTTCTGCGTGCGAGATATTAAATATATACATAGGTACCTATGTACCTTGCTTGCTTGCTAATAAGTCAGTATAGGCACAGAATAGAAAAGAGTATAGGTTGTCTAAAAAAACAAATAATACCTCATAGGTAATATATTAAGTAATTATTAGCGCAAGTAATAAGTGCTTGGTACTTTTGATAATACCTAATCGTTGTTTTCGAAAACTAAATTATAAATTACACATTCTTAACAACCAAACAGAATTGAAGTGTAGCACGCGCGCTTAGTGTGGGGGGGGGGGGGGGGGTCTGCGGTGCTGCGGAGGGGAGTGAGGATCGCGGCGGCGCGGGGGGGGGGGGCGTGACCTCAGTCAGGGAGACAGCTACCTGTACTGTAACCAATACCATTAAGAAAATAAGTCAACGCTTCTGTGTGTGTATGTTACACTTTTCTGTGGTACAGAAGGCGGACTTCGAGAAGAATGCGGTTTTCTCAAGCAACCTTGTACACAACATTTGTAGGTACCCTATCTACCTATGTATCCTACCTAGTTTACTTCAGTGGTGGATAAATTGCGCGTGTTACTTAATTCATCGAAAACGTTTGCAAGCCTCATTAGTACACTCGGGTTTTGAACCTTATAAATACATACCGTAGCGATTTTGCATTTGATGCCGGGTGGTGCTGTGGTGCCCAATTGCCTAAGCAGCAGTGCAGCCACAGATATTCGACAGCTTTATTTATATGCATGTATTCTTTACTTCTACTAAAAAAGATTGATAGATTAATCCACTGTAAACACGTCAGGCTTAAATATATATCACAAAAAACAAATCATAGTAAAATCGCAGTTTACCTATACTGCTATTTGTTTACAAAATTAATGATAATGGCAATTAGGCAAACATTGAATTAATTAACCCTTTCATGTTAATTGGAAAATCACGTTAGAATGGCGTGCTTTGTGCAGAGCATCATAAAACCTATAAGTGTTAATAATTCATTGAATTCAGTCGGGCTCGCTCGCTCCACGTAAACGCTATCAGTAAAACATCAGTCATAAATTCCGTATCGTGTTCGGAACACTTCGGTCGCCTTCGGTAACCTCATCATTCCGTGCTTCGCAGGCGACAAGGTATATTTCGGTAACCCGTAACGCGCCAGTTAGCGTTACCTCTCATCTTTGTCAGACAGAAGGCAGGCGAGAACCGTATTGTGTTTGTGTCCGCAGCGAGCGAGGTCTCCTTCAAGGTTGTTGAAATGAGCAGCGTGCCTAACTACACAAGGAATTACTTCACGCCATAACCTGTTTGATTAAAATGTATTAAGTAGGCCATTCATTATGCAGGTTGTTGTTGGAATTGGGAAGCAGTGACAGTGATTCGCTCTTCGATCATGCTTGATTCGAAGCCTAAATAATCAGCGTAAGATTAAGTCATCAAACTTTACCAGGTAGTAGATAACCAAGAGTTTTAAGAGGATCTTATTAATTAGTTCAAACTTTTAAATAATAATTTTTCTCGCCCATGCGAGAACAACGCGCACACAACGCTGCATGTTTGGAGAGCGCTGACCAATTCAGTGGCGCTGACGATGCGAAAAAGCATCCGTTTTACTAATTGTGACCAGCCCACAATAGGTAAGGCATGGCACCTAACTGAGCGTGGTTTCGCGAGGAGAGGTGTTTTTGGCTCTGTCGAATGCACCATTGGTCTCTCGGCACAGCCACCCATGTTGGTTTAAATAAAAAAATTAAAAATAATTGTTTACCTACTAAGGCTAAGCCAAAAAGAGGGCAATTAATATTTTTTTAGAGTAATTAATTTTAGAAAATTTACTCAATTAAATCCCTCAATAAGTTTAAGTTCATCATTATGGCGTTTAAATAATTTCTCACATATATGTTGTTTAAAACCTACAAATATTTCCTGTAAGCGCACATTTCATAATTTTTTCTATGCACAAAATATTAACTTACACTAGGAGTAATCAACTGAATTCCTGCCTTATTTTGTTGTATCTGCCTTATTTGTGTATGACAAAAAATTACATTACCTATTTAATAGAATTTTCTTATTATGTAAGATGCAGTTTACATAACGCTGAGCTAGCTCCTTTTTTCTCGGTCCTATACAATTTTAACAATATAACACGAATACACACAAAACATTTTTTTCTAAATCAACAAATTCATAATAAAAAACTCGAAATAATGGTTGAATAAAAACTAACTTGTCAGCCTCGGTAGCTCAGTGGTGCGATCGGTCGACTGTGGGTCGTCGTGATCATAAGAACACCTGGGCGCGGTCAGTACTTGGATGGGTGACCGCTCGACCGTTGGAGGTTGACCGTGGTTCGGATTCCACGTTAAACCATAATAATCTGTGCTGTAGAAATAGTTCATGTTTTCCGTCCAGTTCAGTGTGTAACCGGCACGACACGACCGAAGGGAAGCACTGACATATGTCACCTAGTTCACCAAGGTGTTTTATGGGCATGTGACATCACGGATGTAGTAGATTATGGAGCCAATAGTCTCCGTTTCCATTAAAAATACTTATTCATTATACAAATAATAGTAAAAAAGGTTTAAAATTGTCAAAATTGCAATTTAACACGCATATTATATTTTGTGTTTACATTTTGATTATTTCGTAATATTTGTAATTGGGAAAAATAAATAGATTTCTTTCTTTCTTTAGTTTTTTTATTTACTTATACTTTAATAATAGATCATAATATTATAATTATATATACCTATATTTATTCAATATATTATTTCCTCTGCATCCTTCTCGGCCCCATGACCAATCATAATTATAATCGGTTCGTCTCATAGTCATATTTCGAGGCGCCTCGAGCGGATACACGAAGACAAAGATTTTAAAGGTGACCCCAAGCGGTCACCTGTTTATTTTTAGGGCCAATAACCTCCACCTTGACAACCTCGTCAAATACGTATGATCTAATTTAGTAGACGGATGTCTTTTGCATTATTATAAGTAAGTATTAATGCACGAACATTCAAGCTATGCTTGCACGAGTAGGGTAGATAGAGTGAGAGAGAGACAGAGTAGAACTCCATATTACAGGCAGGTAGGAATTTAAATTACCTAAATTAAACGATTAAGAATCAGTTCCTTCAGTTTGAAAATAACCCTTCCTTTTGTCTTAGGTTAAAAAGTAATTAATTACTCAAGTAAATAAAAGTTTTTTTTAATACTTCAAGTCAGAACGCACTATAAGATAAATGATCAAGTACTACAGGTCGTTTCAATTACATTTCTATTTTCTACACAAATCCTTAAACAACACTTACAAGATTGCTTATTGTGTAAGAGAGATGACAAAAGATTTCCTATCCGGTTACAGCGCGCATTGTATGGGTCATTCATTACATTACATTACTGAAAACCTCATTAGCGTTTCTGTTGTGAGGTCCTTTCATATTCCTTTTCGATCCGCGCTAATGAGTCACGGTTTAGTTTTGCATCGATATATCAGCGTGACCATCGTTTCGCATCCCTACCGAAAGTGACGTTTATTGCCGTAAGTGCCAGGAAAAAATCATTTATGTATAGCTACATAACAAAAATGTCTGTGTTTCCGGGATAAAAATGTCAATTCCATTTTCCAATCAGATATACATCAACTTAATTTGTGGACATATTTTTAATAATGGTACTCGTAAAAAGCAGATATTATTACTATTAGTACTGAATAACTGTAGATAGAAATAGTGTCTCATTGTTTCAGAACCTATAATGCACCAGATTAGCAAGGAATGGTAGAGTATCTTATCCATGTATATTAATTTGTCTGTCAAATCAGATTTCTCCATTTTCCATTGTTTTGTTTAATGTTGATATTATTAGGAGTGGGAGAATACCACGGGCACGGGTGTCGCAATAACCTGTATAGTCTAAGTAGTGTTTCATTTTAAACTCTTTTATAAAATGAAATATTTCGCATTTAAAACTATCTACGTAAATACCAGCAACTACCTGAAACACCTGAGCCCTTAAGCCATGCATTATGGGCTCAGGTTAAAGTAAATCTTAAAACTCTTTTCTGGACACACTTCATCCATTAAACAACACCTGGCTGTAGCCAGTACATGGATGACCGCACGACCGTTGGAGGCTGACCGTGGTTCGGATTCCACAGTTTTGAATTTCACGGATTCAAAACTTTAGGTCCCTTCCCTTCTCACCTTACTAGGTGGTAGGGTATAACCGTCTGGGTTGATACCATCGCACTGAATGAAAGGTCGGTTGAAACGGCTATGTAAATATTTCGTATTTTCCGTCCACTTCAGTGTAGTCGCCACGACCGAGGGGAAGCACTGACATTGCACCCAGTTCACCAAGTGTTATGGGCTGACATCACGGATGTAGTAGGTGATGTAGCCAACCGTATCAGTTTCCATAAAAAAGGGCCCATATAATAACAAAAATAGATTCACCAAATTGCAGCGTTTGTACTAAAGTCGAAGATGAATTCCACGTTTTATTGCAGTGTGAACGGAATAATAATTTAAGAAATGCGTTAATCAAATATTTAAACATATTTAAAGATGGATCGATATATATATATATTTTTTTGCGAACCACAAAGCTTTAGCTGTCCCCCTGATGGAACATTGCAAAATTAAAGCATCCTAGCCCTCAGAGGTCCCATCTTGGAGAATTTGTTAATAGGTACGATGGGGCTGGCGTAGTCACTAGGCGGCTAAGGCGGCTATAGTCCTATTCAAATAAAGAAGGGAAAAAACTATTAAGAAGACTAAGGTCTAGCTAGCTAGACTACACTTTCTATGTAATCATCACTAATCATTGCAAGTACTAGGTAGAGGCACGTAGAGGCTTATACGAGTAGGTAGGTACCATGGGGGAAATAGAAGCAGTGAGGTTAGGCAGTGACAAATTATTTCTCACGGGGAGTGACAAATTGCGGATATCTCTTTCCCTCACGTGTCGTCGGCGTTATTTCGTGGTTATAGCACCACTTATAGTGAATATTTCCGAATCTAGATTTTTTTTTTATGTTTCTGATTTGTTACCTTATTTAAATTCTAACCTCTACTTAAACTCGCGGTGTGGCACCAATAAATTAAACAAATATTGCATGCTTCGTCGCGAAGATACTCTAAAATGCATACTATTTACACTAGTTTAGTGTATACACTGTACTACGTACAGTACACATGAGTTCAGAATAGAGACACATGAGTTCACAAGTGTGAAAGAGACGGACATTTGTTTTCCGTCTTTGTGCACACAATTTTTTTCAATTTTACAAGCTCTTTAATACCGAACTAGAAAAAATTTAGATTTTTCTTAAATATTGTTTCTTAATTTCTGCGATTGCGGCTTTCAAGCCACCTTGCTTGATCACACGCAATTTAAGTTGTACTTATGTATGTTAGTATATTAAAAAACGATTTCACTTTGATTCCTCAAGTGAAAGTACAGTACCTAATCAAATTCATCACGTATTAATCGGTTGTGTTGAGAGCATCGCGTGGCGAGCCGGGATCCTTGACCGTAGGGAATGCGCGTTTATTTTGGAATCTCTGCTCTCCCATTTGTACAGAGTTGCATCACACGCTTAGCGCAGCAGCAAGCAGCGCAGCGATCAACGTATGTACGTACTATATTGTATCGAAGCGCGGCGACAGGCAATGAGGCGCGCACCGCCGCCCCGCCCTTCCGCCGCCGCGCCGCCGCCCACGCCCCCGCGCGCGCCATCTCGGCTTGACGCGAAGCGTTTTCATTTTACGACGCTCTAAACTCACGTTTATTTATTATTGATATTAATACAAATAACATACTTAATACTTACCTTACTTAGCATGCATGTCCGTCTGTCCGTTAACTTATTTTCGCTCGGCCTGATCGGCCTCCTTTCAGTCGAGACGCTTCATTTACTAACGCGTTTACGTTCGCTCCCTGAGAAGCTAGGGAAATAAATCTAGCCACGAACCTATAATTTCAAATAAAAGCGATAGCGACTCGTTTATTCCCGCTAAGTCACCACCGACCAGTTATCCAAACGCGCACGTCTGCGTGTACGATATAGAGAAAACATCACAACGTGGAAGTCGGAACTGCAGTTTCACAATTGCAATCGGTTAGAGACTCGCCACTTATTACTTAGTCTCTAACTCTACAGCGGCGCAAGTCATCAAGTTTAAGTTTCGTTTCCACTGAACTTTCAACAGAGCAGGTTCATGAAACGCAGAGGAAGCGAGGATTGGTATCGCACGATTCGCACGGAATCCGCGTACCGGTTCGCCGCCGCCGCGCCGCTGCGCCGCCGCCGTCAACTTGCCAGGCTGTCGTCCCGTCCATCGTCTTTATTATTCTCTAACTACAATAGTGAGTTTAATTCAAATAATAAAATAATCAAATGATCATTCACTTTGCAGCCTGCCTGACATCCCTGCAGCTGTTGATCAATAATTAATTACTAACCGCGACGCGACCAGTTGTGTATCTCAATTCCTAAATATACAGTAGACGAGTTAGGTACACAATAGTTTCGGGTACCTAAGTATTTCAATAAATTATGTAGGCATAAAATGCAACCTTAGTACTGTTACACAGCACAGGTGATAATTAAGGTAAAGGTTAAGGTAGTTCCAAGAGTTCGGTATCAAATTGAAAAATTTGTTAGATTACTAATATTTTATTTTCTCTATTTTACTAACGTCACACTGAATAATTTCCATATTATGCACTTACTTATGCGATTTTTTTTTTCATATTTATGAAATGCCATACCCACTGAGTTTGTATGCTATACATCTTTCGTTTTAACACCCCCAAGGACAAACATACACAAATTGTTCGAGGAGTGGACCGTGATGGTTTCGGTTCATTCCTTCAGAGTTTGTAGAGATTCGTCGTAACGTCTCGCGTCGTCGTCGGTACGGACGGAGATCTAGGCACGCGGACAAGTAGCTTATATTTTCTATAATTTATTTAAAACAAATTATATTAAAACATTTTAAATAAATACATACACAAAGGTAAATATATCTGTTATTGTAAGTAAATTTCAGATAACTAATTAAAATGAACGTAAATGAAAATACATAAATACCTCTTTGACAAAGCTGGAGCCTGGAGCAGCTTACTTTGCTCTCTATAAGTAAGATGGCCGGTTTAAGTACTTAAAAATAAATTTTATTTATTAGGGCATTTTTAATGGAAACCGATTACCTACAACATTCGTGATGTCAGCCCATAACACCTTCGCGAATAAGTGCCATGCCAGGCCAGAGCTTCCCTTGGTCGTACCGGCTACACTGAACTGGACGAGAAAAATAGACTATTTAAATAGCCACTTCGACCAACCTTTCATTCAGTACGGTGGTACCAACCCGGGCGGGTTAAACCCGACCACCAAGACCTAGGCGGACGAATTGGAACGTTAACCTTTGGCTTCCCACACTTTAAAACTATATTTTCACGAAGAAAGTCAGCATTTTTGGGAAAAAATATACCTCCACAATAAATAACCAATGAGCGGAATATTTGCTAAACTAAGTACCAGTATTTTTGAGTAGATTTTATAAGGTCCTAATCATTTTCTGGAGCTTACTAAACAACCACTAATTATATTACATGGGGGTGCAAAGGCCGACTTATCGCTTACAGATATTTCTTCAGTTCAACTTCGGGTGTTTGATGTGTTTAACATAATCTTTGTAAAAAACGGTTGGTTCCTTTGTGTAAAGCTCTACTCTTCTCAATTATATGATAGGGCAAGCGGGCAAGCTCTAGCCAGGCATTCCTACCTATCCTATAGGATATAGGAGTGAGTAGGTACCTACGCAGATATTGATTTAATTATAAATTAAAATTATAAAGAATTTGAGACATGAAAATTTAAAATATTTCAAATAAACTAAATAAAAGTAATATAGAGAAACTAAACAAAATCCTATTTACTTGCACCGTTCATCGTACTTATCGTGAATAACTGCAAAGGTGTATTACATACATACCTAGTATTGAAGCGCTTGTTGGCTTCGCATAACAAGTAGATTTCTAGGACCTTATGGTACGGCAAACCGAAGCCTTCGTGAATTCGAGTTTAGTGAACTACGTAAGAATATAAGATGTTTGTAAATATATCACATATACTTTTTTCAGTTTTCCTCTAAAAGAACACGTCAAGATAACCTAAGCGCACTTTATTCGTATGATGAAAATACGCGACTGTACTGTTAGCCCACATATAAAGCCTAGGCCAATAGATCCAGCCAAACACACGAGGCAGGTCATAAACCTAGGTGTTTCGTGGTCACCTTGGAACCGCGCGTCGATCGCACCGCGACACAGACACAGCTAGTTGCCAGACAAATCCAGAATTACGATTCGAGGTTAATTCGCTCGCTTAAAGCTACGTCCTTCTAATATTTCAGATTAACCGCGGTCTAAATAAGTTCCCTTGCCCCTTACTAGGTGGTAGGCTCAAATACCGACTGGGTTGCTACCACCGCACTGGATTTAAGATGGCCGCATAGCAGCCTCGGCTGTGTTCTCCTCTAGTCTAACCAGCAATCCAAATGGAAGTCTCCGATATGGCACCTACCCTCTCGGAGGTGATATTGACTGGTCGAAGCATGTGCTTTGGCCCCTCTGACTCCGCCACCCATACCGGATTACATAAAAAAATATATTTCCGATGGCACCCAAACAAACCGACAGACGGACACCATCAGAATGTTATGTATGATAGTGCAGAAAAGAAGAGATGGCATGTTTAGATAAATGACGCCGTATTTATTATTCAGTGCATACTTTGAAGTGGAAGTTTGTATTACGTCGCTGCGCTCCTAGCGACGCAATACAAACTCTTTGTACCAAATAACAACTGTCTGTCGCAGTGTGTCTCAATGTCCACTTTTAAATATTTAACTGCACCAACCCTAAATCAGATGATTGCTTAGAATCAGTGGTAGATAAGCTAGATACTAACAGGAGAGCAAAAGTCGCATAATTACTGGGTACCTGCTTCTGTTTAATCAAATAATTACTCTGCAAATTATCACGGCAATCTGCTAGATTGTAATCTTAGTATTTTAGACCCGCCCGATCTTACTTCAACCGGCGAAGTGTTGTTTTCTTTGAAACGAGCGTTTCCAGTCTAACCGCAGGCAATCTGGCAACAAGTCGGCAGACTCGTTGCGCGTCTGGTGAACGTAGCGACCTTGCGGCGCGCAGCGGCGCGGCGGCGCGCGGTGGCGGCGGTGGCGGCTAGCGGCATCATCGTTAGATCGTTTCGCCGAATAGAGGTCTCTACGTCTCTACCCAGTAACCCGACGAGCTACGAGGCAAGATGTGGGCTTATGCTACGCTGCACCGTAAACGATCATTGAAGGAAAAGGACTAAAAAACAAAACTACTAAAAAAGAATAGACCCACTGCATCTCTCCCCGTGACTAAGGGATATGACTTCTTATATTACTAGGTGGTGGTGGGTTAGTACCACCGCTCTTAATGAAAGGTCGGTCGAAACGGCTATGTAAATAGTTTGTGTTTTCGGTCCAGCTCAGTGTAGCCGGCACGACCGAAGGGAAGCACTGACGTGGCACCAAGTTCACCCGGTGTTATGGGCTGACATCACGGATGTTTTAGGTGATGTAGCCAACCGTGTCAGTTTCCATAAAAAAATACATAGTTACTTGTACACGATGTATCCCGACCCGACAATCAAATAAGCATACTCTGCGTGTGCAATATACCCACTCTGTATTGTGCTACAAGGGCTCTGGCAAATTACAGCACAACACCAACGACCACGTTTAGCAAAGTATTAGGACGAGAAATAACTATCAAGCGGCAAGTCGAGTTGAGTGAGACCCACATCACATGCTGCATGGTTCGGTGGAAGGACCGTGTCAACGTGAGAGGTAGCTATCCTATCGCACTTTATCACGCCACCTTTACCGCGCCAACTATTATTTTTAATATGTGGTAGTCTTGGAGGAAATAGGACAGAAAATTCCTCCAAGGTGGTAGTACTACAGGTTTAGTAGTATCTCATCTGTGGTGTTAGGTGTCGGGCAGAAGCTTGAACAAGAACAATGCCTATCTCTGTCACTCTTGTTTATTGTCTTTGTTACCAATATGTGTTTGTTTTTTGGTCGTTTATTGTGTTTTTACTACTACTACTATACTACTATTGTCGCACTGTTGCTCGAATTTCATATTCAGGTTCTTATTGTATGTAACCTTACATGGTTGGCCGCGTCACCTGATGCATCACATCGTGATTCTGTCCGAACTAGCCATGCCGCCGTGCTTCCCGTTGAACGTAAGTTGCCTACACCAAACTAAACGTAAAACATGATCAACAGCTTTGTAAATTGTCAAAGTGCTTTGGAAAACTCTCACTGTCGTGGAAATTAATACCCAGAGCGACAGTGTGAAAGAGACCTATTGGATATCCGTAATTTCACCTTTGTCAAGTCTTTGTGCACTTTCTTTCACCTCTTCTATAAATGGATACCTCTTTTTTTATTAGGTATTTATTTGGATGGTCAAGATTCTATACAGCAACAAGTCAATAAACATTTTGATTTTTCGTAAGTGTTGACAACATTATCATTATCGCGTTCGTTCAACAAAGTAAGTACCCAGACGTAGGATGACGCAATAGTCTCCATACGTAAATAGTGATCGCTTCGGACTACGAAGTACTCCCGCAGCTCTACTCGGCCATGTGTTCTGGTCGCGATGCTTCAGCCTTCATCGTAAAATGCTTCGAGTAAAATGTATTTTTTTAATTACATACAGGCATGTAAATGATATATTATAAGACAGTACCTGGGCGACCGAGCTTCACACAGCAGCGTCTGCAACTATGTAGATAAACTTGGAAAAATACATATATAATAAGTTTAGCTCACTTAAAGTACGACTACTTGTAAGAAGAGGTGAAATATAGTGAAAGTAGATGGAATTACACATACCGATACGAGTATATATGTATACCTTTCTTTATCTATGTGTCACACTTCTAATACTCGTAGATATAGGTTTCCAAAAACGACGTAAAAAATTTTTTTTTTTATTGTTTTTTTTTAATTTCAGTTCAGAATATATTAATTCCATAATGCAGTCAGTCAGTCCGTCAGTATTTATTATCTAATAAACAAAGAAAATAAAAAATTTACCACACCCTGCTGTAAGCCTAAGGCTTACAATAATATAATAATAGGCTTAAAGCCTTACTATACGTCACATGGTAATATGGCAATATTGGCAATGCCTTATATAGTATTAATTTCCATGCGCAGAGTGATTCAAACGCGGGCGCGTATTGGAATCGATGCACTAATTGCGAAGCGTTTAGTAGTAAATATTTGAAGATATGATAAGACGGGTCGGCACCGCCGCGCCGCCTCCGGCGCCGCCCGTACCGAGCTCGCGTGCGTGACCGGAAGCGGCGAGTTAGCGGTGGAAGGTCGGTGTGGTCGCGGCGCAGCCTGCAGCAGCAGCGCCTCCGAAACATGGCCGCCGACATTCCGCGCCGCTCGTGCATGCTCGCCGAACATTCTTACATTTTAGGAATATACATAATCAGTGCATAATATTACAACGTACACTACACAACAAACGTACTTCTGCAATAGCAAAGCTACTAATAAACAAAGTGAAGACGGTTGGTTTAATAATTTTTTTTTCAATATTAAATTTTTTTATAATTCAATAATTATTACTATACAACTGTACTAATTTGATTGCCCTAATATGTACTGAATAGAATTTCCTCTCACTGTTTGTTTTCAGTAACTTCACTGTGTTTTCTGTTTGTATATTTTGTACTCCATAACTTTTTATCAGGTGCACCGATTTCAATAAAATATAACAATAGGTTACGTATTATCCAGCTTCGCTCGCGTTGAAGTAGAGCTCTCATTTTTTTTTATAGGGAGCTCGACAAATGGCGCTCGCCAGACTAACGCAGAGGTGTAGTCTGACGGCGCCCACGGGCATTCGGATATTTACGGGGGCTGCGAATACCTTGTCGGCCGGCTAGGTGCCCCTTCACATTATGTTTGAAGGACCCCAGACTATACAATAGAGGAAAGGATGTACATAGAGTATATCTCAGTCTCGTGTAGTCAGAGCTCTTAGTAAAGCTTAGTAAAGCTGTATTTTCGATAAGCTGTAACGGGCGTATAATATTGGATAGTCACTGAAATACTTGTAATAATATTTATATAATATTATTTATTATACATAAACGCCATGCGCCTACTTCGTGGTTTTAATCGAACCGAATAAAAAAAATCGTTTTATCCGGTTTATTATACATTATTGAACTTGTCACAATAATTGTACAATTATTGTGACAAGATCAAGAGCAGGTTATAATATACAATACAAATGTAATAGTTGTTTATGCAAACTCTACCAATTTAGTAATCAATTTACAAATTAACAAGACTCAATCAAATTTTAAAGCGGTCGGAGCTGCGGGCAGTCACTCATTAAAACAAATGCATCTTTCTCGTAGGATTTAAATAATCTTTCATTTGAAGAATGTATATACTTTAAAAAATCTATGGAGGAATGTAGGTATTCAGTAAATAACTCGCAGATACTGCAATGAAACTTAACAGAGATAACGTTTTACTGAGGGAAAATACATTCCGTCACGTGACTCTTATGGTAATATTATTCATAATTTCTTTCATGGAAAATAATAACGTGCACAGAAATAAATAAACTATATCCTATATGATCGCGGAAATTGAGGATAATCATAACAACAGTATGTATAGTCAATTTCCAATTTTTGCTTTAGGGACGAGCACTTTGAATTCAGATTCAGAAATAGTTTTCTATATCAGTAACGAACATTCACTTATTTTGTAGCAAGCGTTTGTTCCTGGTTCAGAAGGAAGGAACCAGCTGTATTAGTACAATAGTAATCAGGGTACGGTTTGGTTGTAATGGATATAAGTACTTATAATTTTGGTAAAAGTCCAGAATTTAGAAAACATTTTCTTTTAGTTTCCAATACTTCCTCTGAGCAATGTAGGTTTCAGTGGGTGGGTAGAGCTGAATCAAATTGAACCTCGATCTCTGTGTATATGCGATGGGTATGAACTTATACTATTTAAGTGTTTTAAGTTGTTATGTCGGTATAAGTGGTTTTAAGTTGCTTAAAGCCTGAATACTTAATTTAAATCCAGCATCACAATGTTACCCCCAACTATACCAAAATTAGTTTCTTCCAGCTGCATAGACCATTCAATTAAAATGTATGTACATATAGGTACCGAAATAGGGGGTGTTTCCGACAGCAATACAGCATTCGTTGAAGTAGTGATACCCTCGGGGTTGGTGGTGCGAGCGAGTCGACATTAGGCGGGCGAGTGAGACAGCACAATGTTGTCGGCACAAGGAGTTATAGCTCTGGCGGGTGCACGGTGCGACGATGGCGGAGGAGTGAGAAACACACAATATACAGACGTTTATTTGACTACACTATGGAGCATTGTCATATCAAATTAGATAATATATTTTCCTGGCTTAACATAAAAATAGAAGCATTTATTTTCATAAAATATAAAAAAGTAATACTCATAAATAAGTAATAACTAAAGAATTAAAACCTACCTAACAAACATTAAAATAACTATCAAAAGGGGCGTTTTCAAATGTTCCTAGAACAATTGCGGCAATACACCGCTGGATGGCAAGGCTGCATACTCATATATTATGAATTAATTAGTGCTGTCTGTGCTAATGGTATCTCTTAAAAGCGTCATCCAGGCCACTTAGGTACGTGAGATTTTGCATGGGTATAGCTCACAAATCGAATTAGCTAATAGGAGTAAGTCTGCTTATCTCATAAAAACCAGAAATGAAGAAAACCTATAACAATCTTACTCTAGAATTTTTCGTTTCAAATTTGGTTACATAAAAAAAGTGTTTAAATAATAAACATACAAACACCATAGGAATATTATTTATAATATAATAAGTAGTAGAAGATCGACGCTGAAAGTAATGTCCAACGAAACGAAACCGGAAAAGCAGCGGCGCGGCGTCGTCGGCGGGCGGCGGGCGGGGCGCGGCGCGCCGCCGGGGGCGGCTGGCGGTAAAACAGCGAAAGCCAAGGACCTTGACGCGGCACAGTTCCTTCAGCAATCGATTACGCGGTTATTTTAAACTTGAACATTTGCGATTGTATTTATCTTGTAAATGGTAATTATTGAACAAGTAAGGCACTGAGAACTTTCACAATTTTAGTAAGAAATCTTTACGAGTTCAAGTCACATTTTTAATAGCTTACCAAATAACTAACGTCGGATGTTCTGCGAATGTTTTTCATGAAACCTGACATGATTGACATACATATTATTCTTGTGTCTTTGTCTTTCATTCTTATTCTTTTGTTTCTACCATATTATATGTTTACAATTAAGACAGGTTGACTGACAGAGATTTTTTTTTATTGATAGCGCGCGACATGTGGCATCGTTTCACCTACAAGTGTGTCTAACGATACCCATGGACATTCTGTGATGTACGGGGATTGCGAATGCCACGCCGCCGGCCTGACAGGAGCCTTTTCACGCCCGTTTTGAAAAACCCCAGGATGTACTTGGGAGGAAATAGATGGGCAGGGAGTGCGTTCCACATTTTGCACAAGTGCAATAAAGGATATTTCTATTCTATTGGCTACCTCACTTTCTACCTACACCCGTGATGTCTGTCAGCTTATACACACACCTTGGTGAACTAGGTGCTATGTCCAATTGTCCATGGACGGAAGACACCGGAATCAATCCGAGTGAAACTCTACCATGTAAAATGTAAGGGAATGGACCTACAGTTTTACTTGGAGTCCGAACCACGGCCAGCCCTAACGTTCAGGCGGTCACCCATTCGAAGTTCGATTTCGCCCGGTGTTTGAACATCTATACATACATAAGACCACCGAGCTACCGAGGCTGGCTTTAATTTCCAAAATTGTTTCATTGATTTCAGGGCGTGTGAAAAACAGTGTAAGCCTTCGGTGATTTAAAAGCAAAACCCAGCTAGTGCTGTGGGGCAGCAAGAAGGAGGGGGTTTGTAGGTATATTGTTGTTGCAAGCATATTGTTTAGGTATTGAGCATACACATGGTAGTAAAACTACTCTTGAACTGTGTTATTTCGTCCTTGTGCACACAGATTTATTTATTTCTAACTTTCATCTACTCGACCAATTGGTCATCTTCTTCTGTCCTTCCTGCCTGATTCTCTTCGAAAGCAAATATAAAATCCTGATTGAAATATATATACATAAATATGCATACATATTTATGCGTATTGAAGTATTTATGTAGGTAATATTCGTTTGTCATATCATACATATTTCTTTAGTCTAATACATTGCCACAAACTATTCTTGTTCGCCTGCATGTACTTCTCCCACATTCCAAAGGATAGTTAGAATAGAATGTCTCGCTGCATTAAGCTCGCCTATTTTGCCTAATTTGTATAAATTGGTGTTCAATAAAGGATATATAGATACATACAAATATGTGTCTCGTGTGAGTCCCACACTTGCCGCACCGCCTGTGGAACACTCCGATTCACTACGCGCGGTGCGTGCGCCAGTTATCTATCAGCTCACTGATTCTGCCGTGCGTCCGGCTCTCCCGAGATACTCGAGGAGATACTTACTATCTAACACTGAAAAATAAAGAATGGCCTCGGTGATTTAAACTAGAATGTAAACGTCTCTCGGTCTGAGAATCGGATCCCGTCGTGTTGTTTGTAGTGCCCAACCTTACTCCCACTAATATGAATTTTATTGTGCACTGAAGACTACTTTAACCCCTCGTTAAAGTAGTCTTCAGTGCACAACCTACACGCTTATGGTATGGATTATTTGGCCCGTCAGAGTGAGGCGTATGTCCAGCAGTGGACGCTTACACGCTGACTGACTGACTGACAGAGTGAGGACCTATATAATGGGTAAACTTTGGAAATAATTTTTTTTTCATGGAAACTGATTCGGTTGGCTACTAACCTACAACGTCCGTGATCGGTCAGCCCATAACACCGGGTGAACTAGGTGCCACGTAAGCGCTTCACTTCATTTCATTTCGGCTACACTGAACCGGACGGAAAACTATCCGAACAAATTAGAAAGGGTTCGAACTATCAAAGAAAATGTACGCGTTTTAAATAGCTTTATCATAACCAACTGAATGCGAAATTTAAGTACTTTATTGGATGATTGCTTATAAACCCTGGCTCTCAAAAATTTCCCGATATCAGATCAATCCTTGATACAATGTGATAAGAATAAAAAACTGGCCAAGTGCGAGTCGAACTCGCGCACCGAGTGTTCCGTATCGCTATGTCATGGTCAGCGCCACTCACGCCATCTATGGCATGTTTATGCAATGCTTCATATTAGTTAAAATCTATGATTAGTTAAAATGCTTCATACTTCTTTCGGTAGAAGGCGCGCGCGTATGTATACACTTTTTAGTTTCTTCTATGGGAACCCCCGCGTGATTTTTTTACTGTTTCTTATTTTTATTATTTGTTGTTATATCGGCCATAATAAAATAACACATATTCTGTGAAAATTTCAACGCGCTAACTATTACGGTTTAAGAGATACAGCCTTCGGACAGACAGACAGACAGACAGACGGGGCGTAGGCTTAGTAATAGGGTCCCGTACCGGATACGGAACCCTAAAAAAACAAAGATGTATAAACTGTACGATAAATTATTATTGTTGAGGCGCACTTTGCAACGTCTGACCCCCGCTTTGTCATACATTCTCATCTTGCCTTTTTTAGCTTAACAAAACTGCGATATTTAAAAAAAAAACAAAATCCAGATGCGACCGCGCGCCGGGGCGGCGGCGCACAGTGGGGCGATACCGTAAAAAATGGGACATAGGATAATTAAATTTTTTTATTTTTATTTCTGAAATTTAAGTACGCTAAATTAATCTACCCATCATTAGAAATAACATTCATAGATTCATATTTTCTCATTTAAGCCTTATTTTTCGAGATATACCACTTTTTATTAATTTGTACTATGGAAATTGGGTAACTTTATTTTTTTTCTCGAAATGCTTAAAATAGCTAGACCCGTGGTTACTAAATAATGATTCCCCAAGGTAAAAAGATTATTACTGTGTAAAAACCGTATCCGACGACGTCCGACTTTTCCGTATAATGCCATTTTAATATTATAATAACATTTATTCCTGCAAAGCTCACTTTTATTCTTTTTTTTTTTTTTATTGAAACTGACACGGTTGGCTACATCACCTACAACGTCCGTGATGTCAGCCCATAGCACCGGGTGAACTAGGTGCCATGTCAGTGCTTCCCCCTTTGATCGTGCCGGCTACACTGAACTGGTCGGAGAACACAAACTATTTACATAGCCGTTTCGACCGACGTTTCATTCAGTGCGGTGGTACCAACCCGGGCGGGTTAAACCCTACCACCAAGTAAGATTAGGAGGGAAGGGACCTACAGTTTTACGAGGAATCCGCTCGAATTACGAGGAATTCACTATATTCGTAACTTTCAGCTATATTCAAATAACAAATATTGTTTATTTGCATTGGATGTATATATTTGTATTTTAATGGTAAATATATTTCTCCATATCACCTATATATTTGAACTTGATGAAAATGTTTAATTTTTTTTTTATTGAAAGCGCGATGGCGCTGAGGCACCCAGAAGGTGACAAACGACGCCCATCTAATTAACTTTGTACTTTTAGTTTCATTGGTCTATTTTGATAATAATCTACGGAGCCGCTATTATCGGCTGCTATACTTACTTATAATATCTCTTATAAATGCTTACCATTATATTAGGAATATTTTCAACTTCGCGAGGATTAGCGGATTAGGGATATTTATGTGAATTGTCACGTATTTCCATGAAAGCTCTCGAAGAAACAATTACACTGCATTGCTAATTGTTATCTACTTAACAAGGATTAACGATATACCAGGAATACTGCAAACTGTGCGAACTAATTAGCAGTATTCATTAGTGAACAACACAATCAATCTGGCACTCAGTCTGCTCCAGTCGTTTGCACGAGTCAGTCTTCATACCCGTGCTTTACATATTTAAAACTATTCAATACGAAAACATGGAGTCTTTTGTTAATAACATTGATATTTACGTGTTTATGAGAAATTGTGACAGTTTTCTGAATTACGCGGTATTGGTTGCCGCTATTGCCTCAATAGTTAGTGTAAATTTGCCCGAAGAGACACAAGTGAAAGAATTTTGTCGTAAATATTGTTACAATCTACACAAACGATGGGTGAAGTCAAACTACAACGAGGAACGTTTTCTACAGAAGAATCGAGAATGGTTGGACTCGGCCATCAAGTGGCCCGAATTCGTAAAGAAACAACTGCCTTCAGCGAGTAGCGACCTCGCGGATAACCAAAAGGTTTGCACTTCTCAAATAATTTCTCCGGGACCATCGACAGCGCCTCCTATCTTTGTAGCATCTTCACATAAATCATCGCCGAGAAAACCATTTGAAAGTTTAGGAGCCAAACAAAAGCGAAGAAGAACCGAAGACATTCGCACAAACTATACATCGCAGGAACTAGCATTTGCGACCAAAATGCGTTTGAAGGCAAATGGGAACGAGGACCTGGGGAAAGTTTTGGACCATTTGCTTCAGAATCCAGGCGAAATCGAAAAAGTCAAAGAATTCATTGAAAAAAAGGAGTCCAAGACTATTTATTCATCTGAAAAAGCACTTGCGATTTTGGTGTCTTTAAAGCTATCAAGATGGCAATATATAACTTTAAGAGACATGGCTAAGGAAGAAGGTTCCGACCTCTATCCATCTTATTATAAAATTCAACATGCGAAAATTGAGTGTTACCCCCCAAAACAGGACATTGAAGTTACCGAAACACAGGCCAAAATTAAACTGCAAGCGCTTTTGGACCATACTGCAAAAAGAATTTTGAAAGTGGCGAACCGAAACCTCACAGGCTGCCAGCTAACATTAACAAGCAAGTGGGGATTCGATGGCGCTTCTGGCCAAAGTACATATAAACAAAGATTTCAAGAACTGAACGAAGGAGACGACTCAAGCATTTTCATGGCAAGTTTGGTTCCTATAAAACTGGTTTATGGAGACGAAGTGATCTGGGAAAATGAGACGCCATCTTCGACGAACTACTGCCGTCCTATCTTCTTCAAATTTATGAAGGAGACAATCGATAACGTGAAAAGTGAAATGGCTACCATAGAATCCGAAATACGAGATCTCAAAACCAGCGATTACGAAGGCGTTTTGATTGAGCATTCGTTAATTATGACGATGATCGATGGTAAAATTACGTCGATTATCTCCGGTACCTCTAATCAGTCATGTGATATTTGCAGAGCTAAACCGTCTGAGATGAATAACGTTAATATAATTAAAAGTAAAGAAGTAAACACAAATATGTACCGGTTCGGACTATCTACGTTGCATGCCTGGATTCGATGCATGGAATGCCTTCTCCATATTGCATACCGCATGGATTTTCAGCAGTGGTCGGCCAAAGGTAATAATAAAGAAATTATGACCGAGAAAAAAAAACAAATTCAAGATAATTTCAGGAAAGAAACTGGTTTATTGATCGACGTGGTAAAACAAGGTTCAGGAACCACGAACGATGGCAACACTGCAAGGCGCTTTTTCCAGAATCCCGAGCAAACTGCCTCTATTACCGGTCTCGATAAGGATTTAATTAATAGATTCGCGGTGATCCTTAAGGCCATCTCCTCGGGAGAAAACAGTTTGCACTCAAAACTTTGAAATCTATGCTCAAGAAACAATTCAACTTTATATATCATTGTATAGCTGGTATCATATGCCAGCAAGTGTTCATAAACTTTTATTCCATGGATCTGAAATAATAAAGCATTTTAACGTAATTCCAATTGGCATACTCTCCGAAGAGGCATCAGAAGCAAGAAATAAAGATTTCAAGAAGTACAGGGAACACTACTCTCGAAAATGCGATCGCAAATCGACTAATCAAGACATTCTCAACAACTTGCTCGTATCGTCGGATCCATATTTGTCTAGTATGAAGCCAAAACTTCAAAAACAAAAGCAGCCCTTATCCAGTGAAGTGCGACATTTGCTAATTATAGACGATAAAAATAAGGAAAATATTGAATTTATTGATACCAGTATTATCTGTGTTCAATCGGATGTGGAGGATGATGATGATTCTGACGCTGAAGACGCTTTAGGTTGTTCCAGTGATGAAAATGAAAATTTGTAGAAATATTGAGTAAATAAATTGTAATAAAAATAGGAAGCTTTATGTACTTTAAAAATATTTATTTAAAAGTTATTAAGTATGTTTTATTTTAAGGTTTTTGTAAGATTGAAATAAGATTTTTTCTCAGAAATATGTAGTTTGAATTTCTTTTTGTTATGCACCATAAACATACTTCAGAAAATTACTTTTATTCTTGACCATAATTTTTATTGATAGTTGGTATTTTTACATTAAATAGGCTCCGTTAAAAGCCATGGGTATTTGGGTAATAATGTATTATTACTTTGAAAACTTTTATTATTACTTTTAATAATGTATTATTACTTTTCTCATCATTAATCACTATTCTTAATGTTGATGTTATTAATTTTATACTTTGAAGTAGGTTTATAATATACTTTGACGGGGGCAATTTTTTGCCTAATTATAATAAATTATAGTAAGTTTGATATATCGAAGTGTGCAGAGCCACCAAAATGACGAAATGAAAATACACAACGATATATATAACTTATAATAAGTTAATAATTCGGTAAGTTCCGTAAATACAAAAATATATGTAGTTAGTTAAATATGTAGTAATTTATATATGTTTAATTACTATCGCCAGATTAATTTGTAATATTTTATGCAAATATGCGCCGTCTGATTGATTGTATTTTGTGTGTAATAAACGTACCATTCCACTACAATAATTTTATTCAGATTAGACTACTCAACTTGAAGAATCATTATTAAGTAACCACAGGTCTAGTTATTTTAAGCATTTCAATAAAAAAAGTTACTAAATCTCCATTGTACAAACTATTGAAAAGGATTATAACACCTTAACAGAAAATCTCTGAGAACAAAATGTATTCACATATTCAGTTTTCCACATATCCCAATTTTTTTTACTAAAGAATTTTCAATGTGATATATCTAAAAAATAACAATTGAAACCGAAAATATGGAAGAGTAATACTAGTTACAAGAAATTGTATTTTTTAAAGTTCAAATTGCTATATCTCAGAAAATAAGACTTAAAATGGAAAATTTCTAAGAATAAAAGTAGTTTGTAATCATTAAGAGAATATATTAACATACTCACTTTTTACTATATTATAAATGTTTTTATAAGTGCTTATATCTCGGAAAATAATTTTTTTATCAAAAAATCTCACAGAATGAAAGTTGTTCGTAATTAATAGTAGAATCTATTTGCGTAGTCATTTCGCCCTATGTCCCTGTTTTTGCGGTATCGCCCCACTGTGCGGCGGAGGCGCCGAAAGATCACAATTTTCGCGGCGGCCGAAACAGCACCCTCTGGTATTTTCTGATCGTTTACACTTCAATTCCTGTGTTTGAGGGTTTCCACGGGACCTTTAAAACTTTAGATTACCCTTTGTGACCCTTTCAAAGGTTACCAAGAAAATGTATACAACGTGCAACGAACGAGCCTCTTTAGAGTTTATAGTGGGAGTACAGCTGAATCTAGATAATCTACAAGTAACTACTTGAATCGTGCCTATTACCTTAGTTAGCGTACTATAGGGATCTGTAATAATTGGATTGGATTGCACACACGAAGCGTGAAAAGCTTCGGCTGTCTGTCCCACGACGCCTCACCTTTTTTAACCCCCGACGAAAAAATAGTGCTTTTGTAAGTTTAACGTGTGCGTTGATGTGTGTGAGGGTGTATGTGTGTGTGTATGGGTGCGTCTGGCTGTGGCATCGTAGCACCCAAACAGATGGACCGATTTGAATGCGGTTTTTTTTATTAGAAAGCTCATTTAATCGGGATGGTTGTTAGCTATGTTTGTAATCAAGTAATCAAGTAATTAAGTAATCAAACCATTATCTTAAAAATTGGGTGGATTTACATGCGGTGTTTTTAAAAAGCTTGAAATAAAATTTAAATTAGAAATTTAAAAAACTCCCGACCCTTAAAAAGTCAAAAATAATTTCCGTTTACTTAAAGGAGTCGGGGGACTCCTAAGTAAATAAAATATAATAAACTAAAAAAAATATAAAAAACTCAAGCTATTGTAATTATTTTAGACTTTTTAAGGGTCGGGGTTTTTTAAATTTCTAACTTTTAAGAGAATTCTTAAAAAAAAGTAGGTTATTAATCAATTCGACCCGTATGTATGTAATATCGTTGTAATTGCACAATATTCATATGTTAGTCTATTACTTTTAAGAACAGGTGTGCCAAATTTCATTAGCGTATGTATGTATGCATGTATGTATGTTTGTATGTATGTATGTATGTATGTATGTATGTATGTATGTTTGTATGTATGTATGTATGTATGTATGTATGTATGTATGTATGTATGTATGTATGTATGTATGTTTGTATGTATGTATGTATGTATGTATGTATGTATGTATGTATGTATGTTTGTATGTATGTATGTTTGTATGTATGTTTGTATGTATGTATGTTTGTCCACGAATTTATCGGAAACTAGAAATCGAATTGCCATAATAGAGAACATTTTTATAAGAATCCCACAAAATATCGTGTCCACATTATTGACCTCAATTGTATTGTGTGTAACAGAACTTGTACGACGAGGTCGGGGCTACGTGTATGTAAAACCAGCTAGTATTAGTGATGTTCTTACGCTCTCCGAAGTCCGGACATGACCTCGAAAATGACCTACACCGAATATGTTAGAACGATATGAGCGATATTGCGAAATTGATATCAATAAAGAGAAATAAATGTACTCATATTTAAGTACGAATGTGTATGATTTTAATTACACTCGTAATAATGTTAAAACATTTACACAATTTTATTCTTAAAATATTACTACCCTATTGTTCACAATTTGACAAGGCATAATTTGATACACCAATTTAATCAAATTATTTCAAGGAATAAGGACGAGATGCCGTGCTAAAGGGCGATAGGCTTGCCACCTCTCACCTTGGCACGGTCCTTCCACCGAGTCGTGCAGCAGGTGGGTCTTTGTGCCTTACTTACTGCTTGATAGTTTTCTTGTCCGAATACTTTGCTAAACGTGGTGGTCGATGTTATGTTGCAATTTTCCAGAGTTCTTGCAGCACAAAACCGATTACTCTGTTTACCCTGATTGTTGGGATACAGCGTGTGTGGTGTGTATGTATGTATGTATTTCAAGGGAACATTCGCTATTTTTCCTGGAGTACAAAGTTTGGATTTTTAATTTACAGCAAGAGGTAATTAATATGTATGTCATTTTCCACAATAAATGAAGGGACGAACGCTTAAGAGCACAACAAACACTAGTTTTCTCAATCTAATAAATGAGGTTTAAAAAAAGTTAAAAAAATCGAAATTAAAAATGTCTCATTCATTATCATTACTCATTAATTACATCTCATCTCAAACAATAAAATATAACATTTTAAACTTAGGTGCACTATATATTATAACAACGTTACCTGCGCACTAGCCCTGCGACTTGCAGTTATTATATTACAGCTGTACTGTAAAACATCAAAGGGAAAGAACGCCAGATTCCATTTTCAGGTCCAGCACGAGTGAAAAGGAATTACTAACGTTTCGCAAACTAGGGACAGTGATTGGTTCCAAAGCAAGCGTTAAACCCATTAACGTTTCCTAATTTATTAATAAAATATGTTGTAACCCGAAAACTACACCGGAGCCTAGCCTAATGGCGAGAATGATTAAAAAAAGATTATACATCTTCGCAGTTTGTGACACCGCAGCACCCGGGCAGGGGACAAAGGAAACGGCTTCCACAGACACATACCCTACGCCTCCTTCGCCGCCACCGCCCTTCCTCCTCTGTAGGGTGTAGGTACCGACCGACCGACCCACCCTACAACTCCAGCCAGACCATCCACCTACCCCTCCTGCCTGACCCACCCGCTCCGCGCCTACACTACCCCGTGATATTATAGAAATAACAGATCGCAGCAAAACCCTTCTCTATTCCCTCTTCTTAAGGATCAAAATTCTACTTCACACCTATACAACTTAACACCATTTCCAATTAAACTTATCCTAAAACCTATGTAGCACCCGAAATATAACTGAAAATGAACGATTTAAGATTCAAATTCCTTCAACAATGCCTTGCAGATAGGACATTATACAACGAAGACGGTGCGGGAAATGTTGTCTTTGGAATAAATTCAGTAGTAAACTGCGAAAGGTATCGTGACTATGACAAGCCATTTTAATCCTCTTTCTAAAAGTAAAGATGTTGCGGTCAATTTCATAATCATCCTAGTTAAATAACAGGTAAATAAGTAATAGTGTCGACAAACTGTATACTAACGTACATTCCATTTTATTTCGTCTTTGACTTGACTTGAATTGTTTCCAAGAAAGAGATCAATAACATTATAATCACTATCAACAGAAGAGCCAATGTAGATTCACTGACTATATAGAAAATGTTCGTTTTAAAATTAGGCAGTCCTAATTTAGTTCACGATAACATCTAAGATAATTACTAGATTATGTACAAAGACACGTCTAAGGATTTTTTAAAAGTAAACTTAATAATTAAACTAGCAAGACCCATTTTCCCTCGTTCCTGCCGAAAGCTTCATACAACCATTCGAATGACAGTGTACTTCAAAGCAAAGGTTCAAAGTGTAGGGTGATCGTATTCCGAGGTGGCGAGTTACTCCCTTTTTGAAGCGGAAAGTGTCATTCTGGGACATATTTATCAAGGTTGATTACGGTTGTCACAGACTGTTACTTGGATCTGTGACAATGTGGTAGTGTGAGACTTATTTGGATTTATTAATTTATAGCTGAGCCCGCGGCTCCGCTCGCGTGAAATTCGTATTTCAAAGAAGACAGTAAGTAACTATGGGCGAGGCCGAAGGCCGAGCTGCGTTCAGGAAGTCGATAAACCATATCTAAGAAAGTAAGTACGAGTAAGGGCGAGGCCGAAGGCAAGCTGCGTTAAGGTAAACGATAAACCTTGTAAAAAGTAAAGTAAGTAACTAACGGCGAGGCTTCAGGCTGAACTGTATTCTAGAAAGAAAATAAACCTTCTCGAAGAAAGTAAGTAACTGAGGGCAAGGCCGAAGGCCGAGCTCCGTTCAGGAAGACGATAAACCTTCTCGAAAAAGTAAGTAACTGAGGGCGAGGCCGAAGGCCGAGCTGCGTTCAGGAAGACTATAAACCTTATCGAAGAAAGTAAGTAACTAAGGGCGAGGCCGAAGGCCGAGCTGCGTTCAGAAAGACCATGAACCTTCACGAAGACAGTAAGTAACTGAGGGCGAGGCCGAAGGCCGAGCTGCGTTCAGGAAGACTATAAACCTTATCGAAGAAAGTAAGTAACTAACGGCGAGGCCGAAGGCCGAGCTGCGTTCAGAAAAGACCATGAACCTTCACGAAGACAGTAAGTAACTGAGGGCGAGGCCGAAGGCCGAGCTGCGTTCAGGAAGGCGATAAACCTTATCTAAGAAAGTATGTAACTAAGGGCGAGGCCGAAGGCCGAGCTGCGTTCAGAAAAACTATAAACCCTCTCGAAGAAAGTAAGTAACTGAAACCGAGGCCGAAGGCCGAGCTACGTTCAGGAATACCATAAACCTTCTCAAAGAAAGTAAGTAACTAAGGGCAAGGCCGAAGGCCGAGCTGCGTTCAGGAAGACTATTAACTTTCTCAAAGAAAGTAAGTAATTAAGGGCGAGGCCGAAGGCCGAGCTGCGTTCAGGAAGACTATAAACCTTATCGAAGAAAGTATGTAACTAAGGGCGAGGCCGAAGGCCGAGCTGCATTCAGAAAGACTATAAACCTCGAAGAAAGTAAGTAACTGAAAGCGAGGCCGAAGGCCGAGCTACGTTCAGGAAGACCATAAACCTTCTCGAAGAAAGTAAGTAACTGAGGGCGAGGTCGAAGGCCGAGCTGCGTTCAGGAAGACTATAAACCTTCTCGAAGAAAGTAAGTAATTAAGGGCGAGGCCGAAGGCCGAGCTGCGTTCAGAAAAACTATAAACCTTCTCGAAGAAAGTAAGTAACTGAAAGCGAGGCCGAAGGCCGAGCTACGTTCAGGAATACCATAAACCTTCTCAAAGAAAGTAAGTAACTAAGGGCAAGGCCGAAGGCCGAGCTGCGTTCAGGAAGACTATAAACTTTCTCAAAGAAAGTAAGTAATTAAGGGCGAGGCCGAAGGCCGAGCTGCGTTCAGGAAGACTATAAACCTTATCGAAGAAAGTATGTAACTAAGGGCGAGGCCGAAGGCCGAGCTGCATTCAGAAAGACTATAAACCTCGAAGAAAGTAAGTAACTGAAAGCGAGGCCGAAGGCCGAGCTGCGTTCAGAAAAATTATAAACCTTCTCGAAGAAAGTAAGTAACTGAAAGCGAGGCCGAAGGCCGAGCTACGTTCAGGAAGACTATTAACTTTCTCAAAGAAAGTAAGTAATTAAGGGCGAGGCCGAAGGCCGAGCTGCGTTTAGGAAGACTATAAACCTTATCGAAGAAAGTATGTAACTAAGGGCGAGGCCGAAAGCCGAGCTGCATTCAGAAAGACTATAAACCTTCTCGAAGAAAGTAAGTAACTGAAAGCGAGGCCGAAGGCCGAGCTACGTTCAGGAAGACCATAAACCTTCTCAAAGAAAGTAAGTAACAAAGGGCGAGGCCGAAGGCCGAGCTGCGTTCAGGAAGACGATAAACCTTATCTAAGAAAGTAAGTAATTAAGGGCGAGGCCGAAGGCCGAGCTACGTTCAGGAAGACCATAAACCTTCTCGAAGAAAGTAAGCAACTGAGGGCGAGGCCGAAGGCCGAGCTGCGTTCAGGAAGACTATAAACCTTCTCGAAGAAAGTAAGTAACTGAGGGCGAGGCCAAAGGCCGAGCGGCGTTCAGGAAGACTATAAACTTTCTCGAAGAAAGTAAGTAATTAAGGGCGAGGCCGAAGGCCGAGCTGCATTCAGAAAGACCTCATGGTCTTGAAGACAGTAAGTAACTGAGGGCGAGGCCGAAGGCCGAGCTGCGTTCAGGAAGGCGATAAATCTTATCTAAGAAAGTAAGTAATTAAGGGCGAGGCCGAAGGCCTACGTTCAGGAAGACCATAAGACCATAATATTACATAAAAAAAAACAAAAACTTTCATACAAAGTCGTCGTCCCCATTTCTCCCCTTAAAGTTGTAATTTCCAAAAAATCCTTAACGGATTTTTACGTTATGAAATAAACCTATGTTCCAAATTTCAGCTTTCTAGACTTAGTAGTTTCGGCTGTGCGTTAATAGATCAGTCAGTCAGGACAAACAATTTTATAAGTATAGATATCTACTCTTTATTCTACTCGTATCTTCTACCAAAAGCATCTATCTACACTACACCAACGCAACGCAACAGAACTGCTAACGCCATATATTACGACCATTCGACACTAAATTCCGTTTTCTTTGATACTGCTCAACCCTAAGGCTATTTAACTTTATGGTATATAGCCTACTGTAGTGAGCCTGAAGAACTACTCTTTACATTGGTGTAAACCGCATAAAAATCTGTTAAGTGGTTCCGAGTTTACCTCAAACATACATACATACATGCAAACAGACGTTTCCTTTTATAAGAAGTAGAGATAGAGAAAAGAAGATAGAGATTAAATTATCCTCCCTTCCCCTCTCCCCGCGGACTCCTCCCCCGTAACTCAATCCCACTCTTCAAAACTACCCCCAGTATGGATAAAATTATTTAAAATCATTTAAAATCCTAAAACCTAATTTTGAAATCATCCCCTATTTTAATTTAAGGGTTGATTTAGCAAAAACGCTGAAACACGTAATTCTTTATTTTATACCAAAAGCCTAAATATGAATTTTCATATCCCTAACTTGAGAAATGATGGGTTCCCCATACATTCTTTCATCCCCTATTTCACCCCGTTAAGGGTTGTTTTTTTGAGACAAAAGGTAGCCTATGTTCTTCCTCAGGATGCAATTCAGCTCCGTACAAAATTTCATAAAATCCTAAAATCTAATTTTGAAATCAACCCCTATTTTAATTTAAGGGTTGATTTAGCAAAAACGCTGAAACACGTATTTCTTTATTTCATACCAAAAGCCTAAATATAAATTGTCATATCCCTAACTTAAGAAATGCTGAGTTCCCCATACAAACTTTCATCCCCTATTTCACCCCCTTAAGGGTTGTTTTTTGAGACAAAAAGTAGCCTATGTCCGTCCTCGGGATGCAATTCATCTCCGTGCAATATTTTATCGAAATCTGTTCAGCGGTTTAGGCGTGAAAAGGTAACAGACAGACAGACAGACAGACAGACAGACAGACAGACATACAACAGAGTTACTTTCGAATTTATAATATTAGTATGGAAGTATGGATATGGATTAGGTTTATTTCAGTAGGGATCGTGTACACACCACGTACTATGCATACATACATACGCGATGCTGTAGTTTAACTGTTTAACAGTAGTTAAACAGTAGTTAGTAGTTTAACAGTTAGTAGTTTAACTGTAGTTTGACGAATCCTCATTGATTTGATTCAAACGTCATTCATTGACTGCTTCATACAATTCTTACAGATGATTGATTTTCAAAAGTGATAGATAGAAATACTTTATTGCTCCGAAAAAACATTTTACAGAAACAAACGATAAGAAATTTACATGAGGGGCAAAGGCGGACTTATCCCTTACAGGGATTTCTCCCAGTCAACCTTTGGATGTTTGAGTGTCGTATGTTGTGAGGTTGAGTGTGGGGAAAATAACTATGAAAAACTATAATATACACAACGTATGAGTTACTATTTATAAATTAAATGAAATACATATGAATTACAGTTTATATAATACATAATATCTAAATATATACATACATACTTGTCCATTCAGAATTAAAGAATACTTAAGTGTTATCCTACTTTATTTGACTGTTGTATTAATTTCTCTAAAAATGGTCCACATAGCAGATGTGGTGTTGAATCGCGAGGTCCACTAATTCATTGCTGCGCCTGGCGATTCCCTTCCAGAGAAGTTGTAACAAAAATCAACACAAAACGAACAGATAGAGCCTGCGACGAAGAATGCGATGTGTCGGCGCGGTGCGGTGGGTTGGGGCTATGGAACTAAACATCCAGAAACCTTATTGCCATTATTTTATGCATGTGACATGGACATGGGACACCGTTCCACCCATTTACCCAGCGCTAGCGGTGCCCATGGACATTATAATTTTTTATTTTTGTTTATGGAAACTGACACGGTTGGCTACATCACCTACAACGTCCCTGATGTCAGCCCATAACACCGGGTGAACTAGGTGCCATGTCAGTGCTTCCCCCTTTGATCGTGCCGGCTACACTGAACTGGTCGGAAAACACAAACTATTTACATAGACTTGCGGGATTTGCGGGAATTGCGAATGCCATGCCGGCCTGAAAAGTGCCTGTACTCGTACATAAATTGTCTCATTTGAATAAGTGCGACCAACGAGCGACAGACATACACGTATATATGTTTGTAATTTAGTTTCTGTGTCTTTCACCTCTTTGACAGTTGATGCCCCGTCTAGAGTATTTACTTCCACGTTCGAAGCGTCGCACAGTGCAGTGAATGTATGGAAGAATGGGACAAAAATCGAAACTCCGGCTGTATTTAAATAAAATTTTTATTTTATTCATATTTCAATATATAACATTATTTTTTATATATAATAGCTATATATATAGAATATAGATCATATATATATATAATTAAACTTATAATTAATATTAAATTACAACGTTAAAACTAATTAGAATCTGAATAATCGTCTTCCCTTAAATCTAAATTCGGTAGGTATATCTAGATCTACATTGCGAGACTGGAGCCATTTTTTTTAAATAATCATTAACTTCGCCGTCTATTCTCACATATTTGTGTGTAAATACCTTCCTCTGCGAGGATATAACCTACTCACATTTTTTATACTTTTTCATCGTTCAAATATACTCAAACGAGAACATTTTTCGTTGAATACAACTTGTTTGCGGTCATTTTGGCTGCTGTTTATGCCGCAAGCTCCAATTTTTGTATGACGATCCCCTCTCTGAAAAAAAAATCTATATATTACCTATTGGCAGATATTGGCAGACAAACTTTACTAAATCTGAAAGTACATTAATATAGCTACAAGAAAAAGTAAAAACCTCGAGACACTTTGCGCACTTTTTTTTTAAAGCTTCGTCAAAGTTTGGAATTGCATTAATTATAGATAATTTTCAAGGGTATGTTTAAGACCTAATAGAAAAATAAATCTTAAACAAAAAAACAACATTTATATAACGTATTAAACTACGTACCTTGGGCTACAGAATCCATTTTCAATCACTTCAAAACACTTGCTAATACTTTTGTTAGGACATTCGATGCAACGGACAACATACAACTGATAAGAGGGATTAACTACTCGCCGCGACATTGTTCCAGTTGGAGGGGTGATGATGAGCCAATGAGCGCAGTTCACGGAGTATAATATAATTCCTAGAAGTAATGCCTTATCTACTTTACAACGGCAGGATGAAAGTCCATGGAATTTATAGCTCATTTTTCGATTTTTGGTAAAGGCTCACTGCACTGTGCGTCGTTGGATCCCTGCGTATTGTTCAGTGGTTCACAGATAGAGATAACGGGCTCCCGGCCACGGCCCCGCATCGCCCCCTCCCCACCCCGGCATGGCTCGACTGACTCATATAGCGCATTCTTGATGCCCCGAGACGGTGCACATCAACCACGTGATAAATTGTTCACAAATTGGAACATGGGAGTATTGAATGATGGCACGGAACATTCAAATCTCGCTTGAGTTTTAAGTAAGATTCTTACTTATATGTAAAATTCGGGTAACGAATCATTAGTATTTCTACTAAGATACTTATATACTTTGCCCAGTAAAAGGATTATGTTCCAATTATATATTCTTTATATCCCATTATTTATATTACCTTTATACAAGGTAGATAATAATTGATTTGTAATAAATTTGTATATATTTGTTTTATAATTATATTAAATTAATATAAATATGTACATAGAATAAAAAAACGTGAAATTAAATAAATAAAATTATAGGTAAATAATAAGACGATGTGCAAACAAAAACAACGACGAAAGAAACAGAATCCAGAATTACTTTTCTTTGTGCCATCTGTTCACAGAAAATGATGATTGAAAATAAATTTTGTTTTATTGTAATTTTTACAATTTTGTTTTCATCAATAAGCACCAATGGTCATATCTTAGCTGATATGCTCAAATCTACCATATTCACTGGTGATTTATTGGTTTTGTTTTTATGTTTTTAAAGTACACACTTAGTGGATACTTCAATGATACCTCAGGCAATTTGTTCCACGTTCCCGACTCAGTTCCACAGGTTAGTTCTGTCGTGGGCACAGGTCGTGGGTTTTTTTTGTGTATCCCATTTTTATAGAGTTGTGATATTCTATAGGTACATTAGGTAGGTCTTTTGTCGGCATCTTCTACTTTTATCTACGTTTTCTACTTTACTGATTTTGGTAACTTATCAGAATCACCCTTCTGTAGTCATTCTAATAGATCGTATAGGTTCCAGAGTGTAAACCCACATTGAAGTAGTTAGAGGTTGTGTGAAAGAATTCTAAGTTATCAAGAAAGTCTCTACTGCTACTATTGTTCCAATCTTTTCGTTCTACTTCTTCAATTAAAGTGTGAATAATTGTATCGCAATATTGTAATAATAATTGTATGCAATACTGCAATTTACCTACAATATTGCAGTGCATGAAATTGCCGAGTCACTGGGTGTTGAGAAGTATTTGTTCTGAATGTCATTTTTATCGGTGCTCAGTGAGATAGGAATTATCTTCATTCAACATTACGTTCGGTCTTCGTAGGAATATAGTACCTATGTAGTAGTAGTGTGACTACTTAAGTTTAATACACTGCTTACTTAATACTTAATTTAGTATACGACAAATTGGCCGTTTAAATTTAGAATCAATTACAATATTGAAAATATAATCTTTCTTTTACTTTAATAGTTTTATTTTAAAGAAAAATATTTTTAAGGATAAAGACGAACCCTGTTCGAAAATATTCCCCACTTCAAAATCTGTAACCGCTAATGTAGGTAATTAGGGATCAAAAGACTAGTGCCATTACATAACAACCTGAGTGTTCTCCGCAATATAAGTACGAGTAACGGAAACGTCATGCATGCACCGACCGACCGCCTCCGCCGCCTCCGCCGCCAGTGCAGCACCGCACCGCACCCACCACCCGCCCGCGAGCCGTGCGCGCCGCCGCGAGCCACGAGCCGCGACAAAGACCACTGAACCACCGTGAGTGAGTTCTTCCATTTCGTTACAATACTAACCCTTTATATTTTTCATTCTGCAAGGGAACCCTTTTATGTATGTCCGTCCGTCTGTCACGTGATCAGAGGTCACGCACGAGCACTCCGGTCCGATTAACATAATATCAGACGGAGCCCTGAACTGATTGATCAGTTAAAAAAACATTTGTACATATAATTTTAAATGACGACAGGCTAGCCACCTCTCACCTTGGTACGGTCCTTTCGCCGTGTCATGCAGCAGGTGGGTTTTCGTGCTTACTTTTTTTTTATGTAATCCGGTATTGGTGGCTAAGTCGGAGGGGCCAAAGCACATGCTCCGACCAGCCATATCACCTCCGAGAAGCTAGGTGCCATACCGGAGACTTCCCTGGATTGTTGCCTATACTGGACTAGAGGAGAAAACAACCGAGGCTGCTATGCGGCCATCTTACATCCAGTACGGTGGTACCAACCAAGTCGGCTATTTATTTATTTACTTTCTGCTAGATCTATCATGTCCTAATACCTACTTTGCTAAAAGTGGTCGTCGGTGCTGTGCTGTACTTTGCCAAAGTTCCTGCAGCACAACATCAATTACTCTGCTTACCCCGATTGTCGAGATACAGCGTGTGGTATGAATGTATGTAATTTTCAGAATTGATTAGTATTGCACTTTTCTACGGCTCAGAAGGAGAACTTCTTATGAAATAACCTTTTTCCACATTTGTCCCAGTCGACATCATGCATAACTGATGGATGAGTAACTCATCATCAGAATGCATTAGCTTGAGAATGCAATGATGCATGCAAGGCGAGATAACTAGAAATATATTTTAACTGATTCAAATGTTATCAAATCGTGCTTTGTCGCCAAACCTCGTATTGTAAGAATGTATAATATGATTGCTACTTTCAATAAGTACTGAAAAATTATCAGCAGAAACGCTTCGACTTCGAACTGTCGCGCTCGAACGAAACTCGAGACTGGAAGGAAATTTCAAGGACGTTCGTTTTACAGCGTGTTTACGCCATTTACAATATTAGCGTATACAAAACTCAAATAAGTTGGGTACTATTTTGTACCTACCTAATTAGTGGCGGAAAACGCTTTTGAATTTAGGAGTACTTTCGAGTTTTGAGTGTCGTGGACCAATTTGTTTTCTTGGAATGGCAAAAATCGTTCTGAACACGGCCTCCTCATTTTTTATATTATGTCGTATTTCACACTACATCTGATTGTTCATTTGATTTCATGTTTATTAAACGTTAATTTTTATTATATTTTAATACTAAACATACTTTTTTATTTAATCGAAAACTGAGCCTGTAGGTCTGTATGTGAAATTGAAAATCATTGGGATGTAGCTTTTTTTGGAAATGTGGTTTTATTCGGTACGAAGAAAGTAAATTTTTTTAACAAAACATGTTTAGTTTCAATTTGTAAAATCACTCGGTTCATACATTGTTTACCTGAACGCAGCTCGGCCTTCGGTCTTACTTGATTTTAGTGACTTACTTCTTCTAGGGTAAATCTTTGGAGTAGGTACCTACATCTTTTACGAGAGCGATAGCTCGGCCTTCTTAGTGACGTAGGTACTTTATCCTTTTCGAATTACATGCGAGTGAAGCCGCGGGAAAAGCTAGTAATATATAACTTGCTTTATTATAAAATTTATATTATGATATTATAATCCTTTTTAAGGCTATACATTATTGGAGCTCTTAAACGCCACTTTGTGAATTCATATGAACAACGTGTAGTTTGAGTTTCTACAAGTTGGAATCGAATGTTCGCCACACTCGAAGATAATTCAGGAAGTGGATATCGGTAAATTCGCGCGACCAAAGTGTACAGTTTGGGAGGAATCCTGTCCCCACGGACGCTCCCTATCCCACTGCACCGCGACAGACACCACAGCGAACGGGGCATTGTGTAGTCGCTTTTGTCACAGGAAATAATAATAGGTATGTTATTTATCTTCTGGTTAAAACTACACCTACGAGCAGTCTGTGATGCCTTGGGTGCGCGGAGAAGGATACTTATATGAAAATGTCCCTCCACCCCACACGCACACCCGCCCCGGTTACACACATACATCACGGCAGCGTTTGCTTGTCAATAACCGTATACTCGTCCCCGCATACTGATATTCAATCACCAAGGCTATTTCAGCTTATGCGTCAACTAGAGCACCTCACAGATCTGGTTTACGCTACTGCACAGATTAGGGAATCAATAGTGCTACTGTTGTACCTACGTAGATAGATTAAGTTTATTAATATAATTTAAATCGACGACTATTTTTATTTATAGTTAGATTTATTTTTATAGTGAATTCAGTTATTTTTAGGTCTAGATTTAATTATTTTTGTTAATGTTGTGTGCTCAATAAATGTGTCATGTAAAAAACTAAACAAACGAGTAACGTATGGGAAAAAATAAACGATTTAAATTTAAAAAAAAATATCGGTATGTGTGCATGTCCATAGGTTCTTTGATATTATGTAAGATGGACCAACTTAGCGTCTCGCTATAATTGAAAAAATAATAATTATTGGAATGCTGCATCCAGGATTGCCTTTTCCATTATATTACAACATCAATGTGCCGAGGTGCTAGCTAGCGATCTATCTGTTATTTATTTAGCGAATAAATCAGAATCTATACCAGCAATTCGACACGCACGTACGTCCGGATAAAGTGAAAATATGCCTGTTGAACTTTGTCAAAGGTGCGGCTCGCTCGCCGTGACGAAATTTTTGAGAGGCCTGCTGTAATGCTAGTGAGTATGACAAGGTTTTTCTTGCGTACCTCTAAGAGCCAGTCGACGACGATCCGACAACTTGTAGACCTGCGCCTGGCTGACCGCGCAGCTGATTCTACTGCGCCTCGTAATTTATGTATATTAATTACATCGAAACCACACGCCAGTTCACGTACCTATGTCCACATGCGCGGACGAGGCATTTAAACGCTGATTATTTATACCTACATATACTTACAGGAAGATTTTGTAACCATGCTGGGTATTTCAGGGGTTATCTGTATCTAAAACTAAGTAGATACAAAAAGGAAAAATTTGAAGAAAAAAAAATTGAGCTCTACATTTTGATGATAGGTATGTACGAAAATATTTTCCCGATTTCAGCACCGTTCCTTTTGGGGTTTCGGATGTTGGTTTCGGACCGTACGGGTACCGAAGCCTATTACTAAGCCTGCCTACGTTGTCCGTTTGTCCATCTTCCCTTTAAAGGGCTGTACCTTTTGAATCGTAATAGGTAGCGGTTATTTATTACAGAATATCTGTTCTTATGGCGGATATCCAGACCAATAATAAAAAGTCCCCATACAAGAAACGTGTTTTTTTTAGTTTTTGTGTTTTTGCTTGTCGTAAATGTAATACATACAGCGTGAAACTTGGTGTGATTCAGATTGTAGGACAAAATCTAAATTAAAACAGTAAATAATAAAACCGACCAATTACGTCTTGCCATTGCAAGCCCGACTAACTTATTATTTTCAGTAGGGCAAAGTATGGATGAATGAGATCCTACGGATGGTTTCCACCCAAAAACTGGAATGACCGTTCACCGTACGACCGTTATACATAGCTCAGAATGGCTGTAACACAAACGTAGTGAGCGAGGAGCGTTGCGCTTCCGGTGCGAGGCGAGTGGCACCGACGACGACAAGCCTCGCGAAAACCGGTACCCGTTGAAAGAAATCAGCTGCTTGATGTTGGGGGGAGGGGGGAGAGACTCGTCCGTGGCCGCACGCACATTGAACACTTGCTCTGTCTCCCCTTGATATGAACGAGCAGTTTTTACCGATAGAGCCGTGTCTTGCTTGACCGACGAACCCTGACCCTTGACGAGTCCTTAAATTTCTCATTCTTAAAAAGTCTTGTCGGGGAGTGGGTGCGAGTCGCTTGCTCCTTAATCCCTTGACAAATTGGTCATTTTTAGCGATGCGCTGCTAGCGTTGATTCGATTCGTAGGAGAAGACCCAGAAACAAATAAAGCAGCCAGATCCAGTAGGTACATATTATATACCTACAACGAAGTTAGAGGTTAACACCTGTGCGAATGCGAAACTTTAGCTAGCCAGTTTCTCTTTTAATTAAAGTGGGATTGAAACGACGACGCGACGCATTCTGGCAGGCAGGCAGGCAGGCGGCGCGACAGCGGCGGCGATCAAGTGGCGAGGACTGCCGAGTAGCATTCGACACAATGTGTGTCAGATGGTTGGCGGGCGGACGCGCGTGTATTGACACAGCCTCGAGACATTGACCCCCATACACACACGTCGTCCGTCGTGTCGCCCGCCTCCCCGCTGCGCCGCGCCGCCGCGCCGCCGCGCCGAGCTGCCGCTGCGCTGCGAGCACGCACGGACGCCATACATCGCTCACTACCGCAATACGCGAGGTACGCTCCCGTGCCGTGTGTCGATGTCGACCCCTACCGACCGACCTCACCTCACCCCGCTGCCGTGTGTCGTCGTGACCTCGGCGACCACCTGTCAGAAATCCCTATGCCATTGTGATTTCGCCTCGCCGTCAGTGGAGCGTCATTATTTCGCGTGACGACGCGCGTGGGAAAATATTTGGTCGCGGAAATTTCGTCGATCGATTCTGCTCTACAAATCTGGAACATTTTCCAAATCCGACGATTGGCTGAATGGAAACCGGTTTCCGAGCAGCGGGTGAAAAGGAATTTCATAACTGAGTTTAAATGGATCATTGTTGGGACCACGTCTGCGCGGGGACAAGCGACGGCCGGATAAAAGAAATTAAGGAATCTGATTATAGATTTCCGATTACGGCATGAGTCGACAAATTCGGCAAAGTCTGTTACTGTGATAAATACTGAGGGCTGTACACGGAGATCGTAGCAACAGGAATAGGCGACCCCGCAACGCCGCCGCACCTCCCCCGTACCGCCGCCGCCCCGCCGGAGATGTAATATGTGTAACATGGTAAATTAAGGAAATTATATAATAAATAAATATACATCCGAAATATATCTGGCGAAACTGAAGACAAAACAATGATCGATGCTTTTGGCGAAAAAGCGATAAGGCAGTACTACCCTACCAAAACTTTTAGACCAATGGCATTAGTGTTAGTGAGTTAGTGTGCGTGAACGCCACTGCGGTGCTCGGCACACTAATAGATGCACTCAGCGCGTACACTTGTACATATTATCACTAACACTAATGCCATTGGTCTACAAGTTTTGGTAGCGTTATACGTCTGGAAACGAAAGTGCCGCTCATCGGCGACGACGTTAGTTGATAAATTGATAATGGCTGCATAGGTAAGTATCCAATCGATATGCGAGTCTGCAGTGTACACTGTACCACTGTACAGTACAGAGCGACTAGGGGGCGGCATCACAGAGTGGCGGCGGCGCGCGGCGTCGAGTGCCGCGGCCGCGTCAGACTAGCGAAGCGGTAAGGTCCGGCCTTGCAGCTTCCAGGATTTCGCAGGTAGAGTGCCCAATAGCGTCGGCGAGGCGCGGCCGCGGTCGGCCTCTTCAACCGGGCGGCGAGTCGCGGACCCGCTCCACTTTCTAGCTTTCACCGAAATATTCGCGCCGTAGATATTGCAATCTCGTTACGAGAGCGTTGTCCGGACGGACGGACTAACTTTTAGGGCCGAGTCTGAACTGTGAGCTGAGACCGTTGTCGACGTCACTGGCTAGACTGCGACCCCGCCCTTGAGAGCGTCCGCGCGAGGTCTGCCGAGACCGCAGCGTACTGGAGTCTGAGGACAACTTTCACTTTCTACTTAGAGAGAAATCAATCATCTGCGGGTATCGTAAGATCTACGCGTCTACAGTCCACGGACGCTCCTCGATCCACTCGTGCTGATCATGAGCTCATTTGGGTCGGTTGATGGTGATAGGATAGTCTTTTCTTCCTGGTTCACTGATTATTCCCAAATAGCTAAAGTTTATTTATAATCTCAACATCTAATGCGTCAAGTGAACCGGTAAAGACGAATGGTAAATTATTTACTCCATAATCCAGCATATTCCAGGCCTAGATCATTCCGAAGCTGCTAGCAAGCCGAAACACAAAATATTGAAAAAGTTCAATGACAAGAAACGAAATACAGTGTCCCCCTTTTCTTCTCCCACGAAGCGCGCGGGGCGCTGGCGCGGCGGGTGCGATGCGGAGGGGTGCAGAAGGTTGGGGGGTGGGACGAGGTAATGCGACCCTCCCCCTCTACCGCACTTCACCACCGCGTAACTACCTCACTAGGAAATCCGCCAAAACCACTCGACACGCTTAAACTTCTTCGCCTTTTGAATTTGGCGGGCAGTTTTCAAAACATTTTCATAAGCAGAAGATGAATGCCGGCAATAGCAATAGCATATTAGCTTCTCGTAATGAAAAACTTTATTTCGTACGAATGTTCCAAATTTTAAAACTACTCATCACAACATATACGTAAATTTACGTAATACATAAAACATAATATTATGTGCAACCTTCTGAGTTCTTCTAACGCGTGTGTTGTGTTATGTGTATAGTGCTATAATTGTGTATAGTCTTCTAATGTTGGTGTTCTGTGTTTATCTAGTGATTTCCGAGTGGTGTAGGACTTTTCTCTAATTTATATATAACTAGCTGAGCCCGCGGCTCCGCTCGCGTGAAATTCGTATTCCAAAGAAGAATGTAAGTAACTAAGGGCGAGGCCGAAGGCCGAGCTGCGTTCAGGTAATCGATAAACCTTGTTAAAGAAAGTAACTAAGGGCGAGGCCGAAGGCCGAGCTGCTTTCAGGTAAACGATAAACCTTTCTCAAATAAAGGAAGTAAGTAAGGGCGAGGCCGAAGGCCGAGCTGCGTTCAGGAAGACGATAAACCGTCTGGAAGAAAGGAAGGAACTAAGTGCGAGGCCGAAGGCCGAGCTGCGTTCAGGTAAACCAAAAACCCTCTTCCGCCTTCGGGCCTCGCCCTTAAAGACTTCCTTTCTTCGATAGAATATAATATCGTTTACTCAATCTATTTATTTCATAAAAATAAAAAAGTAATATTAATAACTAAAGAATTAAACCTACCTAACAAACATTAAAATACCTATCAAAACGGGCATTTTCAAATGTTCTTAGAGCACTTGCGGCATTACCCCGCTGGATGGCAAGGCTTACCCTTTGAATGAAGTACATAATCCCTTGATGGCGGGACACCAGTTGCGTCAACCAGCTCAAGCCTCTTTTGGCTTCACTGCTCCACGGACCGAGGGTTTCAACCGCAAACGCAACAAATTCGAAATCTTGAATTATATTTCTATATTTGCTGCGTTTGAGGCTCTCCGCCCCAGCCTAGGCCGCGCCAGCCGCTCTTGAAGATGTCCTAACGTGACTTGGAGCCAATGTGAGAACAAAAGTGGCGTCCCACATCAAATAACTACCCTTAGTCCATGGCACTAAGGTGATAGCATCGGGCCTCTTGCCATCCAGCCGGGAATAACCGCGAGGTTCTAGGATGCACGGTATATTTGCCGTTAGAAGCGTGGACTTTATAATAAAATTTAAATTAAATTAGCTCAATCTTAATATTAATTAACTTTATTCGAGATGGTTTAGCTTCTTCCTGAACGCAGCTCGGCCTTCGGCCTCGCCCTTAGTTACTTGCTTTCTTCGAGATGGTTTATCATTTGTCAGAACGTAGCTCGGCCTTCGGCCTCGCCTTAGTTGCTTACTTTCTTCAAGATGGTTTAGCTTCTTCCTGAACGCAGCTCGGCCTTCGCCTCGCCCTTAGTTACTTGCTTTCTTCGAGATGGTTTTTCAATTATCCGAACGTAGCTCGGCCTTCGGCCTCGCCTTAGTTACTTACTTTCTTCAAGATGGTTTAGCTTCTTCCTGAACGCAGCTCGGCCTGCGGCCTCGCCCATAGTTACTTACTTTCTTCGAGAAGGTTTATGGTCTTCCAGAATAGAGCTCGGCCTTCGGCCTCGCCCTTAGTTACTTACTTTCTTCAAGAATGTTTTTCTTCTTCCTGAACTCAGCTCCGCCTTCCGCCTCGCCCTTAGTTACTTTCATCGAGAAAGAATATCGTTTACGTGAGCGCAGATCCGCCTTCGGGCCCGCCTTTAGTTACTTACTTTCTTTTTTTTAAATACGAATTTCACGCGAGCGAAGCCGCAGGCAACAGATATATAAATTTTATTGCACCAATGACAGCGACATAACTTCGACTTTCAATTATTATTTTTATTTATCAAACAATTTGTCACCGGCCAGCGTCGAGATGACAGTTCGCCGTTGTCAACATGACATTTAAAATTGTTTTTTACCTTTACTTTGGATTACGTGATTTTTATTATATTTTTAAATTATTATGTTAATCCGGGATATACACTGTCACTATAAAAAGTTTCGTCAAATTCCGTTCAGTGGTTTTTGCGAGATGCGCGTACGAATAGACATTTTTGCATTTACGATTCTATGATATGTATATAAAGAATAGATATGTATAGACTATTGTGTTCAAGTAATAAAAAAGAAGAACAGTCATTTTCGTTGTATCTACTTATTTTTAAATTTCGAATGAATATTTTATTCAAATTGTATTTGCTGCCAGTTCTCAAGATATAATTATGTACTTTGGACTACGTGATTTTAAACGCGCAATAATGTTTATAATTGTTAATTTTTTTTAATTTTTGTAATTTTTTTACGTATTATGTTAACCCGGCATATAAACTGCCACTATACAAAGTTTCGTCTAATTCCGTTCAGTGGTTTTTGCGTGATGCGCGTACAGACAAACAAACAAACAAACAAACAAAAATTTTAAAAACTGTTCTAACATGTTCAGTATCTCATTTTAAGCCACCCTGGTTAGTTTTTTTCCGAATACATTCAATGTACAGACTTTCTTACCTCTACGATTTTATTATATGTATAGATCATGTCGTGTGTCCATTTTTTTGGAATACAAATAAGACGCTGCTTTTAATATTATGTGATGTGAAATGTGCTTGTGAAATTTTGTATTTTGTTTTGGATACCATAATAAATAAATAAATAAATAAAAAACGCACGGACTAGTTCTAACGAGGGAGTAGAGAGTGGGCATGTATGTCATGGCCCCAACATATTCTACTTGTCTACATTAAAATCCAAAGTATCTACATATGGTAGTCTAATTAAGTATGTTATATAATTTTAAACGTGCAATTTCATACAGAACGTGGAGACATCGAGTAGTTACTTACTACCCTAGAACTTCATTACATTTTAGTTCGATTATTCAACGTTCTGTCCCTTAGCGCCTTTCAGTATTAAAGTGTATTTTCGCGTAGTTAATATGCCCCCTAGCGGTAACCGGCCCAACCATCTACTTCGCTCGGCCTTTGCTGAAAACTACCATCATCGCCATTTTATCAAGGGAAAGTGAGTCTTTTTATTACTAGGTACATAGGATTGAGTTTGTAATGCACGTTCAGGGTACATTTTGCGAGTCGACCGAATCGTATTTGGTTTGAAAGTGTAACGACCTAACTGCAGAGTCCCTCCTCAAGTTAATGTATACTTAGCACTAAGGACGGTAGACACATTATGCGTTGATTATGCAAATGTTTTCAGGTTTTGGCACCAATTTATACTATGAATGCAGTATGAAGCTTTTGATAGTATTACGTATACTTACACAGGCTTATATTGTGGGCTTCACAAAAGCTTGTTTGTTTTTGACATAATTTCGCAATCAATTTTTTAACATAATCTCTGAAACCCATTGTGTCTTTAAATACAAACAATTTGTTATGCTTGTAATCAGAAATCGAGTTACAAGAATTATTACATTTGCATAGAAAAACTATAAATGAAAGCGCCAGTCAACCCCAAAACTCGTAGAGAAAGAATTTTATGTATGTAGGTACCCTAAGAGTAGATACATTATTACTAATTTGATTTATACATAAAACCTCTTTTCTATCAAAGGGTTTAACTTTTTGCGCAAGGAAGGAAAGAGGTAATTTCCTCTGTAGTTGCGCCCCATTGCTCCTCTCATGTTTAAATAGGACACAACATTACCCAAAATATCACACGGATTTTCCCTAGCTTCTATCACTTCCGACCGCATTGCTCAGCTCTTATACTTACGTCGTGACTGTCGGCAGGCACACGTTTTATTTTATATTTTACTAGCTTTTACCCGCGGCTTCGCTCGCGTGAAATTCGTATTTAAAAAGAAAAGTAAGTAAGCCTGCTACCGTACCTTTATTTTGCCGCGCGGAACGATTCGGTTTGTATGGGAGCCGCATCTTAGCGTTACCGGAACTGAACTTTATTTAGCCTATCCTGTGTCTCATACATATAGGTAAATGTGCTTGTACGAAGTTTCATCGAATTCAGATGATCGGTTTAAGAGTTATGGAGGAACATACGTACATACAGTACAGAAAATATTTCTAAAAATTGTAAATTTAGTTTTAGTATCATACATACAGTCTACAAACGCAGTATCTCATAAAACAGAGTAACTTAATCCATACAGGGTTGGCAAAAACCCGGGTTTTTTCAAAAATTATCTTCCCACTGGGTTTTTTATGTTTTTTTTCGGGTTTTATTGGGTTTTATTGGGGATTTTCGGGTTTTTTGCTCATTTTCTCCGCGTTTACACACTTGTCCAGCCAGTCTGCTTCAATTGAAAGACTTTTCTCGACATTTGGAATCGTCTGGAGTAAATTGCGGAAAAGACTGGGTGTGGAAAAAGCTCAAAAACTAGTCTCCGTATACCGTTATCTCCGTAACAAGAATCAGTGCGAGTGGGATTGGTGAATTAATTAAAGTGTACTAAACAGATTAACCTTAGTTGACTTTACCTGTACATACAACAACTACATGTATCTATCCGTTGTATTGATTGATTTTTTTTTATTTTTTTTTTATGGAAACTGACACGGTTGGCTACATCACTTACAACATCCGTGATGTCAGCCCATAACACCGGGTGAACTTGGTGCCACGTCAGTGCTTCCCTTCGGTCGTGCCGGCTACACTGAACTGGACGGAAAACACAAACTATTTACATAGCCATTTCGACCAACCTTTCATTCAGTGCAGTGGTAACAAACCGGGCGGGTTAAACCCTACCACCTAGTAATATAAGAAGGGAGTCATATCCCTTAGTCGCCTTTTACGACATACACGGGGAGAGATGCATTGGGTCTATTCTTTTAAAGTGCCGGCTCCACACGGTACAATTATTATATTGTCTAATTGTCTATTACTTCATGAATTTTTATATTTTTTGGTGGATTTTCTACTAAATATTAAACAGTAAATAAATCGTTTGAATAAATCCTTGTATGTAACTATATAAATGATAAATAATAATTCATTTGGCGTATAACATGAAATATATCACTCACTGACTATATACAATATGCATTCATTATGCACCTCATTAATTTATGAATATGATGATTCGCAGAATTATTAAAATAATTGTTACTAAAGATAAAAATTCTTATAAAGCAAAATCTTCAGATCTTTTGATATCAATTACAGCTTTATTATATAAAAAAAATTCTTATACCCACTTTCGTCAAAAACCCTCGGGTTTTTTCAGGTGAGTTTTACCTAATTAAACCCAGTGGGTTTTTTCGGGGTGGGGAAAATCAAGCTAACCCTGCTCCATGATCATCCCTTACAGATTTATTATTATTATTGATATGATGATTGATTTAGAAATACCTATTTAGGAATGAGAATGTAGGGAAAGATCTAAGGAGAAAATTACAGTTCCTCACAAATTCCTACCTATTGCCGTACCTACTGATCTGCAATTATTATCTCCCACCTCACTCCCATCACCACCAGATTGTAGATAACGAAGAGATATGTAATTAGTATTACAAGAACGCAGCGAGGTGAGAATCTTGACGCGCGCGAAGCAGAAGTTCGCCGCGAATGTACACGAGAGGGAGGGGAAGGGGGGGGGGGGGGGGGGGGGGCAAGCGGATACGATGGCGCATCTAATGACACAGATTTTTCACTTTCACTCCACTTTCCACCAAGCCAAGAGATATACGTAATCCATTTGAAGCATGATTTTATAGATATACTATACGTAAACATACGCACGACTTCCCATTCGATGAAATTATCCAAGTTTTTAATGTCAGAATATTCCTCGATATTCAGATTATTTAGAACGGCAGCTTATTTCGAAGCGCGACTACAGAATCTGGGCCGTGCGTTTTCTCGAGTAAAAAGTTTAGAGCTCGTTGGATTCGGATTGGACATGAAAACCTAATAATACTTATGTAGGTAGGACAATAGGTAAGTGACCTAATTAGAATATTAGGGACTGTTTAGTACTAAATCGTACATACGTCCCCTCTCTATCCTTACATTTAACGTCTGTCGTCTGGTTCTGGTGTAGAAACTGGAGGAGGCGTTAGATGTCGTCTGACACACAGTGTGTCAGACGACGGGACCGTGACACGTGGAAATCCGCTGTCTCTGCCTGCCCCATTGAGGAACACGCGTGATGTAATTGTTTAACCGATGTACATGCGGTTCTTACCATTGCAATCGTCCATTTTTTTTTTCTCAATATTGGCAGTAGTTAGCATCAAGCTTCAATATGAGAGGAGCAGTGGGGTCGCTCCACAAGTACTGGAAGGGGAAATCTGAGTAATAGGTCCTGTAACTCTACACCTAAATTCCATTAAGTGTGTGCTTACATACGTAAAATAAGTAATAACTAATAAGTGCCTATTATTTAGGTACTAAAATTATACTATTATACTATAATTATCGTACGTACATTTGAAAATGCTATTGTTTATTGTATTATTTAATCCATAGATAGGTAACCTACGCTTGGACAAATCAAAAATTCCACCAGTTCTAAATGCAATGCGAAGAACTGTCAAACAAACTTCGCAAGTCACAATGTTTTGTTAGTACCTTATAAGTATTATACAGGGTGTAAAAACGGCGAGTACATTAAATTTAGTAAATGATTATTGGGATCAAGAGTAACAAAAAAGTCAAATAACTTTTTTCTGAATTCACTTTAAATAAAAAGTTACAGTTTTCATACAAACTAATTGATTATTTTAGTGTAAAAATGATCTAATGACAATAGGGCGGCGCGGAGGGGAGAAGAAAGGGTGAGATGTGAGCGCCTAGGACGGAGATGTTGGCGGGAGGGGCGGGGGTTAGCTTTGTGATTGGAGGACTGGAGGTCGGCAGGCGGAGGGTGCGGAGCGGCAACCACACGTTAAATTACACTAGACGAAAACATACATTTCAAAAATTCATATCTCGAAAACTAGACACTTTAGAGAAAAACTTTATTTACTTTTTTGTCTAGGAAAAACATGAGGATTGCGCTGGCGAAATTAATGTACTCCCCGTTTTAACACCCTGTATTAAAGTAATTTACAATAACCAACCCATACCGCTCATAAGAACATGAATATTTACAGCATAAACATAAATACATAGGTACTCATGAATCTGACCACTCTGACATTACCTATATCTGATCTGGTGTATAGTGCCATCGCCAATTTTGATACTATATCACGTAAAAAAAAAACAAAAAACAAAGAAATGTAATAATAAGTCATATTAAAAATCTAAAGATACAAAGTGTATCCAATTGTCAAAGTTTGTTAGTGGGAAAAACTGTAGTCAGAATCTTAGATAAAAAAATTACGGTCAGTTAATGCATCCTTAACAGTCTAATAAGTAATAACTCTTTTCTATTAACATTAGTTTCATTCTAACTTACGTATTAACTTGTTTGCGTGCTGTGAGGCCGGTGAGCTGTGCGTACTCAGCAAAACCAAGCTGTTATCCTAGCCCAACTAATAATTATATCACTGAGATTCCCACGCAATTGAGACGAATGACACGAATGACAAACAACTTGATAAGAGAAAATGAAACCTCCAACAAAATACAATGGTAAAAAGGACACAGTTACCTTTAGTTGTTTTTGTTTAGTGCTTTCAGGATTTATCTTGTTCTTTCAGGAGCGAACTTCAAATAAACTTACAGAAAATTTTAAATAAACTTTACCCATTCAAACAAGTTAATATTTTTACCCGACTACACTACACCACCGTAAATATGCATTCCTTCGTGCATAATTAATTATGGTTTAAATAAAATGTAACCGAAATATGAATGTTCTGACTTCTGTCTGTGTGGTCGACTTGTAGGTGAAATTAGACCGGGAAGTTCGCATGAAAATTGTTGCTACATAATTTTATGTACCCATAAAACAATAGAGAACCTGTAATTTTTTTGTGAACGTTAAGAATTGGATTCATACTTATCTGTATATTAAAGGAGCAACTTTTGTTAAGAAGCAAGTTTTCACTTCGTTCTTGAACAAGAGTTAAAATCACAAGATAAAAAGTCGTACAACAAAAGTTTTTCAAGTTCATGTACTAGCTAGAATAACAGAAAATCACAATATGATTCCATATTCATGTTCATGATATGATAACCTACTGAAACGGTAATTCGGTTGTGATGGTTGTTCCACTTCCGTGTGTTTGTTTCTGTGAAGTTTTTTTTTTAACTGACACGGTTGGCTACTTCACCTACAACATCCGTGATGTCAGCCCATAACACCGGGTGAACTTGGTGCCACGTCAGTGCTTCCCTTCGGTCGTGCCGGCTACACTGAACTGGACGGAAAACACATACTATTTACATAGCCGTTTCGACCGACCTTTCATTCAGTGCGGTGGTACCAACCCGGGCGGGTTAAACCCTACCACCTAGTAATATAAGAAGGGAGTCATATCCCTTATATTTATATATTTTTGTGTAAGCCTATAGTATGATTTGTATGCAATTTCACCAGGGTAAGGCGGGCCTCAGGCGAACGGCAGAGATATCTGTAATTAATAATAAATGATGATCAGGTAAAGCAGTAAGTAGTATTAATTTTGCCGCGATGGCTGCTCTTCTAATATACACTATCAGTAACGAGGACAGGAGGGCAGGAATCAATGAACTCTAGGTAGCGCGTAAACACGGCATCCGAAAATATAGACGTGACTTTAACACGCCGACCAGGTGAAGAGTCAACATTATAATGTGAAGACGGAATTACAATATTATTAACTCTGCCGCTCTTCGTCCATCTCCTAGCTAAACGTCGTAACTATACTCAAATCAAAACAAACGTGCAGTTCGCATAATAAAGTTTTATGGGTCAGTGATCTGTGGATCTGTGGAGTGATGGAGTGGATCTCCCTTCACTAGGCTATAAAATTTTGTTGTGCGAGCTGCATGTTTGTTTTGATTTGAGAATAACATTTTATTAATTTACCAGGAGCACAGATTACTTAATATTTACTTCGTCCACGAGACCGTTTTTCGTGTTTTTGCGGCCCTATAGCGCCTCCCCCTAGGCGCTTGGCGCGTACTGTGTAGTTTGTGTTGGTTTTCCTTAACAATTTAAGGTTTACTAATTTGTTACATTATTTGCTTTGAGTGTTACACATTTTTTCATCTACCATGTACCTACCCAATATGTTGCACCTACCCTGGTTTAGGTTAAAAAAATGGTAGAGCGCAGAAAATTCCTAGGCATTAGGTTATTTATTAGTTATTTATTAGTTATTTATTACCCTTTTTACGATTTATATGCCAACGACTTTTTTATATGATTCGATAATTTTTTTTTAACATTGAAAATGTTTATGTTCTCTTGATCGAGTATAGTGCCCCGATTTATGAAATTGTGACATTTGCCTGTAGTTTCGCAGATATGAGAGGTACGCGCATGGGCCATATGTCAAAATCTTTTTGAGATTTTCCAAAATTTGTCAAAAATTTTAAAAAAAATCGCCGACTTGGATCGAGAATTTCCCAATAACTTTTTTTTAAGCTTCATTCAAGAAACGGAAGAAATTGAAGTATACTAGTATAGTATTTCATTAATGTAGCAACGATGTAGATTTGTTTTGAATGATTCACTCTCAAATTCATGACCCATTTGCCAAAACTCACTCTAACGTACACAACACACTTTTTGTTCTAAATCGGATATACATAATTTTGAGCGCTCCAGACTGTTCTCGACACAGGTCAAAGAAGCGAAGTCTTTACTACAAGATAGCTCTATCTAGGTCAAACGTTTTTGTATAGGGGAAAGTTTCTACACTTAGCAAGTGTATAAAGTTTGACATCTTAGAGGAAAATATGAATGATTGGAATTACTGGCAATGTTGGAGAATCTATGGATGGTGTTAGCTAAATGTTATAGTGTAATAATAACAACTTTCAAGAATATTTTTAAATAAATAAATATGTGATTGCCTAAAATCCCCAATCACCCAGCCGTGCGATCAGTTGCTGTGCTGGGTGGGTGGTGTTGTGTGGTAAGTAGGTAGTACAGTACTGTACGCGTGCGATCTGTGTGCATTTTCGGTATGAGGTGAGGCGCGGGAGCACCTCCCCCCGCAGCCGACACACCTCCCCGCGCGCGCCTGCAGTGTAGTGCTGACCTTGACGTCTTTCCGAGCGTCTTTCGCACGCGCATCGATAGCGTTACTACCTTACCTACAAGTGCGCGCAATCGGCGCAATATGTAGAGAAATAGGACTCAAACCGTGCTACCCGAGCACTGATGATTGAAACACGAACCGTATGCAGATGTAATAGGTGCGAGATTCGTTCTACTCGTGCGGTGGCTGATACGTCGCGCCGACGAAGATCGTTTGCGCGAAAATCACACTATTTATTAAATTTCACGTGTTGGAAAGATGGAAAAAAATATTTTTTTTCACTACGATTGTAGGGAAAAATATTATCTATATTTCTATGAGGGTCTTGTATTGAAACTATTGATGTTTCTCAAGATTATTCAACTTGAAACTTCAATTTTCGTACTTTTCGTAATTTTTTGGACATTTATTTAACACCTTTCCAAAGTAGTAACATATATTTTTTTTTCGCTACGTTTGTTAATTAAAGATCAATACATAACACATATTTTTTACAGATTGGTTATCTTTACCAATAGCTCAATAATTTCGTTTAAAGTTGACCTTTTGACCCTTATTCTCGCCATAACCGACTTCTTCAAGAAAGCAGGTTATAAATTCGACCCGTATGTATGTATGGAATTGCACAATATTCGTTTATGTTAGTCTATGTGGGCTTCTAAACAGGTGTGCCAGATTTCATAAGTGTATGTATGTTTACCTGTTTATGTATGTATACCTATGTTTGTCCACGAATTTCTCGGAAACCAGAAATCGAATTGCCATAATTTTTATTGGATTATGTATCTGCCAACTTAGGGAATAGTGCAAGTTTCATCAAAATCAGTTCAGTCGTTTTCAAGATACAGACTGTTAAGTGTGTACCAATCACTGGAAAAACACGTAGTCGATTTAACGCCCAATTCTATGTTTATAATTTATGTGATATAATATAACTAAAACAGTGAAATAAAAAACATTGCACCGACTTCAAAAAACAACTAGAACTTAAAAGTGTTAAATAATATTTTGATTCATATTCGGACCCTTGAGTTGAAGACGGTACAAAAGCACACCTGAAAATTAATAGATGAACCCCTTTTGTGCTTTTGTACCCCTTCAACTCAAGGGTCCGACCCCTTCCAATATCCTTGTCCGAATATGAATCAAAGTCAATTTTCAGTTCTAGTTGTTTTTTTAAGTCGGTGCAATGTTTTTTAAAACAGTTTTTTCAACAGTTCTATTTGTAATTTAATTAGTGTGGAGAGCGAACGAGAAAGAATAACGTTGTGTTTTGTGCAAGACAGTAATTAATAAACACTGTTGCTTTTTTTGCCTTTGTATCTTATCGATAGACCGACCGCCACCGAAAGCATCACTCAAATGTACATACATACGTACCACACGCTGTATCCCGACAATCGGGGTAAGCAGAGTAATCCGTGTCGTGCTACAAGAACTCCGGTGATTAAAAGTGCAACACCGATCACCACGATCAGCAAACTATTCGGACAAGATAAGTATCAAGCAGCAAGTAAGGCACGAAGACCTACCTGCTGCATGACTCGGTGGAAGGACCGCGCCAAGCCAAGGTGAGCGGTGCCTAGCCTTTCGTCCTTTAGCACGGCACCTTGTCCTTATCCCTTAGTCGCCTTTTACGATATGCACGAGAGAGATGCAGTGGGACTATTCTTTTTAAGTACCGGGGCGCTACACGGTATTTAAAAAAAATCACTCAAAAATGTGATCGTCACAAACGCAAAAGCGTCTCGTGGCAAGAGCCGCGGCACGCTTCAATGCCTGCAATTTACGGACATGAGACGGCTTGTATGAGGTAGGTAAGTGTGTGCTTGTGTGATGCATGTTGTGAGTGATCGTCCCGTGTCCGCAAATACGCGAGTGAGGAGCGGCGGAGGGCGTTAGCGCCAAGAACATTTGGTTGTTCTTGGTTAGCGCATTCGCGCATTCATAGCATGAGATAGTTTTTAATGCGATCGGTTGAATGTATTCGTTTGTATGTGAAGGCACGCACACTTGTTAACCAACAGTAAACAATTCCATCGCGCTATGCCGTTTCTATAGTCTATTTAAAAAAAATACACATCGAGTACCTACTTTTCGTACAAATTCCCCAACTATATGTACTCATAGTCAGTCTGTCAGTCGTCGTCAGCGTACATACGTCCACTGCTGGACATACGCCTCCCAATTTTCCGCCAGTCCTTTCGGCATTCAGCGGTACAGAACCACTGCTTTCCACCGACGTACTCGATGTCGTCGTGCCACCTGGCGGGTGGTCTTCCCACACTCCGTTTTCCTGTCCACGGCCGACGCGATTGTAGGACACAGTTACTCCAACGGTACTCATAGTTATCTCGGCAAACTTATACAACATGTACAAAAATATAATGATAACAGTTTTATGTGAATAAACGATGCAAATAGTCCGTCTTGTATGTACTTAATATCAGATCACAGAACACAAGGAGAATACTTGCCACTCCCGTAGGTATGCTCGGTGACAGAACGTGACAGAACAGTTCGGCCCGCACATTCTCCAATGTATCTACTTACATTTACATCGTGCATACGAAATTTTACCCACACTAAAATCAAGATACTTATTTCGTTTAATAGAACTGTAGTTAATAAAATATTATTAAATTAAAATAGTATTTTGTGAATATTTCAACGAATATTACGCAATAAAGATTTGGTTTTGGCACAATAGATCAATCATTTCAGTAATGTCGAAGCTTGTACATTTTCACCCATTGCACCTACAACCACAGATTAGGTAACGCTACAACTAGGAAGCAGGGTAAACATCCCAGCTTTTTATCTATGACGTTTTTTTTAAGCCAAAACACAGCCAGGTAGAAAATGTAGTGAGTTAGAGCTTTGAGAGAAGAGGACGACTCTATGCGCCAGTGCGCCACTGTCTATGACCGTAAACTTTTAAGCTTATCCGTCTCAAATGTTTAACTATTAAACTTCTTAGGGCCAATTGCGCCAACACGAATTTAACGATATAAATCAGTTTAACTCGTTAAGCTAGTACCCGTTGACTGTGCGAACCGCGTTTAAATCCATAACTCTAAATTCGTGTTGGCGCAATTGGGCCTTAGTCTGGTGTATCGTCACTCGATTGGTCCACCTACGTCTTCCCAAAAATAATACCTAACTGCTTGCCCTTTTAATGTTATTCATAGGATACACCCGGCCTTACTCGCTACCTACGTTATATACGTTGGCATAAAATACACATTTTGATCTCACGTTCACGTCCTAGGGTGGCGCACCCCGCGCCCGCGCCCGCGCCCCGCGCCAGTTTCCCATTGGGGCTCTTCAAATGTATCCTGACTCAAGCCATCGTACACAAGCAGTACAGTTCCATAAAGAGACCGAGTTTCATGATAATATTGTCTCACTCCACGGCCATACCCTCCGTTTTGATACGGCCGCGTCAGTGTGCGGGCGCCTATACGTACACGGACCGACACGCACACACACAACTCTTTGTTATATTGCAAATGAAGCGACGAGTGCCGAATCTTCGCAGAAGTGGTTGATTTGCGGATACTTGCAAATAAGGGACACGGCCCGCGGTGGGCTTTGAATAGCATTTGTTTTGAAATTGAACTCGACCGCCCACTTAGTAGTTTACGCGTCAAGCAAGGATGCTTTGAAGTTATGCAATTCGGCCGATCTGCGATAAATTTCAGGAGTCATTCACATACGCACGTATTGCGTGTTTCATGAGCGCGTGGAGGTGTAGTAATATTAATATTACACTGTGTTTATATCGAGGCCGACTATATACTGCTAGCCATACCACGCGATAACGTGAAGGAAACTATTATTTATTGAGAGTACAATCGATGTTAAAAGAAGCTAAAATTTGATACTGGTAATAACATTCGTAAACTTTGTTTTAAAACTAAGATACTACATTCATTTGCAAAACTGAGATATAATCTGAGTTAAACCTTACGACTATCTTCCAATCGAAGTATGTTGATAGAACTCTCCAGTGATTACAGAATATCCGTCCAGGAAAAGGGGAATTTCGTCAGTTGCGATATTTCAGTTATTTCAGGAAAGTGACCTTGCGAACGAGACGTCGCTAACAAGCACTAGGTGAATGTAAAATTCGGAACGAAATATTCCTGAAATCTACGGCTCGTTTTTACAGCGTATCGAAATGTTCCGAAGAGATTAAGCCTCAAAAGGCTAGACTTTTTGGTTTGAGCCTTTGTATTTTCAGTGCAATACCTATACGATTGTTTTACTGCTGGTTCACAGTATTTCAAAGTAAATAATGACGTAGGTACTGGATACTACATGTCCGGAAAAAAAGTGAAAAACATTTTGTAACTTTTTATTTGTGTAACTTTTTGTATTATTCAAAGAAACAGCTACCCAGAAAATGGCACTGCCAGACCTAGTTGGTAATATTTGATTTGCATGAAGCAGAAGATGCGTGAACAAGTGTAACAGAGATAGAATAATGTACATTTATAATTTCCTCTGTGAACTTTTGTGTCAAGGTTCTCGACAAGTTGATACCCCTCCTAGTATTTATTTCTTTGCTATTGTTTGTATATAGAACAAAGTGTTACGCAACAAACAAATAGACACACTTACCTCAAGGCTTGCTTCGGCGGCTGCGAGTGGCTCCACTCTGCTGACTCCGGAACACCGCTAGTCCTGAAAACATTACAATATGTTCTCATACTACGTTTTTCTGAACAGCGCAGCATGGTCGCAGTTTTTTATCCATAACAAAAAACACATGAGGTGGTTTTAGCTATGGATAAAAATCGTGTGTTTTAGCCGCCTGTTAATAAAGTAAATTTTAATTTTAACTAGAAAAATACCTATAACATAACTCACTGAGCAAACATTCAACATTCAAACTTGTCTAGTCGATTTATGTCTGAAAGGTCACATTCTCGTAGACGATACCTATAAGCTAAAAACCTTGGAGCACTACCCGGTTCGTACAGATCCCTTTTTGCGTATGCCAATAACTATTAACCTATTAATTAATTAATTATCTTTATTTAGATTGATTATTATTATTTTAAAATAATTTCTCTTTTACTCCTAACAACTATGTTTACCTAATTCATAAACAAGAGAGAATGTCGACAGTTTGTGTAACCGCGATGCTTCTACGGACGCACAAGGCAACTTATGGCGTGTTGCCAATATGGCCGACAGTATTATCTTATATACTTATTTTGATTAGATGGAATCTAACGATGGATGAACGAACGAATGTAATGTTTGTCAAAAGAAAGTGAAGAAACATACAGTTAGTCATTTGATCCTTTCATTCTATTATTTGTGTGTAATGTCCGAGGTAATGTCAAAAGGTGACAGTAAAAAAAATTAAGAAAAAGGTCGGGATAGGGCGATAGAGAATCGATGAAAGAACTAAAGGGACAGTAGTACTCGATGATGTAATCGTAAGTCTAAATTTTGTAGATTTTTCGATGTTTTGAATGAAACAAATTGTTATTTTTAAATAGTAAATTTATAAAAACACTTTATATTAAGATCAGTTATTTATTATGCGTAATTAATTGCATTATCTAATTGAAAGTATTTATTGAATACTAGCGGATTTGTTCACGGTTTGGAGGTACTTACCTTTTTTTCTATCGAGAAAATGTTATGTAATCATGTTTTTGTAACTTATAATAACTAGCGCTTAGTACTCACTTTAGCATATATTTATGACAGAGTGATTTTTGCAGTATTGTTGATATTACAAGAGGATCATGCGAAGCCAGTCTGTAAAATTATTTAGCTATGGCTCAGTTTACTCTTTTCGCTTCTAAAAGGAACAAATTAATTCCGCAAATTTTATAAAAAAGTTAGTTGCATATCAATTTAACAATTTTTAACGAATTTAGAAAAATTAAGTTAGCGATGACAGTAATAAAATAATTAATTTAAGTCGTTTAATTGTTCTCGATCAATACTTTCAGATTAAAATATTTCAGCCAAATTTAAACTGTTATTCTTAGCAACGAAGAATGTAATGCTGAATCAATGCAAAAATGTGTCTATTTTTATTAACTGTCTTGTTTTATAACATTATATATATGCATATATGCATGTATAGTATAAAAATAACATTAAAGTCAAGTTTTAAAATATATTTTATTCATTCCAAAATGTGTGTAAACCATATAATTGGTTCTTATCTTGCGTTCGTACAAAGACTTGCTCTATCAATATACACGACTTGCTCTATTAATATTTTTCATACAAAAACAATCTTTCAACAACATGCTGCGTGCACTTTAAAGGTAGCAACCATAATTAACGCTAAATTAATGTCAAACATATTTATTGGCTTTCCTTTCCTGAGTATATTTTTTTCCCTTCAATAAAATAGTTCTAGGTATCTTCTTTGTGTTGATAAGATTGACGATACCTAGATACAGCTTTTATTGGGTTTTATCACATTTCCCACAATTGTACACATACACAATTACACCGCACAGTAAAGAGGTAAGTACAAATACCGATTAAGGCGGAGCATGCGGCATTTCATTACCACTCCAGCGTAATGTGAAGGTAGTACGTCTTTATAAACTTTAGTTGACGTGTTTTTTGAACGTCTTACGCGAGGGAAAGAGAAGGTTTTCTGTAAGGACGCGACGGGAGAATCTATACGATTTGTAGGTGGAAAACTGCGCGTGTCCAACGCGGCGGTTTCCCGCGCTTTGTGCCACTCCCCTCCCGCCGCGTCTCTCTACCCTCCCCCAAACGTGCGATGGCGGGCAGGCAGCGGGCGGGGAAGGGGCGAGCGCGGGAAAGCTCGGGGCGGAGGGGAAGGAGGATGGCTTGTTACCGACATTATGAGAGCGATTGATAAACTCAAGAACACATCAGTCAATTATTAAGTTGCCAAGGTGGACAGCTTCGGTTCGGATAACGTTGGGCTTCAGATTTTCCCGGTAAGGTGTATTTCCGTTTTGACGACTTGGGCTTCTTGATACTGTTGGAAAAGTCAATCGACCCCGGAAGCACCGGAAGCTCTACAATAATATAATGATTATTTTGTAGGTACACGAGTACGTATTTTTAACCCCCGACGAACGAAAGAGGAGTGTTATAAGTATAACGTGTGAGGGTGTGTGTGTGTGTGTGTGTATGTGTGGATGGGTGTGCCTGTCGGTGGCATCGTAACTCCCAAACGGATGGACCGATTTCGATGCGGATTTTTTTATTAGAAAGCTGGTTTAATCGGGATGGTTCGTAGCTATGTTTATAATCAAGTAATTAAGTAATAAACAAATTAATTATCTTAAAAAGACGACCGATTTGCATGCGGTTCTTTTAAAAGAGCTTGAAATAAAAGTTAAATGAAGCTCTTAAAAACCCCGACCCTTAAAAAGTCTAAAATAATTTCCGTTTACTTACTTAAAGGAGTCGGGGGACCGCTAAGTAAATAAAATATATTTACTTAGAGCTGCGCGGGTATTACAATTTTTACGTATTTATTTACACTGTTTTTTTTTATTTGTATCGAGGGTAGAAAGGCAGAATCAAATATTCATTCACTTAGAATATATCATAAATATTTTAAAATTGTTTACTTTAATAAATAATTTACTGTTTTACATACGGCCTTTTCGAACTAACGCGAGCATGCTCCTAACCGGACTGTTAAGATTATTTAAAAATAAAAGGTAGAGGTGAGGAGAAATCGACGACTGGATGTTGCGAACTGTGCTAGCTAGTTTCTTCACCTGCTCGTCACCACCATCTATCTCACTAATGCGGAGGAGGGAAGTGCTAGAATTAATCCATAAAAAAAACAAATGGACTTGTATAAATGTACGTATTTTATTGTTGTAAAATTTAAACTAAATATGTAGTCGATAATGAAAAATAAAACACAAATTCACAACTATGAATGTAATCGCTAAAATAATAAAATTTATTAACATAAAAAAAATGCATTAATAATTTTCGGACGTTTTTCTTAGATGCATTGGCGTGATTATTGACATAGTCTAAATAAGTAATCTCCACAGGATAAAGTAAGATTTGTATGTGCTTAGTAATTCCGTGCGGTGCGGCGCTGCCGCCGCCGCCCCGGTGCGCCCTTTCACGAAATTACAATACTCGCTAGCACACGAAGGACGGTTTCAGCCTCCCCAGCCCCCTAGACCTAAAGCTATTCTCACACGTATAACATTTATATCACCACTACGGCCAATCATTTTACAATCATAATAAAATAAATGGTAGAAATAATAACAATATAGCACAGTCAACGATATAGGAAACAAGATATTTTAAAGCGAAAACTCAGTCGTCGCGACGTCTGAGTTTTCGCTTAAATAAAAGGTGTGCGACTTTGGAAATAAAAAACAATTATGTAAGTGTTAAGGTCCATGAAGAAATATTTTCGCCCGGCTTTCTCCCTGTTCTGTCGTGCCTTCGTGTTACATTTATGTTCCGGGTAACTAGTATCTCATCTGTGCCCTGGTGGCGAATAAATTATTGCGACCGTGCCGTGCGCTGATTAAATTATAAACACTTTTGCGTGATCTTGAAAAATATATAGTTTTCTTATAATAAAATACTTTTTTATAACAATATTTGGTTCCAGTTATTTTGATTATTTATATTATGTACATTAGATTAAAGAACACATATTATTCATGATATTTCGACTTATTGTCGTCGTCAGACAAATTTAATAAAATTATTATAAACATTTCTTTTTATAATAATATGTAAAAAAGTAATACTAATAACTAAAGAATTAAAACCTATATAATAAACATTAAAATAACTATCAATCAGAATTGTTCTTGTATAAATGTTCCCGCAGATTTTACGTTTACAATTTTTTAATGTTAGAAAAATAAATTGGGGTCACTTGCCATTAAAAATAATGTATTTGTATATTTTAAAGTAACATTCGGCTCTCCTGTAGGTAGAAACTGGCATTAAAATATGTAAGTGAAACTACTTACAGCGATCGAAATCGGCAGACAGACCGAGAGCCTGCGAGACCCTGGAGCCTGGCTAAAGCTGAAATTAATTGCATGGAATGTACGCCAGTAAATAAATTTAATACCTACCTAGAGATCAAAGTCAACTGTTATGTGACCTTACTTCTTACTACGAAAGCCTTCTAGTGGTATACGTTAATTATCCGCGCCTAAAGGCAAGAGGCAAGATTGTACACACACAATCAGCCTCAAAGAACAAAATGTTACACGAATTTACTTGTTCAGATCACATTCGCTCTAAGCATATCTGCACTTCACTTAGTTTATGCCTTATTTCACTTTAATTATTGCACACTAATCTAATCTAATCCAATAAATCCACGTACGTGATCAAACTATGTGTACCTAACCTACTTAACATCTGCAGTTGATTTAATTAGTAATAATGTGCACAAAGAAAATAACTTAATACACACGAAATCTTTAAACATAAGTAAATAAGACACAAAACACTGAAACATTATCTAATTATAACATGTTATATATACAATCAAATCAATTATAATAAATAATCAGTGAATAAATGACTAGCAGAATTGTAGAGTAAGTACAAACAAGGTGACTGCTGAAATGGCTGACACTAAAAGTCCCTAGCTAGCTAGCTAGTGTGTAGAGCGACGCGCGACAGAGGCGCAGGATCGCTAAGCCAATCATTGAGTGCGCACGACTTTATCAAATATAGCTCCCAAATTAGCCTCGATAGCATTCTTTTGTTCGACCGAAACGGACGAGTGGAGCTGCAGCTTCCGATCTCGACCGAGTACCGCGACCCGCCGCCGCCGCAGTGATATCGATGCCTACCTGCGATCACTCAATCGGTACGAGCCGCTCGGCACGCATAGCCGAAAGGAAAAGTCGTTAACATTTAATTAACTCGACATTGTGGCATCATTACCGAGCGTGCGCCACTTCCAAACTTATCTAAAGTCGTATCCTAAAATATTCAGAATACTTACGTTATTCCCAAAAATAGTCGCATAAAAAGTGCAATGAATATAAAAGGAGGCAACTCGAAATTTTGAAAGCGAGACAAAGACGAGACGCGAGAAAGAAGTGCACGAGACACAACTGCGTGAACCGAACGCCTGTCGTCGACTAAACATTATTCTCTCCACTCCACTCCATCCAACCAATCCGACCGACCAAACCAATGCGCGTCCGTCGCGTGCCGCGGCGTGTAGAGTAGGCCTCTACTCCGGTAGCGCGCTCCGAGCGAGCGATATCGTAGCCCTCCGAGAGTGCCGCCGCGGCCCGGCCGGCTCACATGCACGGTTTCAGTTTCAGGGTAGGCAGGACGGTACGGCCGAGACATGCACGTACGATAAAAGGAGATAGAAGACGCGGCGTGTATGCAATATTTATATCGGTTCTCGTACGAACGCTTCTCGGACACCATATAATGTGATATAATATTCATTTATTTATTATCGCCGGTTTGTTAGTCGATAGTGCCGTAAGTAAATCGACCCGCGAAATGTACGATTAGCGCTGCGGTTATGGCGCTGCGCGTTATCATTCCGTTATCTATCGCGCTAGCAGTGAACTTCTTTGTTCAACTCTGAAATTAAAGCGATAAACACACCGCTAGAGGTTGGTACCCAGCGACGCAGATTGTGGTACGTAGCGAGTAGCGAGAGAGCGGCTTGTCCACGCCACGCTCCGTAGAGCGAGGAATTTAGGCCAATTTCCGATTTGGGCGCTCGCGATTGGTACAGTTGGAAAATGATGTAAGAATGCGAATTAAATAAGGTACGAAACGTTCAGACGTAGGTAGGATACAATCGTCGCGAGATACAAGTTGAAAAGAAACAAGTTGACAAGAAAAAATCCGGCTCCAAGGACCATTTCGTTTATCCAGTGATTAGAGACATGGCGCCGCGCGCCACTACCCCCACCACCCGCGTCGCCGCACCGCCGACGCCCGCCTCCCAAACTCCCAACTCGTCACCCGCGGCCCGTCCGAGATAGGAAGAGCACTGGTGGGTGAAGTATAGCTACACGCGCGTGTAGACAGACGCTTCGCTTCCCTAGTTCGTGGGAAGCATGGAGCATTCACCACGGTGGTAGTAAGGTGTGGTCTGTGGAAGCTCAGAAACCTACTCAATCTTACAAAATAAAAGCTTCCTATTGAATGGAGACTTGAGAATCTATGTACTTATACCACCTAATGTGGTTAATTCACGTAAAGAGACGGACCTTCATTGACACATGAACACGTTAGAGTACAAATAGTTAGAATACAATACACACGTACAAAATCTGAGTAGGTACCTAAATCTGAATATATGAATGAAATGAACCAGACCAGTTACACGGACACTCCGGCGGCGACGAAGGCGGCATATAAACCTACTAACTAATGCCTTCCCATTTTTTTTGTAGTCCCACCATTTGCATATCAATGTGTTCACCATATCGATACAAATCTTTTACAAAATTAGAACCGTATTTCAATATTATGTTACTACTTTACAACGTAGAACCACGTGCATAATAATTTCTTTTTTCAATTTTCTCTAGTTATTAACTGAAAACCTCGTGATAACAAAGTTTTTGTTAAGTAATCATACCCAATTTTTATGGTCTCACGTTGCTAGTTATTTACAATTTATCCAGGTGGACGTCGACATTAAGTACGTTGGAGTCAATCAGTGGTTCCGTACCGCTGAAGGCCGGGGGGGACAGAGGAAAAATTGTGGAGGCGTATGTCCAGCAGTGGACCCATAAACATAAACACTGACTGACAATTGAGCCATTTTCGTCGTTTTGAAATTTGCCCGTATCAGGTTTTGAACTGAAAACCTTTAGCCACAGATTACTAAATAGTTACTTCGTCTTTATCGTGAGTGCCCGATGGCACATCATCACTAAGCATTTACTAGGTATCACTTTTTTTTCTACTTCTCGTAGCCCTTGTGGTGTTGCTTGCTTTTCATTTATAAATAAAAATAAGATTTCAACTTGTATCTCGCCACGATTGTATCCTACCTACGTCTGAACGTTTCGTACCTTATTTAATTCGCATTCTTACATCATTTTCCAACTGTACCACTGCAACTCCGTAGGGACGTCGGCTCCCTAAGTGTTTTCTATCGTCTATTTCATGGGGAGTGTTCGGAGGAGCTGTTTAACGCGATTCCGCCGTCCCCATTCCACCTCCGCACCACGCGTACTGGGCAGGGGATGCACCCCTACACAATCGACCTACCACGGATGCGCACCAACCGGTTCTGTAGATCTTTTATTCACAGAACCGGGAAAATGTGGAACGCACTCCCTGCCCATCTATTTCCTCCCAAGTACAACCTGGGGTTCTTCAAAAGGGGCGTGAAAAGGCTCCTGTCAGGCCGGCATGGCATTCGCAATCCCCGTGCATCACAGAATGTCCATGGGCATCGTTAGACACCTACTTGTAGGTGAAACGATGCCACATGTCGCGCTATAAAAAAAAAAAAAAAAAGAGCTTGTTGGAACACATGCAGAGCAAATGGATAATAATAAAATAATAATCTACAACATGAAATACAAGTCACAAAATAAAACAACATCGCCTAAACAAACCCAAAATAACTAACAATACGTTTTAAAGCAAATAATAACGCTACACTGTTGGCTACACTCGGCTAATTTATAAAAGAGGTCTCGAAAGCCCTCTCCCGTCTCTTACCCACTCACTCCCGCCCCCTCCCCCGGCCCCTCTTCCCGGGTTACCTTATATGAGAGAGGGGACCTTCTAGAGCTGTTTACGTTTCCCCGTATAGTCAAATCGGGTTTATTCTGCTCAGTCTAGTTCTTATTCTATGTTCTATCTTCATTTCTAGAAATTTTGTGCTGTTAGTAATGTTTAAACGTGCGTTTTGCTCATGTGTGGCAAAGCGCCGCCGAATTTATTTATTTATTTATTTGGAGACACCAACGAGTAACACACAGAATAGGGTTTACAAAACTTTAACTTAATAATACATTAGGTATTGTCAGGGCCGTTTTTACGCGCAGGCTACCTAGGCTGCAGCCTAGGGGTCCGCACCACAAAGGGACAAGCACAACAAAAAGAAAATGGACATAAAAAAAAATTCAATTCTAATACTGTGGTGCGGGCCCCGTATAATCAGAAGACACGCCGAAATCCTACATAACTAATTGCATGGCGTAATAATGTCTCTATTTTTTTCTTACCTACGTTATTACGTGGTTACATACGTTATTAAAGTAGTATTATAAAAACTTTTAAATACAGTACTTATAGTAAAAAAAAATTTCAAACAATTTCATTAATAGTTTTCTTTTCAGCTTTTTAGTAATGCAAATTTCTTTAAAATACTATTTTCGGGTTCCCCAGAAGGGCGCGCACCACAGGTTCAGCCTGGGGGTCTACAGATTCTAGATTCGGCCCTGGGTATTGTGTGCACCGTATCCCACAAATTAAATATAACAGAATCGAAACTTACAGAGAATCCTAACAAGCAAATTTAACAAAAGCTATATACTATATCAGCGGCGACTCCTCTCAGTTGGCGAGGTTGGCGCCGCCAAACCAAATAAAATGAATGACACCATTAATACAGAAGTATCAGGCTAAAATAAATGTGAAAAAATTTCGGAGTTATATTATTTATGTCATATAATAATCCACGATTAATAAGATAAAACGTCAATCCCGTACCCGTTACATAATTTGAAATTTCGCGGGCGACGACGAATGACGACACATCAAGGCATTCATTGGCCGGTTGGCTACATTTTGAAGCGCCATCGTATTCCATACAAGGCGGAAGCGACCGATGTCCCCCCCGTCCCGCGCGGACCCGCTGATCAGCCTTTCGAGTTGGCGCAGCGGGGAGTGCATTTAGTGACGCGGTAGCGAGTAGAGCGAGCTAGTGAGCGAGCTAAGTGTGTGTGTTGCGTGTGCGGGTGTGTGCGCGCTGCGTCCACACGACGAGTATTCTTGTGCTGTGCGACGTGCGATGCGATGCGACTAGCGAGCTAGGCTAGGTGTGTTGTGTGCGCGTGTGTGTGCGCATTGGCTCGCGAGTTGATAGCTGCATATATTCCGTTATGTAGGTATGGACTTTGTATGGATGAATCCTGTGCAGTGTTGTTAAATTTAAAGTGATTTATTGGTAATTATAATGGCAAACTCCTACCGAGCTATCTACGGAGCACTCAAGGACAAGAGAGACTCAACCAAATGTTCTTGAGAGACTCAGTAATTTCAATTTGGCACTCTTACATATCTGTGGAAAAGGAGTTGCTAACAAAATTGAGGAAGAAAGAAGATTTTCACGATCGAGTCATCGAAAATTTCTTGTCTGTGGAACGAAGAGTGGACTTCATGTACAAATAAAATGTAACAATTCAAGCTTGTATGCCTGTCTCGTCGTCGTCGTGCCAGAGGAGACGTCGCTGTTGTCGGCTGCACTGCAACTCGACAGCTTTGACACAACCAGTAGGCACCTATCTACAGACAAATAAATCGTAAGTGAGCAAAATAAATCATTTAAACTAAATATTATAAACTATCTATATCGTAATCGTCTTTCAGTTTTTGAACTCATTGTGGTAGAAATAAATTAACGCGTAGGTACCTAAGTTATGGAATTATGAAAAAAAAAAATCCTTAGCCAGAGCCAACCCAATATTCAGGACCAGGAGTCGCCGCTGTACTATATTATACAATAGTAATAATTTTGGGAAGTCTCCGGTATGGCACCTACCTTCTCGGAGGTGATATTGGCTGGTCGCAGCATGCGCTTTGGCCCCTCCGACTCAGCCACTCATACCGGATTACATAAAAAAAAAGTAACCAGGTTCGTACGATTAGACACAACCGCGTCAACGTACGACTCGATCTAACAGTGATAGATATTATATGCTTAAAAGCCAATTTTTTTAACATGTAATATCATTGTAGTCATTCATTGTCGCCATAATTTGGGCATACGTGACAGTTTTTGCTTTATCGTTCCGCCAACGTAATTGCACGGAAAAAACTCGGATTAAGGGTAATACAAATACCTATACTACGTATTCCACTAACTCCCCGGTCCCTTTGGCAAGGCCGGTTAATTAGTAAGCACTGCCAAAGTACCTACATCATAGGTATTATTAAAGGTCAAACATTATAATTTTGTTAAATTGCATTTTATATGATTTTATATGTGTTGTGTCGAGAAAACTGGTGAACGTCGTTCGTTGCACTTTTATTGCAATTTGCATTGCGTTGCAGCTGTTAATGTTGTGAAGTGATATGGATGTGATGCAAGACATTGGCATTACATTATGCACTGCGTGTAATATATGTTATTATGTAAAATGTAACGAGTAGAAGACGGAAGAGATTAAATTGATTCAGTGTAATTACAATCCGTATATTTCGTAAAATATGTAAGTATTTTTTTCTTTTTGTGACATTCTGCCTAACTGTCAAAGCTCTCATATTACTTTTAAAAAGATTAAATCAATATATGAACATGTCCCTCATCGCCAAATTTTTTTATATGGAAACTGACACGGTTCGCTACATCACCTACAACAACATCCGTGATGTCAGCCCATAACACCGGGTGAACTAGGTGCCATGTCAGTACTTCCCTTTGATTGTGCCGGCTATACTGAACTAGACGGAAAACACAAACTATTTACATAGCCGTTTCGACCGACCTTTCATTCAGTGCGGTGGTACCAACCCGGGCGGGTTGAACTCTACCACCTAGTAATATAAGAAGGAAGTCATATCCCTTAGTCGCCTTCTACGACGTACACGGGGAGAGATGCAGTGGGGCTATTCTTTTAAAGTACCGGCCCCACACGGTACAAATCCCAAGAATTTAGAGTAAGTATAACAAGTGACTAACTTTTGCTTAGCAAACCGAGCGAAACATGTGCGCTGAAGAGATAAGATAAGCTGGGTAAATTATTTGAGGAAAAAATTCACTATAATGTTAATATTATAGGTAGAATACATAACTACTATCTACAAAAAATCATTTCATAGGAATTCTTTTTTATCCTATTTACACGAAATAGGTCCCAACTTAATTAAATCAATAAACAAAATATAAAAGTTATTTTTCAAAACACAACAGCTTTACTCACGGTTCTTCCGAGCTATGTGGCTCGACGTTTCGGGCCAAGCGTAACGCCAAGGCTAACGCTTGGCCCGAAACGTCGAGCCACATAGCTCGGAAGAACCGTGAGTAAAGCTGTTGTGATTTAAAAAATAATGTCTAACAACCACGGTAATTTAAAAACCCATATAAAAATATAAAACGTATGAAATAATTGTGAAGGTGCCGGTCAAGTTGCAAAATAAATGATATGGCCTTGAATTCCAGTCTGGCTACACTGAACTGGATGGAATATTGTATCCACCGTTCTTTTTTTTTTGTGTAAACCAACATGGGCGGTTGTGCCAAAGGACCAGTGATGCAGTCGACAGAGCCAAAAACAGCTCCTCGTGAAAGCACGCTCAGAGAGGCGCCATGCCAGTAGATTTGCAGTTTGTTGCTAGGCTGTCTAGCAAGCCTGTTTATTGAATCACCACCACGAACATAATGTACACGCCAAACCAAATGTTTCAGTCAAATCAAATAAAGTTAAATCAAAAGAAATAAAATAAAATAAATGCAAATATCGGCGATTTGAAATGAAGCATCCGGTAGGTAGAGTATGAACATGGGTACCTAGAGCAAGGAAAGCTAGAACCATTGCCTCGTACCGTGCCCACACCTTTGTTGTACGACAAAGGCACGATTTGCAAGCGTTTGCTTTGCTTGCTCCTAAAATTTTGATATCGACTACACTACACCACACCCTCGTTACGGGCGGGTGTGACTAGTGTAGCGGATATGGGCGGGGGGAGGCGGGATGAGGGTAGCGTGCTCCTCCAACCGGCGGCCATAATAGTATCTATAAAATAGGCTAAATGGTCTAATAATTCGCCGCTAATTCGGCGAGAGAAGATTCTTCGCGTCTCGTGACCAAGGTAAGAGAAAGTGACATTCTGAAAAGGATTGTGTTTTCCTTGCGTTGCATACATACTAACTTCATACCTATCTCACAATGGGGTAGTCAAAAACAATGGATTTCCATGTGCCACGGTCCTGACGATGTCGTCAACGCGTCTTTCACACTGTCTCTTATAACTCTCTCATTACCGAAGTCTGGGTATCGCGAAAAGTGGTCGATATATTTTAGAAATTTTGAAATCATCTTACATGTTATATTTACTTGCGTAGATGTGCCTTAAACATATGTAAGATGATTCCTAAAATATATACTCAGGTCGAAATGGAATTCGCAACCGTCGTCGGCAGAATGTCCATGAGCGCAAAGTCAGTTGTTACAAATAACGGTCGATTTAAAAAAGGTAAAAGGTAAAAAATCTAAATACTCGTATGTATTCTCATAAACACAAAAACATTATGTACAAACAATCTTAGTCATAATATAGTTTACGATACTATTTAATATATATATGTGTTTTATTTAGTTTTATAGGTGTTTTTCCCCTTAAACGAGCCCTCAGGCTGTACTATTAAGGGGCAATGCATCCATATACTTCCAAAATATGTGTTCTACAATAAATTAGTTTTAAAACTAACTGGTGGAAAATTAAAAACACAAATAAATTCCCGATACTAATCCACTAATAATAAGTTAGAGCAGAGTTCAATAATGTCTGAGTTTTTCGTTTTCGAGGGTGAATGGAACCATTAAGGGGGGCCGCATGTCTCAAGTCTTGTGCGCTGCTGTAGTCGGTGCACCCTCGTAGCGTTCTCGTTCTATTACTAAGCCTACGCCTTCTGTCTGTATGTCCGTCCGTACGAGGGCTGTATCGTTTGAACCGTAATAGGTATTAGGTAGCCGGTTGACATTTTCACAGAATGTGCTATTATGGCGGATGTGCCATCAAAAATAAAAAGAGCAAAAACTAAAAAATTAAGGGGTTCCCATACTAGAAACGTGCTAAGAATCGATTAGTACATATTCACGCTACTGAATAAAAGATTTCGCCACATCCATCCATACTATATATACTATATACTATATATTATATATAATATTATAAATTCGAAAGTAACTCTGTTGTCTGTCTGTTACCTTTTCACGCCTAAACCGCTGAACAGATTTCGATAAAATATTGCACGGAGATGAATTGCATCCTGAGGACGGACATAGGCTACTTTTTGTCTCAAAAAACAACGCTTAAGGGTTGTTAAAAAATAGGGGATGAAAATTTTGTATGGGGAACTCAGCATTTCTTAAGTTAGGGATATGACAATTCATATTTGGGCTTTTGGTATGAAATAAAGAATTACGTGTTTCAGCGTTTTTGCTAAATCAACCCTTAAATTTAAATAGGGGTGATTTCAAAATTAGATTTTAGGATTTTATAAAATTTTGTACGGAGATGAATTGCATCCTGAGGAAGAACATAGGCTAACTTTTGTCTCAAAAAGCAACCCTTAACGGGGTGAAATAGGGGATGAAAGTTTGTTTGGGGAACCCATCACTTCTCAAATTAGGGATATGACAATTCATATTTAGGCTTTTGGTATGAAATAAAGAATTACTTGTTTCAGCGTTTTTGTTAAATCAACCCTTAAATTAAAATAGGGGATGATTTCAAAATTATATTTTAGCATTTTAAATAATTTTATCTATACTGGGTGTGGCTTTGAAGAGGGGGGTTGATGTAGGGGGGAGGGGTCCGCGGGGAGAGGGGAAGGGAGGATAATTTAATCTCTATCTTCTTTTCTTATAAAAGGAAACGTCTGTTTGCATGTATGTATGTATGTTTGAGGTAAACTCGGAACCACTTAAGAGAGTTTGATGCGGTTTACACCGAGAGTAGTAATTCAATAAAGTAAAGAGTAGTTCTTCAGGCTCACTATACATAGGCTATATACCATAAAGTTAAATAGCCTTAGGGTTGAGCAGTATCAAAGAAAGTATAGTATAACGGAATTTAGTGTCAAATGGTCGTAATAGATGGCGTTAGCAGTTCTGTTGGGTTGCGTTGGTGTGGTGTAGATAGATGCTTTTGGTAGAAGAGACGAATAGAATAAAGAGTAGATGTCTATACTTATAAAATTGTTTGTCCTGAGACTCCTGAGTGACTGATCTATCAACGCACAGCCAAAACTATTAAGCCTAGAAAGCTGAAATTTGGAACATAGGTTTATTACGTAAGCATCCATTAAGGATTTTTGGAAATTTCAACTTTAAGGGGGGGGGGGGGGGGGGGTGCGGGGATGGGGACGACGACTTTGTATGACAGTCTTTGTTATTTGATGTTAGATAATTTGTTGAATTTACTTGATATATTTAAGTATCAAATTGACGGTGGCACTATACACCAGATATAGGTAATATGTAAATAGGCTGAGTGGTCAGATTCTTTAGTATTCATGTTTATGCTGTAAATATGAATGCTCTTTTGAGCGGTAGTATGGGTTAATTATTTATAAGTTACTATAATATAATACTTATAAGTTACTAACAAAACATTGTGACTTGCGAAGTTTGTTTGTCAGTTCTTCTTCGCATTGAATTTAGAACTGGCGGAATTTTCGAAATGTCCAAGCGTAGGTTACCTACATGTGGATGAAATTATACAATAATTTTGTTTTAATTAATAATAAAAAAATTGTACCTATGTTCCTACTTTCGGCTGTATAATGTGTATATTTTGGTAATAAATAAATTTTTAATTTGAATTTTTGAATTTTAAATAAACAATAAACAATGAAAATTTGAATTACAGCTGCTGAGAGTAAAGACGTGTTTCAGGCTTTTTTGTTTTTCAAATTTTAAAGGGGGGGGGGGGGGGGGGGGAGCCTCAGTTACTTACTTTCTTCGAGAAGGTTTATGGTCTTCCTTAACGTAGCTCGGCCTTCGGCCTCGCCCATAATTATTTACTTTCTTAGATAAAGTTTATAGCCTTCCTGAACGCGGCTCGGCCTTCGGCCTCGCCCTTAGTTATTTACTTTCTTCGAGAATATTTATAGTCTTTCTGAACGCAGCTCGGCCTTCGGCCTCGCCCTCAGTTACTCACTTTTTTCGAGAAGGTTTATAGTCTTCCTGAACGCAGCTCGGCCTTCCGCCTCGCCATCAGTTACTTACTTTCTCCGAGAAGGTCTATGGTCTTCCTGAACGTAGCTCGGCCTTCGGCCTCGCCCTTAATTACTTACTTTCTTAGAAAATGTTTATCCTCTTACTGAACGCAGCTCGGCCTTCGGCCTCGCCCTTAGTTACTTACTTTGTTCGAGAAGGTTTATAGTATTTCTGAACGCAGCTCGGCCTTCGGCCTCGCCCTCAGTTACTTACTTTCTTCGAGAAGGTTTTTCCTCTTCCTCAACGAAACTCGGCCTTTGGCCTCGCGCATAGTTACTTACTGTCTTCGAGAAGGTTTATCGTATTCCTGAACGCAGCTCGGCCTTCGGCCTCGCCCTTTGTTACGTACTTTCTTCGAGAAGGCTTATAGTCTTTCTGAACGCAACTCGGCCTTCGGCCTCGCCCTCGGTTACTTACTTTCTTAGAAAATGTTTATCCTCTTACTGAACGCAGCTCGGCCTTCGGCCTCGCCCTTAGTTACTTACTTTGTTCGAGAAGGTTTATAGTATTTCTGAACGCAGCTCGGCCTTCGGCCTCGCCCTCAGTTACTTACTTTCTTCGAGAAGGTTTTTCCTCTTCCTCAACGAAACTCGGCCTTTGGCCTCGCGCATAGTTACTTACTGTCTTCGAGAAGGTTTATCGTATTCCTGAACGCAGCTCGGCCTTCGGCCTCGCCCTTTGTTACTTACTTTCTTCGAGAAGGCTTATAGTATTTCTGAACGCAACTCGGCCTTCGGCCTCGCCCTTAGTTACTTACTTTCTTAGAGATCGTTTATCGTCTTCCTGAAAGCAGCTCGGCCTTCGGCCTCGACCTTAGTTACTTACTTTCTTCGAGAAGGTTTATAGTCCTTCTGAACGCAGCTCGGCCTTCGGCCTCGACCTCAGTTACTTACTTTCTTTGAGAAGGTTTATAGTCTTCCTGAACGTGGCTCGGCCTTCGGCCTCGCCCTCAGTTACTTACTTTCTTCGATAAGGTTTATAGTCTTCCTGAACGCAGCTCGGCCTTCGGCCTCGCCCTCAGTTGCTTACTTTCTTCGAGAAGGTTTAGGGTCTTCCTGAACGCAGCTCGGCCTTCGGCCTCGCCCTCATCTACTTACTGTCTTCGAGAAGGTTCATGGTCTTCCTGAACTTACTTTATTTGAGAAGGTTTATCGTGTACCTTAACGCGGCTTGCCTTCGGCCTCGCCCTTAATTACTTACTTTCTTAGAGATGGTTTATCGACTTCCTGAACGCAGCTCGGCTTTAGGCCTCGCCCATATTTACTTACTGTCTTCTTTGAAATACGAATTTCACGCGAGCGGAGCCGCGGGCTCAGCTAGTGTATTTATATTTTGCATTATAGAAAAATCAAATATAGACGAATATGGTTTTTTGACAGGTATGGTAGGTATAGCTAGCGGATCTACGGAACCCTCCGTGCGCGAGTAAAACTCGCACTTGACAGATTTTTAATGAGAACCAGGAGCTATTGCATAATTTTGAAAATAAAATAGATTGTCTGTTTATTTCCTCATAATTATTTTTACCTCTTTCTTTACTAACATTGTCATTTACATCTAGATTTAAATAGTGCAACAGAGATATAAATTATGTTAGTTTTTAGTCCCGCACCGTCACTCATATTAAATAATGAACTCGGCTTACTGGTGCGATACTGGCGAGCGCATCGCTGCAGCTCGACGTTTCGAGTCCTCTATGGGACCCGTTCTCAAGAGGACGTGCTAGCTCCTCCGGCAGCCAGCACGTCACTGACAGGAGCCCGCCTGCTTCGCAAATTGTAGTGGTGGGTAGGTATCACTTCCGGATTCGCTGCGTTCCTTGCTTCTTCGGACCTACAGAAATTGCTGACGGTGTCGAGCTCTATGACATCGTCGCCTCGGTTCTGTCTTGACTGCAGCGTAGCCAGTACCGGCTTCCATATCGGCGAGATCTTGCCGGAGGAGCTACCACGTCATCTTGGGAACGGGTCCCATAGAGGACTCGAAACGTCGAGCTGCAGCGATGCGCTCGCCAGTATCGCACCGGTAAGCCGAGTTCATTATTTAATAGAAATAATGTGTTTGGGATTTCGTCTTTCTTGGTGACCTTTATTTTACGCATCCTCGATAAGGTGTATCTTAGAGGTTTTTATTTCCATGTGAAGGACAGGCAGGAAGGAAGGCAGTCGGTCGAACAGAGACAAATTCGCCCTCGTGAAACCGCGCTCAGCTAGGTGGCATGCATGCCTCAGATTAGCGGACTATTCAAGAAGACCACATTGAAAGGGGCTAACCTAATAGTACTAGATGAGGCATTTTTCATAGGTAGGTACATAACTCCCGAACAAGCATGACCGACCAAATCAGCTTACAAGCGTTCTTCACAATTTACTTTTGCTCGTTCGTGTATGGCTAACCTTATCGTCTTATGTTCGCAAATACGCGAGTGAGCGAGGAGGACATTTATAGCATGAGATGGCTTTTAATGAGATCCTTTGAATGTACCAGCAGTTACCTACTTCAACTAAAAAAATAAATCATCTAAATCGGTTCACCCAGTCGAAAGTTCTGAGGGGACAAACATAAAAAAAAATACAGTCGAATTGAGAACCTCCTCCTTTTTTTGAAGTCGGTTAAAAAGCGGTAAAAATGGTCGCAAAAATAGCCAAAAGCTTACATGTTTATGGAAAAAGTTTTAGCCTAAATTATTCTGACGAGGTAGACGATAAATGTATCCTGCGGCCTGCCACACAACTGAAAGAAAATAGGTCACATTCGCATTAATTATTATCTGCGTGGAAAAAGTGAATTGTTTCATTGAGATCCATTTCCTTGCATATTAATTAATTACTGGAAGAATCACTAATAGTGATAAGTTCGCCTTTGTGTACGCCTGTACTGTATTGTATTTTTTTATTAATTTCTTTTCATATGTTTTGTTAAGAAAGTATAAATAAAGACTGTACAGTTACATTGAATTTTTTTACAACACAAAATATTCATCTATATTAAAAATATTCAAAATATTCGCACTGAATGAAACGGCGGTCGAAACGGCTATGTAAATAGTTTGTGTTTTCCGTCCAGTTCAGTGTAACCGGCACGATTGAAGGGAAGCACTGACACGGCACCTAGTTCACCCGGTGTTATGGGCTGACATCACGGATGTTGTAGGTGATGTAGCCTCGGATGTAGCCAACCGTGTCAGTTTCAATAAAAAAAAATCTATCGAATGATAAATTTTAATTTGGCAATTATACAAATTATTGTGTACTACTATAGCGAGAGCGCTATACCGAAACGGCAGGGCGGGGTGCACCCCTTGTCGGTCGCTACTACCTCCCTCACCCCTCCCTCCGCCGCACCCCACAGGACTGAGGACTGCAATCACTTGCGAATATCTCGTGTCTGACAGTTCACTTGTATGTGTACCGCTGTACTTGGTCGTAGGTATTGTGTATGGTGTGTCGAGAATATTGTAGTTGTGGGGTTGTTGGGTTGCTGCGTTAGGATTAAATGTATTATGAATTTTGCGGAAGACGATTTTATTAAATAATACACACACAGTGAACGTATACAACTGTTTTACTTTTTATTATGAATATTATTAAATATATAAGACACCTACGCTGAACAATAAATAGGGCAGTGAGGTCGCCATTTTTGTTTTTTTATTTTATTCTGAAATATGAAGTATTTTAATCAAATCAGTAAATGACTTTCCAAGAGTCAACGTTCACTACTTATTGGTACAAAGTGGAGTTACACCATTTGGTACCTATTCCTAAGAGACATGCCCGCCGGGAAGGAGCAATAGGGTTATTTTGGTTTATAATCCCGTTTAATTCATACCTAGCTAATATCACGGTACAATACCATCCTACGTACGATAATACACGACCGAATTTGACAACAGGTATATCTTCTCTTCTCTACATAATGTAAAATGCAACGTCTACCGTCTGTGTGTGTGTGCGTGTGTGTGTGTATGTATGTTCGCTTATAACTCGAGAACGGCTCAATTGATTTAAATGCGGTTTTTACCCAAGCAACGCGACATCTCCGTATGGTTATAAGCTATAAAATCATGATATGTTTAACGCGGGCGGAGCCGCGAGTATAGCTAGTAATTAATAAATGATTGTCTAATCGTAGTGTTCGTTGCAAAACTTGTCCAATGATCCCATTAGCGCACACATACATTACATGACAAATATACAAAAAACCAAAATTTAATACAGAAACATAAATATTTTATACAATATACCTAACTCAACATAACATAGGAATGAACCTTTCTAGGTTTCCGTATCCCGTAAGGAAGCCTATTACTAAGCCTACGCCGTCTGTCTGTCTGTCTGTCTGTCCTACTGCTGTATCTTGGAACCGTAATAGGTAGCCGGTTGAAATTTTCACAAAATATGTGTTATTTATTATAGTGGATATAACAACAGCTAATAAAATATAGAAAAGGTCACAACCTATAGGCGCGCGAGTCCGACTCGCACTTGGCCTGTTTTTTTTCACCTGATAGCTGATGACAATATGGACCCAACCTGTGGACCCAACTCAGCCAGCATGTTCTATAACACGGTTAGGTCCAAAATGTGTATTGCATAATATTTTGGATATTTCAATTAGTTTTAGGGTTCTTTACCAAAAACGGTAAGTACTTACATTTCGCTTCATCATCACCCAAACCCAAAGGTTGATTGGACATCACCTTATAGTGATATCACTCCTGTTATTCTTCGAGTTATAATGTCTATCTAATGTAACTTACTATTTTCTGTAAACCGAGTGCAATAAAATGTTACTGTTCTATGTAGTTCTATTATATTCTTACAAAGTGATAAGTTTCTATATGACGCAAGTTCGACAGGGAGAAAAGCACCATTCATGAATTTTGACCATTGACCTCAAATTATAGTTTTTCTAACCAACTTTAACCTTTTTTAGGTTGAATCATTCCATTCCTGCAACAACTGGGTGAGTCAGCTAGCTAAGTGTTTCATAGATTTTAATCAGTTTAGGAGAATAATAAAGAACTAGGTACCTAACAGGTAACAATAACAGAAATACGAGCTTTTTTTATGGAAACTGACACGGTTGGCTACATCACCTACAACATCCGTGATGTCAGCCCATAACCGGGTGAACAAAGCTTTGGCTGAGTGTTAGATAGGTATATTTCGTTCAAGAAAGGAAGGGCTATGAGTTTATGAGTTCATATAGGTAACCCTTCCTTTCTATTTGATAGTCGGCTACAATTTTTTTCCTATCTCATTCTACTTTGTACTAATAATTCTACTATGTATGTAACAGCGCTATAGGTGCCTCGTGCACATATAGAACATGGTGGCTGAGTTGGGTCCATATTGTCATTCATTCCTATATTATGTTGAGTTAGGTATATTGTATAAATTTATGTTTCAATTTTAACTTTTGTTTTTTTGTATAATTATTTTTTTCTTTCCTTTCTTCCTTGTTATGTAGGTACCTACTTCATTGGTACCTACCTTCCTAAACTTGTTTACAATAATTTATAATATACAATCGTTTTCTATCAATACCAATCGAAACATCGATGAATCGAAACATCGATGAATCGAAACATATTCCATTCCATACTTTATAGCTATTTATAAAAAGAGCAATCAAATAGGTCATCTCAATTCAACCGACGCGCATGAGGAATAACCAGAGGCGGCGGCGGCGCCCTAACGCGGGAACCACGCGGGCTGTCTCTGCCTACCCCATTGGCAAATAGACGTGACGTTTTATAAGTATGTAATTATAGGTTTCGTTATTTATCTCTTCTCTGGAAATTACAATTTGCTTTATTAAAAGTAGCGCCACCTAGAATTGAACATGAAACTAAATTAATTTTATCTGGTTCGTTCGAAATTCCAATCCAAGCGCACTTAGAACTATATCACGCCGCGCCATCTAGTAAGGGTAAATGTGACTAAGATTTAACTCATTCTGCCATCTGTTGAGCAATAGGAAAATTAAGATCATAAGATACTTGTTGGGACTGTCTTGACCTCTTGAGTCATGAATGTCATTCATATCAAATCAATTACATGGTGAAGAAGATAAAGCCCCGGTTACACGAAGCGGATAATCGCTGCGAAAACTAGGAGCAATTTTTAGTAGCGATAAACGGCCGCTGCTTGTACTGCACATTGCTAGTTTTAGCAGCTAAAAACGCCATTTGGTTTGTTCCCGAAAGGAGAAATGTTGCCCTAGGAGTATTTTATTCTTTGGTTGTGTGTGTAATACCAATACCATCCATAGAGCGAAGCGGCACATGAAAGAACTAAGGAAGATTAGCTGTTTTCGCGCGCACCCACATGTACGAAACGAAACCTAACAAAAACGACATGCACCGCCTCAACATTAGGTTAGGGCGACGAATCGACTTTATATTAACCCTGGTTATTTTTTTTGAAACCACCAAAACATCACTCATACCACACATACCACTTCGTTTCTTTCGTACATGTGGGTGCGCGCGAAAACAGCTGATCTTCCTTTGTTCTTTCATGTGACGGACCCTCCATAGAGTAACAAATATGCATAGCATAACGGGGTCCGAAGTTTGCTGAAAGGAGCTAAAGGAGCCGCAGTAGGAGTCAGCAGCTCTTTCAGGTGGCGGACCGAACCCGACAGTCGTTCAGTACGACAATTATATTCTTTGGTTTTTTGGTTGGGGAAGAAGAAAGATGACGGATACATGAACAAGTTTGTTTGCTACGTCGTCGTAAATAAAAAGTATATATTTTTGAGATTCTCGCGATACGAGAAGAAAACAACAGACATGATGCCGGCACTTCACTTGGCTTAGCGTATTCGTGTATTTGGCAAAAATTTCCGTTTCGTCTCCCTTTAATGGCTTGTTTAGAGCGAGATAAAACTAAAATGTTTGCAACAAACACGAATACGCTAAGCCAAGTGAAGTGCCGACATTAGAAGTACAACAGTAAAGGCTGTATACTTTTGCCTTTCCCGAAAAGGGCCGAATCAATATAAGTATTTAAATATATATATCTGGCTGTATGGTCAAATGATCTTTGCCTGCCTATTTATGGCGAAAACAACAACAACAATATAATATTATATTCTTTGGTACGACAGTTCAACGACAGCGACAGTTTACAATTTGAAAACAAGCTTGGTTTTTTCAAGTTTTTTTCACAGACTTTACTTGTTTTGTTCATGTTCGTTTGAGGGAATTTGGGTCTTTTTAACTTTATTTTATGGACACAACCAGTGTAAATACAACAGTGGTGCAATGGAAATAGATACGAGCACAAATTGCGATGGAGGTGGCGCAGGCGCACATGACTATCGTCAACTCGGCGTCCTGAGAGAATTCGGCAACATTGCAAATGCAGTCAGGTGCAAATAATGTCCATTTATTTGATAAAAACGTCCGTGATTCAGTACGAACTTCTTATGGGTCGATTACTTTATCAGAGGGTTTTTTTGTATAGAAACTGTCACGGTTGGCTACATCACCTACAACATCCGTGATGTCAGCCCTTAACACCGGGTGAACTAGGTGCCTTGTCAGTGCTTTCCTTCGGTCGTGTCGGCTACACTGAACTGGACGGATAACACGAACTATTTCCATAGCCGTTTCGACCGACGTTTCATTCAGTGTCGTGGTACCGACGCGGGCGGGCTGAACCCTACCACCTAGTTAGGTAAGAAGGGAAGGAACCTACAGTTTTACGTGGAATCCGAACCACGGTCAGCCTCCAACGGTCGAGCGGTCACCCATCCAAGTACTGACCGCGCCCAGCGTTGCTTAACAATCAATAGCAACAGTGGAATGTCTGCACCACTGAGTTATCGAGGCTGACAAATGTATCTATCTATCTATCTATCGGGTCTATCTGATCTAGTTTTTCGCGAGCTCGCAGCTGGGATAATTGAGGTGATTTTGTACCCAAACTGTTCGCGCTTTAATCCTTTACCTTCCTCCCAATTAAATGTGTTTGCAATTTTCGCCGCGCGAAAATTCGCGAAATTTGGGCGCACATAAACTCAAATATTTAGCAAAATAATGAAGTCAGATCAATAAACTCTATTTGAACTAATAGCCAATGAAATTACCCACTAAATTACCTATATAAAACCAGTGAGGATTCACTTTTAGGAACACAGATGGATTTTTTTAACTCCAAGAAAAACAAAACGTGCACGACATTTTTTCCGAATTTTCCTAACCTAGAATTGACAAAATTATTCCCCTACACAAGTTGCATATGAATGTATAAGCAAAAAATAGATCCTGCCTGCCGGAAATGACGTAGGTAAAATTGACAGCCGTTAAAATATATTTTTTATTTTTCCTCTGAACATTTTTACCGTTAGTTATAAGGAAGGCAAAGGTTCTTTATCCACACAACCACCACTCTCACTCATATTAATAAGAAACATTCATTGAAATCGCTATTCGCTATATTTTTGACGCCCGCTCATCGACGGCCGGTCGGCCGATGTAGGAATCGCCAGCAGGGTAATGTTCTACGGCCGATCGGCCATTGTGGGATGCAAAGGATTAACTTCGACTGCTGCTACAGATCTTTGCAAGATGTTAAGGCTCAGTAGAACCAAAAATTGGTTTCTCTTAATTGATGTTTCTCGTAAACCACTGTTCGTTTGATGCTAGAGAAAATATATGGATTTCTGCAAGACATACTACTTCTCAACAAGGAGCCTAAAACGCAATTGGATCTATTTGACTCAATATTTTAAAAAACACGAAGTATGCTCTGGAAAATTTGGAAAACCGATGTTTCCGTGCTGTCATCATTTTACATAATAGATAAAAAATATAATACTCCTTCCTGTCGAGGAGAGTATTATTTCTTTTATTAAATATTATGCCTACAATTACCTATACAGTAAAACCTGCTTAATACGATCCCGGTTAATACGATTTCTCGCATAATACGATCTTTTGTGCCGGTCCCATACTCTACCGAAATTTTACGAACAATTTTTTCCACTTAATATGACCCCCAATCCGCTTAAAACTATCTTTTTTGACGACGTTGGCCGCCGCGCGCGACCGCCAAGCGAACTCGGACCCTTAAGTGGTCCTATACTGACAGAAAAAGCTCATACAATTTGGGCAAACCTCGCAAATAACTGACTTCTCAGGCTCGAGCGGATGGATGGACCGATTTAAATCTGGTCCTTCAAATAACAGTCCTTCCAACTCTGATTAAAGATTACGCTCTTCGAGACATATTCAATGCTGACGAGTTTGGGTTGTTCTTCAAACTGATGCCAGGCAAATAGTTCCTATTGACGATTGCGAAGATTGATTTCTGTCAGAAATACAATAAACAGATTTTAAAGTGTGTACTTTGTATTTTAACTCTTCCCGCTTAAGATGATTTCCCCCTTAAGACGATTTTTGCCCCCATCCCCTTGAGAATCGTATTAAGCGGGTTTTACTGTATATGGATTCTGCATTTACATCCTTCCGACACAGTGGTTTACGAGAACCTTCAATCAGGAGAAACCAATTTTTATTACTGCTGGGTCTTAAGTTAGATCATTTACTTCAAACTTGTAATGACGTGACTAAGCTTTCCTTGATCTAGCTAGATCTCTGTTTGCTTGCTAAATAAATTGCTCCCTCACATTCCCTCGTGGTAACTGTTCTCGGTCACTTTGCAGCGATGAAGATTTCCTTAGCTTGATGCGACGAACGACAACTGTGAACGTGAAGTGGCTGCCGATGCTCAAGTGTCTCCGGGAGAGGATACAACAGGGCATCGCGGAAGACTGGAGCGGCATGTGGGAGGAAGAGAACATGTCGGAGAAACTCGAGGCCCTGGACAGGCAGAGAGAGAAGTTCTCAGAGACCTCGCGACCTGAACCAATGTGGTATGAGTTTTTAGCATTTTACGTTTTCTATGAAACTTCCTTCACACAGTTAACCTACATCACCTACTATAAAACCTTTTACAACTTGTTCTTGTTTTAACTAGGTGCTATGGATCACCTTTGGCATTATACCCATGTTATGTTCGCGGCTGTATTTTCACTGACAGATGAGGGGGACTGATTGCCTTTATAGAGGAAATAAAATGGCTGGCATAGGATGAAATATAAATGCATGTAAATGCAATAAGGTCCCAGTTTTCTACACCACACAATCGAAATGTTTTGAACACAAGCTCTCTCTGGAAACTAGGAAATAATCACTCTCTCATTTTTATAGTGTCGTTTTTGTTAGGTTTCCTTACCGCATGCGGAAGCCAACCTTTGCCTTCCACAACACCCGCGCGGGTTTTACACATCAAAATATGGTTACGTTCCACAAAACCTGCGCGGGTGTCGGCGCGTCGCGAAATTTATGGTCAAACATTTTAGTTTATTTGCAATTCTTTTTATTAAATTCTGGCAATTTTTCTTATTAAAAGGCGCTAGAGGCCTCAATTTGCACTTAAAACCATAATAGTTAGCTGGTTGAATTTTTTACAGGATAGTGTTATTATGGCGGATATAACAATAAACAATGGAAAAAGTAAAAAATTAAGGGGGCTACCATACAAATATCTTAATTTTCATAAGAGCGCCATCTACTGAATTATCCAAAAATTTTAACAACAAAAGTATGATCTTTCACCGATAGATGGCGATACGTGCAAGCCCCACTCTAAACTAAAATAATAATAAAAACGAACCATTTATGTGGTGGTACGGAAACCTCGGTGCTCGAGTCCGACTCGCACCTGGCCGGTTTTTTTTTATGTGTACTCTTGATAAAATTTATTTTCTTTGCTTTTTTTTTTACTGTGCTACAACGTGTGGCCTTGATGTCGTGCGGTACTTGGAAATAATAGGAAAAGTCAAATATAATCCTCAGGACGCTCGTTCAGTCTCATGTTGTTTGATTTCAGGAGGCCACAGTTAGCGAACGTTAAAGCACAGCTAAAAGCCAACGACACAGCGGTCCTCAGGAAGAAGAAACACTTCCTGGAACTACAGGCCAAGGAGTACGAAAGTCGAGTGACCAAGTTGAAGAAGAGCCTCTTACCGAAGAGGGGCTACCTTCGGGCTATGCAAGTGGAAATACACAAGTGTCAGAAAGAGAATAATGAGCTTTGCAAAAATATTGATGAGCTCTTCCAAAAACATTCTGAACTCGCAGGAGAGATCTGTCCATCGAGTAAGGACGACATCTGTTGCAAGTCAAACACTGATTCTATCTCTTATTTTTAAACTTGTGAATAAGTGAGAAGCTCTCCTAGCAATAAACATAGACTATAAATAATAAATTAAGATTTGGTTAACACTTCAAGCAATAATGTGTCCGCTAGGTTTATCTATCACACTTTATCTCTTGTGAAGTGTATTTAAATGAAAGAGATACATTATTCTTCAATAGCCAAGCACATTAGTTGGGTTTGTTGGAAGGTGTAATTCCCCCGTGGCGATATCGTCGTCCATTCGGTAAAATTAGTCAAACTTTAGGCACTTCATTGTATGAATCAATAGAAAGAAAAGAAAAGTAGGGTTTTACAGTTTTATGTTTGGCCATGTACTATGGCTACTATCTCTTGAAATTACCAAAATATAAGATTACGTAGTGCTATACAGCTTGGTATGGGTGGCATTATAAGGTTTAAAATAATTTCGCATTTGCATGCATGCTTGAAGGGACATCTAAATGAAGATTTCATATCGTTACCTGAAGTCTGCAACCAGAATCAGAATAAATAATAGTTTCAGTTTTTTATTTTGAAATTTAAAAACATCTTATAAAAATAAACTTATATCTATTAAATTAAATTTTGATTTTATGTTTCCTACAATGATTTGGTTTCTGCCACCCAGGGGCAGTGCTTCCAACATTACAGCCAGAACGGGCAGAATATACAATACAAATAACATTCTAAACTAAGCACAAGTATAATATGACTATATAATTTATTTTATAATTATTTTATTGTGTTAAAAATGTGTGTGAAGGTGTGTGTGTGTGAGAGAGATAAAGAGTGTAGTGTCTAAGTATATGAGTTTATGGAAAGCAAAAAAAGAACAAATGTGTGTCAGTCTTAACCTTAACCCCTGCATCCTACGCATTCACTTAAAGCAACAAAAGAAGAAACATGAAAAATATATATACATATTTTTAAACATAAAATTGCACTTTTCTTTCCATTTATTTATCCCTTCTAATTTTTATTTGTATAATGTCAGTTTTTAATTTCCCTTATAATTTTTTTTAACAGCCATTCTCCTTGCCCTCTAATAATAAAGAAAGGGTCCAAGAAAATGCATCGTCCTTTGTCCAATCCGGATTATGGTTCTAGGCACTGGCACAGTCTCTGTATGTAATTCATGTTATAACCAACTCTGAGAAGAGCTCCTCGAGCTCTTTCGACCTGTAACAGATAACCTTTAGCCGCTCCACCTCACGAAAGTACACAGTATGTGAGTTAACGACTGTGCCAGTCCATGTAAACGGTCTTTATAAGTCTTTTACTCGCTATATTACGAGAATGCGTTTGAATAATACTACATACTACTGTCTGTATACCTAACGGTGCTAAAAAGACTGAATAAATAAATAAATACATGAGCTTCCGAACTTGACGGGCGTGAGACGAGACATGTGGATCCCAACAAAAGTCATCTAGTGTTAGACCTAAATATTTTATATCACTGGTACGTAAGAGGGCTCGGCAAGTATCCGACGATGCTCTTTCCACAAGTATGTATTTTAAGATCAGTGTTCCAGTCCGGGTTTGTCCCTTTCCTTTTTTACATTTAGTATTAAGGCGGTGACAAACGCCAAATACGCAAAACATGCAAAAAGTGCGACAAAGAAGGTCCAAAACTGACCAATTGACACACATTCAGAAAATTAAAAAAATACCAACCTATATTTTGGTTCCTTACCAACAAAGTGCATTGCTGGTTTTTTAATAATGAGTAAAAGTAAGTAATAAACATAAAATTAAAAATATATAAAAAAAGCATGAATTTTTGAAAATCTGAGTATGTGTGTATTATTACAATTTTACAATACCACCGATTCAAAGGTCACAAAGCTCTGAGAAAACTCTATTCAATTTTTTTTATTATTTTATCCACGAAAGGAGATAAAAATAAAAAACAAAAAACGCCTACATGAAATTATTGACGTAATTCTTCAGTCGGAAGGGTAAAATTTTTGCCTTCGTCAATTTAGCAGGCACTTCAATACTAGATACAATTTTAGTTCCGGGCTCGCTTGCTCGCTCCTGCCCTGCTGCGCCCGCGTGTCGGTCGTCATTTCTGTCTTCTGTGTTTGGATCGAATGGAAAAAAGATAGGTGGTTAGGTATATTTGTACCGTGTGGGATGGTAATTTAAAATAATAGCCCCACTGCATCTCTCCCCGTGCATGTCGTAAAAGGCGACTGAGGGATTTTTTTATGTAAACTGACACAGTTTGCTATATCACCTATAACATCCGTGATGTCAGCCCATAACACCGGGTGAACTTAGGTGCCATGTCAGTGCTTCCCTTTGGTCGTGCCGGCTACACTAAACTGGACGGAAAATACAAACTATTTCGGGATATGACTCCCTTCTTTTTTTCCGTCCAGTTCAGTGAAGCCGGTACGACCGAAGAAAAGCACTGACATAGCACCTACTTCACCAGTTGTTACGAGCTGACATCTCGGATGTTGTATTGTAGGTGATGTTGCCACCGTGTCATTTTCCGTACCAGTATACAGTACGACCGTATCAGTAATATCTCTCTTCTGTGGTATCTATCAGTATACGCTCCGGTACGTAACTTGACGGGGCGTTATATGCATGGCTTTCGTTGGTATAACCACAGAATAACTAATAGGTACTGTGGTATAACCATAGAATACTTATAATACTGGCGTATAGAAGCGACGCTCCGCCTCGAAGCGAGTTTGCTTCCCCCCGCGCCCCGCAGCCCGCGAGCGCTGTCTGGTCGACTTCTGGCGGACGGCTAGTCAGGCTGGCACCGACTGTCGAGAGGAGAGCGAGCGCACCTTCGAGAGGGAGTAGTAGCTACTTACACGTACGCGCGCGGTTCTTTCGCACTCACAGCACAGAACAACGATCGGGCCGGCCGCGCCCGCGCGCGCGGTGGACTTCAAACCTCCTTGTTCGCACTTACTTAGAGATGCAAGGCGCAATTTTGCACAAAAATTTCACTTGAAATTTTGCAGTGAAATTTTGCACTTTCTGCAAAATTACTGTGAAATTTTCATTCTTATGTGAAATAATGAAATTTATGTTACACAAATCAGATATCAATTTGGTTTCTTATTCTTCTTCTTGAGTCAATTTTAATGTCCTACTACTGAGCGCAAGCCTTTCCCATGAACATGGAAGGGAATTGTTATACATTTCCACGTGACAAGCTGGATTGGAAGCGGTGTCCACAACAGTTTTATATGTACTGCTGTGCACAGGTTTCCTCACGGTGTTTTCCTTCACCGGAGCGAATCTTAATCATATGAACATTTAAAAAAAGTGGCCGCCATTTTGAACTTTTTAGTTACTGGACCGATTGCTTTCAAAGTCGATATCTGGGTGTCTGTGTGGGCTCTGAATACGAATCCGTTGTCAAAATTTAAAAAAAGTGGCCGCCATTTTGAACTTTTTAGTTACTGGACCGATTGCTTTCAAAGTCGATATCTGGGTGTCTGTGTGGGCTCTGAATACGAATCCGTTGTCAAAATTTAAAAAAAGCGGCTGCCATTTTGAACTTATTAGTTACTGGACCGATTGCTTTCAAAGTCGATATCTGGGTGTCTGTGTGGGCTCTGAATACGAATCCGTTGTCAAAATTTAAAAAAAGCGGCTGCCATTTTGAACTTTTTAGTTACTGGACCGATTGCTTTCAAAGTCGATATCTGGGTGTCTGTGTGGGCTCTGAATACGAATCCGTTGTCAAAATTTAAAAAAAGTGGCCGCCATTTTGAACTTTTTAGTTACTGGACCGATTGCTTTCAAAGTCGATATCTGGGTGTCTGTGTGGGCTCTGAATACGAATCCGTTGTCAAAATTTAAAAAAAGCGGCTGCCATTTTGAACTTTTTAGTTACTGGACCGATTGCTTTCAAAGTCGATATCTGGGTGTCTGTGTGGGCTCTGAATACGAATCCGTTGTCAAAATTTAAAAAAAGTGGCCGCCATTTTGAACTTTTTAGTTACTGGACCGATTGCTTTCAAAGTCGATATCTGGGTGTCTGTGTGGGCTCTGAATACGAATCCGTTGTCAAAATTAAAAAAAAGCGGCTGCCATTTTGAACTTTTTAGTTACTGGACCGATTGCTTTCAAAGTCGATATCTGGGTGTCTGTGTGGGCTCTGAATACGAATCCGTTGTCAAAATTTAAAAAAAGTGGCCGCCATTTTGAACTTTTTAGTTACTGGACCGATTGCTTTCAAAGTCGATATCTGGGTGTCTGTGTGGGCTCTGAATACGAATCCGTTGTCAAAATTTAAAAAAAGTGGCCGCCATTTTGAACTTTTTAGTTACTGGACCGATTGCTTTCAAAGTCGATATCTGGGTGTCTGTGTGGACTCTGAATACGAATCCGTTGTCAAAATTTAAAAAAGTGGCCGCCATTTTGAACTTTTTAGTTACTGGACCGATTGCTTTCAAAGTCGATATCTGGGTGTCTGTGTGGACTCTGAATACGAATCCGTTGTCAAAATTTAAAAAAAGTGGCCGCCATTTTGAACTTTTTAGTTACTGGACCGATTGCTTTCAAAGTCGATATCTGGGTGTCTGTGTGGACTCTGAATACGAATCCGTTGTCAAAATTTAAAAAAAGTGGCCGCCATTTTGAACTTTTTAGTTACTGGACCGATTGCTTTCAAAGTCGATATCTGGGTGTCTGTGTGGACTCTGAATACGAATCCGTTGTCAAAATTTAAAAAAGTGGCCGCCATTTTGAACTTTTTAGTTACTGGACCGATTGCTTTCAAAGTCGATATCTGGGTGTCTGTGTGGACTCTGAATACGAATCCGTTGTCAAAATTTAAAAAAAGCGGCTGCCATTTTGAACTTCTTAGTTACTGGACCGATTGCTTTCAAAATCGATATCTGGGTGTCTGTGTGGGCTCTGAATACGAATCTGTAGTGAACATTTAAAAAAAGTTGCCGCCATTTTGAACTTTTTAATTACTGGACCGATTGATTTCAAAATCGATATCTGGGTGTTTGTGTGGACTCTGAATACAAATATGTAGTGAATATTTAAAAAAAGTTGCCGCCATTTTGACCTTTTTAGTTATTCGACCGATTGCTTTCAAAATCAATATCTGGGTGTCTGTGTGGGCTCTGAATACGAATCCGTTGTCAAAATTTAAAAAAAGTGGCCGCCATTTTGAACTTTTTAGTTACTGGACCGATTGCTTTCAAAGTCGATATCTGGGTGTCTGTGTGGACTCTGAATACGAATCCGTTGTCAAAATTTAAAAAAAGTGGCCGCCATTTTGAACTTTTTAGTTACTGGACCGATTGCTTTCAAAGTCGATATCTGGGTGTCTGTGTGGGCTCTGAATACGAATCCGTTGTCAAAATTAAAAAAAAGCGGCTGCCATTTTGAACTTTTTAGTTACTGGACCGATTGCTTTCAAAGTCGATATCTGGGTGTCTGTGTGGGCTCTGAATACGAATCCGTTGTCAAAATTTAAAAAAAGTGGCCGCCATTTTGAACTTTTTAGTTACTGGACCGATTGCTTTCAAAGTCGATATCTGGGTGTCTGTGTGGGCTCTGAATACGAATCCGTTGTCAAAATTTAAAAAAAGTGGCCGCCATTTTGAACTTTTTAGTTACTGGACCGATTGCTTTCAAAGTCGATATCTGGGTGTCTGTGTGGACTCTGAATACGAATCCGTTGTCAAAATTTAAAAAAGTGGCCGCCATTTTGAACTTTTTAGTTACTGGACCGATTGCTTTCAAAGTCGATATCTGGGTGTCTGTGTGGACTCTGAATACGAATCCGTTGTCAAAATTTAAAAAAAGTGGCCGCCATTTTGAACTTTTTAGTTACTGGACCGATTGCTTTCAAAGTCGATATCTGGGTGTCTGTGTGGACTCTGAATACGAATCCGTTGTCAAAATTTAAAAAAAGTGGCCGCCATTTTGAACTTTTTAGTTACTGGACCGATTGCTTTCAAAGTCGATATCTGGGTGTCTGTGTGGACTCTGAATACGAATCCGTTGTCAAAATTTAAAAAAGTGGCCGCCATTTTGAACTTTTTAGTTACTGGACCGATTGCTTTCAAAGTCGATATCTGGGTGTCTGTGTGGACTCTGAATACGAATCCGTTGTCAAAATTTAAAAAAAGCGGCTGCCATTTTGAACTTCTTAGTTACTGGACCGATTGCTTTCAAAATCGATATCTGGGTGTCTGTGTGGGCTCTGAATACGAATCTGTAGTGAACATTTAAAAAAAGTTGCCGCCATTTTGAACTTTTTAATTACTGGACCGATTGATTTCAAAATCGATATCTGGGTGTTTGTGTGGACTCTGAATACAAATATGTAGTGAATATTTAAAAAAAGTTGCCGCCATTTTGACCTTTTTAGTTATTCGACCGATTGCTTTCAAAATCAATATCTGGGTGTCTGTGTGGGCTCTGAATACGAATCCGTTGTCAAAATTTAAAAAAAGTGGCCGCCATTTTGAACTTTTTAGTTACTGGACCGATTGCTTTCAAAGTCGATATCTGGGTGTCTGTGTGGACTCTGAATACGAATCCGTTGTCAAAATTTAAAAAAAGTGGCCGCCATTTTGAACTTTTTAGTTACTGGACCGATTGCTTTCAAAGTCGATATCTGGGTGTCTGTGTGGACTCTGAATTCGAATCCGTTGTCAAAATTTAAAAAAGTGGCCGCCATTTTGAACTTTTTAGTTACTGGACCGATTGCTTTCAAAGTCAATATCTGGGTGTCTGTGTGGACTCTGAATACGAATCCGTTGTCAAAATTTAAAAAAAGCGGCTGCCATTTTGAACTTCTTAGTTACTGGACCGATTGCTTTCAAAATCGATATCTGGGTGTCTGTGTGGGCTCTGAATACGAATCTGTAGTGAACATTTAAAAAAAGTTGCCGCCATTTTGAACTTTTTAATTACTGGACCGATTGATTTCAAAATCGATATCTGGGTGTTTGTGTGGACTCTGAATACAAATATGTAGTGAATATTTAAAAAAAGTTGCCGCCATTTTGACCTTTTTAGTTATTCGACCGATTGCTTTCAAAATCAATATCTGGGTGTCTGTGTGGGCTCTGAATACGAATCCGTTGTCAAAATTTAAAAAAAGTGGCCGCCATTTTGAACTTTTTAGTTACTGGACCGATTGCTTTCAAAGTCGATATCTGGGTGTCTGTGTGGACTCTGAATACGAATCCGTTGTCAAAATTTAAAAAAAGTGGCCGCCATTTTGAACTTTTTGGTTACTGGACCGATTGCTTTCAAAGTCGATATCTGGGTGTCTGTGTGGACTCTGAATACGAATCCGTTGTCAAAATTTAAAAAAAGCGGCTGCCATTTTGAACTTTTTAGTTACTGGACCGATTGCTTTCAAAATCGATATCTGGGTGTCTGTGTGGGCTCTGAATACGAATCTGTAGTGAACATTTAAAAAAAGTTGCCGCCATTTTGAACTTTTTAATTACTGGACCGATTGATTTCAAAATCGATATCTGGGTGTTTGTGTGGACTCTGAATACAAATATGTAGTGAATATTTAAAAAAAGTTGCCGCCATTTTGACCTTTTTAGTTATTCGACCGATTGCTTTCAAAATCAATATCTGGGTGTCTGTGTGGGCTCTGAATACGAATCCGTTGTCAAAATAAAAAAAAAACGGCCTCCATTTTGAACTTTTTAGTTACTGGACCGATTGCTTTCAAAATCGATATCTGGGTGTCTGCGTGGGCTCTGAATACGAATCTGTAGTGAACATTAAAAAAAAGTGGCCGCCATTTTGAACTTTTTAGTTACTGGACCGATTGCTTTCAAAATTGATATCTGGGTATCTGTATGGGCTCTGAATACGAATCCGTTTTCAAAATTTAAAAATAGTTGCCGCCATCTTGCACTTTTTAGTTTTGACTACAGATTCATATTTAGAGCCCACACAGACACGCAGATATCTATTTTGAAAGCAATGGGTCCAGTAACTAAAAAGTTTAAAATGGCGGCCACTTAATTTTGACTACAGATTCGTATTCAGAGCATACACAGACACCCAGACATCGATTTTGAAAGCAATTGGTCCAGTAACTGAAAAGTTCAAAATGGCGGCCACTTTTTTTAAATTTTGACTACAGATTCGTATTCAGAGCCTACACAGACACCCAGATATCAATTTTGAAATCAATCGGTCCAGTAACTAAAAAGTTTAAAATGGCGGCCACTTAATTTTGACTACAGATTCGTATTCAGAGCACACACAGACACCCAGACATCGATTTTGAAAGCCATTGGTCCAGTAACTGAAAAGTGCAAAATGGCGGCCACTTTTTTTAAATTTTGACTACAGATTCGTATTCAGAGCCTACACAGACACCCAGATATCAATTTTGAAATCAATCGGTCCAGTAACTAAAAAGTTCAAAATGGCGGCCACTTTTTTTTAATTTTGACTACAGATTCGTATTCCGAGCCCACACAGACACCCAGATATCGATTTTGAAAGCAATCGGTCCAGTAACTGAAAAGTTTAAAATGGCGGCCACTTTTTTTATTTTGATTACAGATTCGTATTCAGAGCCTACACAGACACCCAGATATCAATTTTGAAAGCAATCGGTCCAGTAACTAAAAAGTTCAAAATGGCGGCCACTTTTTTTTATTTTGATTACAGATTCGTATTCAGAGCCTACACAGCCACCCAGATATCAATTTTGAAAGCAATCGGTCCAGTAACTGAAAAGTTCAAAATGGCGGCCACTTTTTTTTATTTTGATTACAGATTCGTATTCAGAGCCTACACAGACACCCAGATATCAATTTTGAAAGCAATCGGTCCAGTAACTGAAAAGTTCAAAATGGCGGCCACTTTTTTTTATTTTGATTACAGATTCGTATTCAGAGCCTACACAGACACCCAGATATCAATTTTGAAAGCAATCGGTCCAGTAACTAAAAAGTTCAAAATGGCGGCCACTTTTTTTTAATTTTGATTACAGATTCGTATTCAGAGCCTACACAGACACCCAGATATCAATTTTGAAAGCAATCGGTCCAGTAACTAAAAAGTTCAAAATGGCGGCAAGTATACATTGAAAATTTCACTTTAGCTTCACATACGATTCGGCTTAAAAATAATAAAAATGGAATACCTATTGCAAAGTTTCCAAAATTTAGTGAAACTTTCACTGCAAAATTGTCGTTTAGTTAGCGAGTAAAAATAAAACATGTGCATATAAGTTGATGTTTTTCTTTTTTTCTTGCCCTCCAATAATGTTAAGAGGTACATATACATAGATAGTCATAATTAAAAATGTTTCCTTTTAAATTACATCAAATATAATTTATAATATTGTCCACTACAAACTTCTCATAAAGAGTGCCAACCCTGTACCCAAGTTATCGAGGTCGCACCAATACACGCAAAGGCGCCCGCGTACGTGAGCAGTAGGTACACATTTTCGGCCGCTTCATAGAAAATGTGACTAGTGTCACGGGTGTGGTATAACGCTGTCTGCGCTTGAGATGCAAGGACTATAGAACCGTGCCTAAATAAAAGTAGCCTAGCAACAGCGGCGCGCTGCGGAGCGGGGGCGGCGGCGGCGGCGGCACTGTGGTGGCGCGGAGCGGTGACGACGCGGCGGCGCGGCGCGGCGCGGAGGAGCGGCGGCGCGGCGCGGAGGAGCGGCTTGTTATTGCTTGCTTGCATGCGTGAGTGGCACGCTGCTACTGAGTTACCGCACCGCACCGCACCCCACCGCACCGTGCCGGCGCGCGCGCCGGCCGGTACCTATGTTGCTATGATATTTGCCATACATACCTAAATGCCTATCTACCTATTACCTACCTACCTATTTTTATTTTAGTTTTCATCGATAGTCTATTTAGAGGTTTATAAAAAGTGGTAAGTACATGAACTAAAATAATTTGGAAGAAATTACAATAAAATGTTATTTAGGTAAAATAATAAAAAATAAAAAATTAGAATCACGCATCAGTTACATAAGCCACAATCATTTTAATAATTAAAATAATAAAAAAGCAAAAAAAAAAACATACGAAAGTGGGATTCGAACCCCGAACCATCAACTCTTTAGGCTGATAGCGACAAACTACGCTAAATGTGACTTGAACGTGCGAAGCGAAATTAGCAGTCGCATGGTACATTATGTAGAATTCCCGAATGCTCAAGGTCGTTGGCGTTTGTCACGGCCTTAATAAGTTATTGTCAAGCCATGTTTTTATTAGCGATACTCCTATTTCTGCCATCTCATATACTTACCTCATTCGATATGTCACCAACAAATAGGAGCGCAGTGTCATCTGCATACGTAAAGACCGCAACCAGATAGATCTGTTGCAGACCTCAATAATATAAATGATAAATATAAGTTCTTCCTGTTAAGTAACTCTCAAACCATTGAAGTGATTGGCCTCTGACACCCAATTTTTTCTTATCAATATTGGAAACGAAACTGTCAAAGGCCTTCGCAAGGTCCAGGAAAACCGCAATGCGCCGTTTTCCTGTATCAAGACTACTAGATGGTTAAAAGCCTGCTAGCATCACCCTTAGCCTTAGGAGGTAGAGCTGCTTCTGTATCTGTCAGGTTTTTAAAGGTAATTTTTGTTTTCATCTAAACTATTTCTTATGTGCAAGTGCGGTATGTCAGTCCATTTGAATGGATTCTCTTGGAAAATAAGGTGAGAAGATAAGTATGGAATCAAAGACGAATATTGTTTAGTGAAATTTTAATTGCATAAATTCTTATTATTTAAAACATTTATAAATAAATCAATAAACCTGAAAAAGCAAGCTGTAGGTATAATGTAAACTCTCAATCATCTTTCAACTAATGTATTTTTCAAGTTTATTACATAATGTAATACTCTGATGTAAAATAAAATTATTAAATAACTGCCAATTACAACTAGTTTCCTACATAGACACAGAGTATACTGTAACAAACTCGTATCAAGCATTCAGAACTCCCTCGGTAGTGCCGAACATAGAAGATGTGAGTTCACTACACGTATCTGTCTCCATTGACCCCTCATATTTTTCGTATTAGTTTCATAAAATAAGTTTACATAGATTTATACTCGTATTTTGTAGTCCAACTACTAGCAAAAACAATACTATGTCCAAATTAAATACACACATGTCAAGCTAATATCATATACAACTTCGACATAGACCAAATTAAAATTTTTATTCTTACCATGTACAAAGTTTTAAGCCAATTGAAAAATGTGCCGAGATGAAATATCAAGTTAAAAATTATGAAATACCGGTGCAGATTTTTTTTCACAAATGCTAAGTTATTTGTTAGCGAAATTAGAGCTAAGACAGTGCAGTAAACCGATACTGTCAACAAAATACAATTATTTCACACACATACTCCACGATAATTTTGCTTACTTGCGTTATTGCTAGGAATTTCTTAATTTAACACTACCCGGGATACAGACTCCGCTACCACATAAGTATTATGTATAATATATGTATTTATTACTTTGTATCATTTATCCTCGTTGTAGTGTCTCGTTTTAAACTGTCCAGCATCTAAATAGTTGTATTTATACATTGTAGGGATGAATTTGAAATGTTCTATACAAGGATTGCACAAATATTGCTAAAATTCATAGCATCGGGTGCAACAGTGCGAGGTGTACACCAATCAAGAGTGTTTTGACTTTCATGTCATAATCCAAGTTTAATTTATTTTGTCCTAAATTCTTACACTAATTTTACAGTTTCAAAATTGTCTCCCTTTGAGGCCATGGAAGTGTCTGTACACACCCGCATAGTTCTAATAGTTCTAGTTAGCTTTTAGAGTTTGAAGAAACGGACGGACAGACCAAAACTTCCCTATCAGGGTTTCTTTGGAACCCTAAACATAAAATTCACAGGTTGATTTAAATCAATACTGCAATAACAAATATATCTTACACATAACACCGCCACTTGTTTCCTTTAGAAGCGGTCAGGCAGGATAATATCTGCAAACTCATCAGATCAAAAACGGTTCTAATTCAGCCTGAATTAAAAAACAAGTAAAATAAGGTTTCAGATAGCATATAGATATGCATTTAATGGATATTTGATAAATTTATTAACATGTTAGAAAATAAAACTGTGCAATGCAAGCTCTAATTTATTAATATGCAATTGCACACTGCCGTTGCGAGGCCTAAAGTAACTGGAATCCATTATACTCTATTTACAATATCATCATTAATTAAAAAGACTTTCTTCGTATCAGGATTCATAAAAAGCCTCAGCTGAGATCAACTAATCTAAACTTGTTTAGGTAAATTTTAACGTTTTGATTAATTTTAATACTGGGTCAAATCTTTGCTCTGGTATTGCTTTTTACACATAGTCAGAAAATGTTTGAAATTATATTACATCTTGTTCAATGTAGCAAGATACACGTCAGAGTGGCTGTACAGTTTCCTAGTGCATGACAACTGGGAGCCATCTTTAGTGAATGAATTATAATCGTAAGCTATACCTTTTGTTTAGGGTGAAATTGAAAAAAAAAATAACAAGAATAAGTCTTCCTCCAGTATCTCTTATAAGGAAGAATTGTTGTCAATACATTTTTAAATCCAAGAACAAGCAAATTTACTAATTTAAATTATGTCAATCACAATGCAACATTTAAGACCCTCATCTTATCAAGCAGACGTTATATAGACGACCACACCTGGACAGATAGAAGGCCTCACAATGTATAATCCGACAGGTTACAACGCACTGTCAACCCACACTCAAACAAGGCTTTTTTTCCTTTCATGGAACCAGATACAGTTGGCCGCAATCAATTGCTACAATAATATAAGTGGGGGTGGGGTCAAAGCGGTCTGGGCGTTGGCTCCTCTTTTTTTTTTTTTTTTTTTTATGGAAACTGACACTTTTGGCTACATCACCTACAACGTCCGTGATGTCAGCCCATAACACCGGGTGAACTAGGTGCCATGTCAGTGCTTCCCCCTTTGATCGTGCCGGCTACACTGAACTGGTCGGAAAACACAAACTATTTACATAGCCGTTTAGACCGACGTTTCATTCAGTGCGGTGGTACCAACCCGGGCGGGTTAAACCCTACCACCAAGTAAGATTAGGAGGGAAGGGACCTACAGTTTTACGAGGAATCCGAAACTCGGTCAGCCTCCAACGGTCAGCGGTCACCCATCCAAGTACTGACCGCACCCAGCGTTGCTTAACATTCAATAGCGACAGTTGACTGTCTGCACGACTGAGCTATCGAGGCTGACAAAAATCTTGCGAGAGGTCGAATCCGGTCGGCGCATACCAATGAGTTTTTCTAATGGAAACCTGCTGCTTCACCATTCAGAACCGGTGTAAAACTGTAGATCCCTTCACTTGCCCCTTACTAGGCGGTAGGCTCAAATTGTAGCCGACTGGATTGATACCACCGTACTGAATGCAAGATGCCTGCATAGCAGCCTCGGCTGTGTTCTCCCTAGTCTAGTGTACCTAGCAATCCAAAGGGAAGTCTCCGGTACGGCACCTACCTATAGGAGGTGATATTGGCTGGTCGGAGCATGCATCGTGCATATGTCTGGCTTGGCCCCTCAGACTCAGCCACCTATACCAGATTACATGGAATTTTTTTTTATAAAAATACTAATGATGTCAACCCATTATACCGTGTTTCTGTCGCGAGAAGGTGCCCATGCCAGTACTTCACGCAAACAAATTCCGCGCAGTGGTTCTTATGCTGAGACCGCAGCTTGCGGCACAGCACTGCAGCAGCACGGCGCGTCAAAATATTCTTCAATTAAATAGTATGAAGTAAAATGCACTAGGCGACAATGTATGAACAAATTTGTGCCGTGCGGCAGCAGCAGAGCTGTGATCGCACCCTTACTTTACTCCGTCACCTAGTAAGGTAAGAAGACAGTTTTACGTGAAATACAAACCATGGAACGGATTGAGTTTATGAAAGAAATGTACTTTCGAAATTACTATCTCGCGAAAAAGTGAGACCCTTAGCACTCAGGTGCGAGCCACTCAATGCTTACTAGTTAGGAAATTAGATGGTTTGAGGTACGTTCCAGGAGAAATACAAATTGATTCATAAAACTTGCCTGTTGTGGCGAAATATTCGGGTCGATATATAGTTACCCGACCCTACAGTTACTCCCAGAGTACACACTCGTTAAGTTCAAGCCGGCACGATGTTCGACAATTGCTGCTAGATTAATAATTTAGGCCCCCATAGTCATTGCTCGTGGGTTTTTGTATAGAACTGATAAAACACAAATAAATTTAGCTATCCATACTTTGGAAAAAAAACTTTAAGATACGATAATTATAAGTAATTTGGAAATCAAAATCTTATTTAAACGAGATATTATCTGACTGGCTTTTGTCACTTACAACCGACCTACGTATATATTAAAATATGTATAGGCACATTAGTTTAACAAAAAAAAAAGCAATAGTGCTTCCCGTCCGCTACGACTTACCGAACAAAATACTTTCACCAGCGAAACATTCCCAATGCCCGCGTCTTACCATAATTTGTCATTTCAAAACGTTCAAATAATAACAGGATAATAATTTACAATAACTTTAACACATCTCTATAACGCAGGGTACACTCTGATACGATGTTAGACCGCCGCGGTCGCCCTCCAATTCACGTCAAATACCGTCATTCATTACTCAATACCAACGCACAAATAAATCAACAGGTTTAGAGGGTTACAAATGTATTGGTGCTGTAGTATGTGGAGCTTAGATGTAGAATAGTGTCGCGCATGTGTCTCACTCGCACGATCTGGTTCAAACCGGTTTGAATCCCACTCATACACCTACACACACGTGTGCGCCAACACAAATATAGAAGGTACTCACAACTCGCCGATTCCGTCATGAGTAACATACGTCACAAGTGAACGAATGAGTAGGTGAATTTCCAGCGACTCCCCCTTTTCTTTTCCCTCACGCAGCCCTCTGAGTGCCACGAATGCAGCAGTGAAGATCTGTCTATCAGTATGAAAAAGACAAGGGTAGGTCTTCGGTAGATCACGCTTCGATAGGTCGCCGAAAAACTGCTAAAATGTTAACAGCCGTCTGCTGGATATGCCAGGCAGGGTTAGGAGACAGTTGGATGATAGGAGCAGACGTGCTCGCAATCTGAAATGAACTGGTCGCCGGACTAGATCAGTTAAAAGTAAAAACAAATAACATATGTGAGTATGACTTGGTATGGTTAAGGATTTATTGCATTGACTTCATTGGAAAAGAGATGTGCGAATAGGGCGACGGCGGCGCTGTGTCTCCGACTAAACACATAAAATAATATACATGTAATAATAATGATTTGTAGCAACTGTCACTGCACGGCGCACGGGACACCGAGCATCAGTTATTTCTTTTTGGGCGGCGACCGCTGCGGTGTGGCCGGCCTGCCGCTGTTCAGACCGTTGTATTGGTATTTCGCCTTCTTCTCCGAGGGCTTCAGGATCTGTGTGATAATAACTTTTGTTCATTAATCACCTTCCATGGACTACATCTAACAAGAGCAAGAGCAAGAGTGGACAATCGTAAAACTGAGGGCAATAGGTGAACTCCTGATGGGAGAATTCAAAATTCTGACTACATTTACAAGTACAGTCTCGGGTCCTTCAAGAGGGGCGTGAATGGGCACCTGTCAGGCCGGCATGGCATTCGCAACCCCCGCATACGACCGAATGTCCATGGGCGTCGTTAGACACCTTATGGGTGGCTCGGCGCCATATGTCGCGCTGTCAATAAAAAAATAAATAAAAAAAAAACATTTTTCCAAACATTTCTAGCCTTCAGAGGCTGGAGAATACTGGAGATGGTTTGGAGAATTGTTTAATAGGTACTAGGAGCTGGCATAGTCGCAAGGCGGCTAAAGTCTTATTCAAATAAAGATAAAAAAATATGAGGAAACTCACTGGTATCTGGTTGAGTTGATATTCTATTAATTCTAGGGTGTATTACAAACAGACTTTCACCTCATGGGCCAACTTCTGGGCTGTATTTGGTGACATGTGCTGGGATTCATAAAGATTCATCCGAATTTATTTTTTGTGAAGTTCTTTTCTCTCTCATACTCTCTCGCTTCGCCCCACACTCTCTGTCTTGCTCTCGCGCTTCTGTCTCGCGTGAGTTCTCTTTTCGCCAGTGACTCACTGCCCTAGGAACACACACAACAACTGACCAGCAACTGATAAGTACCTGAAACGAGCACATGAGCGTCTCGTCGACAGACATCATACCGCCGGCGTTGTCGAACTCGCCGCAGTAGTTGGGGGCGGAGAAGAGCGTCACCAGCTGGCGCTTGGCGAAGAACTCGTAGCCGTCTTCCACCACCTGCACCGGGCACATTCACATTACAGTAGAGCCTCGATAATCTGTACTCAGGCTAATCCGAACGCCTCTATAGTCCGAACAGCATCAAGTGACCCCCTCTCGCTGACGAATCTAGGAATGACGAATCTAGGAATGACGAATCTTTTATTGACGATTTTCTTACTTCAAATGTCAAGTAAATACTTCATACAATAATCAGCACTTAACACTTGCTTGGATTGGACTGACGATAATGATCTCTCGTTATCTGAAAAGATGATGCTACGTAATTTAAGGGACAAGGCAATTTATTTGTCAATAAATAGAACCCGCCAGACTAAAATAGATCAGTTTATAACTAAGTAACTGTTTTTTGTGTATTTTATGATTCCAAAGGTCACTCAATATATTTTTTCAAAGTATACAGCAGTTTTATTGAATTTGTCTATCTAACATACTATAATCCGAACGCTTCGTGAGTCCGAACAGGGGTAGTTTTTTAGTAGCTCGGATTATCAAGGCTCTACTGTATATAGAAAGTCACACTAAGCCACAGGTGGCACATTGTCGAATTAAAGAGGAACACAAACCTCCTTCATTCCAAGGCACGTCACTTAAATTAAGCGAACACCTCGGGGTCCTAGGAGTCGAACTGTCGCACGACCTGAACTTTCGTCGCCATATCGAGGGGAAGGCCAAGCTGGCTTTTAAAAAGCTGGGTGTACTCAATAAGGTGAGACGGTAGTTCACTTCGGAGCAAAAGCTGCTTCTGTATAAATCGCAGATCAGGTCCTGCTTGGTGTACTGCTCGCACCTGTGGAATAGCTCTGCCAAATACCAGCTAGCGCCTCTGGACTCGATCCAGCATCGAGCCGTGCGACTAGTGGGTGACTCCGAAATGTCCCGCGATCTAGAACCACTGCAACACCGTAGGGATGTCGGCTCCTTAAGTGTGTTCTATCGCTTATTCCATGGGAAATGCTCGGAGGAGCTGTTTAACGCGATCCCGCCATCCCCTTTCCACCTCCGCACCACGTGCACTGGGCAGGGATTGCATTCCTACACGCTGGACTTACCGCGGATGCGTACCAATCGATTCTGCAGATCTTTCCTTTACAGAACCGGTAAACTCTGGAACGCTCTCCCTGCTCATATATTTCCCCCCAAGTACAGTCTCGGGTCTTCAAAAGGGACGTGAATGGGCACCTGTCAGGCCGGCATGGCATTTGAAACCCCCGCATTCGACCGAATGCCCATGGGCGCCGTTAGACACCTCATGGGTGCCTCGGCGCCATATGTAGAGCTTACAATAAAAAAAACATATAGATACATTCCTACTAATCATAACATGCAATGTTTGCTTGTAACTCGAGAATGGCTGAACCAACGTAGATGCTGAACCAACCAATGTATGTATGTCCGCACATATAGTGCTCAAGTTACAAATATCACTATAACCTTGATGCCTGTATAAACGTGAACCAAAAATATTTTTGGGGATGAGAAATAAAACATTTTAATTAAAAAAAGATTTGTCTAAACAAAATGACCTGATGAGCGCGGCATATGAGGTCCAGATCGTGACGGTTGAGGAACTTGCTGACTACGTCTGGGCCGAAAGTGAACGACACGCCGCGGTCGTTCTCGCCCCACCCCGTCACGTCCTTGTCGGGGTCAGACCACAGTAGGTCGCACAGCAACCCTGCCACAATACATAGCTCCTTCATCACCATACATCTTCAGAACGTTCCATAGGTCTTTTGTTAAAATATTGCATGAGTTGTAGAAAAGTACTGTAAATTTTTTTCTTAATCACCTCAAAATACTGTTCGTGGAATTTTTACAAAAGTTTCACATTATAAGAAGACAAACCAAACAGGAAGGTTTACATTGTATTAATCCAGCCTTAAGTCATGTGGTGGCCTTCATGGACATAAGCCGGCTGGTTCCAAGAACCATGGGACAATGGATTTCACAAAGGTCCTGAACTTCGAGTGCGTTTGTTGGTGCAACAGCCACCCCCACACACAAAGTGAAAGGTACCGGTGTCAGGAACGTCGGTGGGCCGCATTATCCGCCTGATCTGCTCCATGCCCTGCAGGTCGGGCGAGAGTCCGCCGTGGCAGCAGAATATCTTCTCGTCGATGATGGCCGCGATGGGCAGACAGTTGAAGCAGTCTGTGAACGTCTTCCATAGCTTGATGTTGTACCGACGCTTGCACTCGTCGTAGAAACCTATAACAATAATTCATGTTTCTCAACAATTTAGAATATTCGACATTATAGAAAATAAAATAAACACAATATGATTTAAGATAAGTTTTTTTTTAAATGGGGTCGTCGCGGTTCCGCGAGTTCTGACGATTTCTCCGGAGCGAGGGACGTAAAGTTGACGATTGTAAGTCGCTTTTATTAGTATACCGCGTAACTGAAAACATTGTGATAATGTATAACAGCAGTAAAAGCCTAAACGAACATACTATAAACATTTATACAAAATTCAAGACAACATGGTTTTCAGTATTTAAGTTTATAGTGAACTGAATATACAACATACAGATAACTAAACCACCTAGCAAGGATACTACAGTACAGTACAGTTTTCCAAGAAATCTGAAACATAGATCAACGAGAATGAAAGTTATCCAAGCTAACATTAGAAAAAACTAACATAGAAAAAATTAGAAGATTGCAGCTTAGAATATTAAAACAAATTGTACCACATAAAATAAGAAAATCATATAAAGGTAAGGACAACGAACTATATACATTTTGTAATATTTAACCCGTAGAATATAAAATTAAATACAACATTTTGGTGGAAAACTATTTTAAAGAGGAATATAAAATACCAATACTCCACAATAGAAATACCAGGAAAAAACTAAATGGAGACTTGCAGGAATGGACTGCTGTTAATGCATATGGAGAACGAACACTTAAATACATAATCCCAAAACTAATAAATGATCTTCAACATAATTTAAAAGATATTGATAACTATAATTCGCTAAAAAGACATCTTCATATGCATTACATGCAAAAACTATGCGGGAAATAATTATAATTATAATTGTACTGCGAAATATTTCTGAGTTATTGAATCAACCTGTACAATAGCCGGACGCCGGGCGATATCGTCCGCTCGTGCACTGAAATCATTCGAAACCTGCATGCATACCTACTGTCTCGCTCGCACAACTACTCTTTCAGTCACACAGACACTACTCGCATCAGCCACAGCAGCACACAGCACACAACAAAGGCGCTCGGAGGATGCTTTGCTTAGGTATATAAAGTTTAATAATATAATTATGAATGTATAAAATCAGGTCATTTACTACTATATAACTACTACTGTATAAATAATAGACGGCGACAAAACTGCTTTTGCGGATAAGCCTTGTAGGCTTCGCAGAACATAAAATTGTAAAATATAGAAGTATGTATAAATAAATAAATAAAAAAAAAAAAAAAAAAAACGGTTAACGAACTCACTGTTCTTCGCGAACTAGGCCGCTCAATAACGTTAACACTCTGACCCCAACCTTAGCAACCATACAACGCACACGCAACATGTTTGTGCTGGGCGACTCACCATAGATGCGGTTTATGCTAGCGCACTCGTGGTTGCCGCGCAGCAGGAAGAAGTTCTCCGGATACTTGATCTTGTAAGCGAGCAGCAGGCAGATGGTCTCGAGCGACTGCTTGCCGCGGTCCACGTAGTCGCCCAGGAACAGGTAGTTGGCCTCGGGCGGGAAGCCGCCGTACTCGAACAGGCGCAGCAGGTCTGTGTACTGCCCGTGGATGTCGCCTGCGAGGACAGCTCACTCAAGTTGGTAAAGTGTGACCATACGGAAACCTATGTAATAAGGGGCAATTATTTGCACTTGGTATTCAACTTTAATTGCTAACTGTAGTATTTTTCTAGGTATTTTATTTATTACTTCGTCGCCATCGCAGGCTAGCTAATGAGTTTTAAGGCAAAATGAAATGAGTTGCTGCAGTTCGCGCAAAATGTTAGGTACCGATTTTCCACTAAGATCCAAGAAGACTTCTCCCTACCTACAATTGAATATGTTTGGTGAAATAATTGGGGCCTGAGATCTATCCCTTCATTCATACTTTAGCGCGGTACTGTGTGGGGTCGGTACTTAATAAGAATAGTCCCACTGCATCTCTCCCCGTGCATGTCGTAAAAGGCGACTAAGGAATAAGCGGCCTGCAGACACCCCGACTTGTGGCTTTCATGGAAGACAGGCTGGCTGGGGTAGCTGGAGAATGCGAGGTTTTGCACGAAGGTCCCCAACCAAGCGGGATTAGTTTGCAGGCCTAGAGCCAACCCCAAACCAAAACAACAACAACAACGTTGTTAGCGCATTCATAGCATGAGATGCCTTTTAACCGTAATGTACCGTGTGGGGCCGGTACTTTAAAAGAATAGCCCCACTACATCTCTCCCCGTGTATGTCGTAAAAAGCGACTAAGGGATATGACTCGCTTCTTATATATTACTAGGTGGTAGGGTTTAACCCGTCCGGGTTGGTACCACCGCACTGAATGAAAGGTCGGTCGAAACGGCTATGTAAATAGTTTGTGTTTTCCGTTCAGTTCAGTGTAGCCGGCACGACCGAAGGGAAGCACTGACGTGACACCCAGTGCACCCTGTGTTATGGGCTATTTGTGTTGACAATATCATGTGAAGGCACGCACAATGTTTACCGACGACACGTTTAATCGCGCTTTGCCGCTTCTAGTATTTCGTTCGATTACTATAAAATATATTTTTTAAATTCACTAAAACTATAACATTATTAAATATTGCTTATACCGTCTCCATTCCATTGCATCATAGAATAAGTGAAACACGGTTCCCCAACTAAGGGGGACTAATTTGCAGCCAGAGAGATACCCCTATAAACAACCAGTCAATGATAGCAAAAAACATACCACCATCAGCATTTACAAAGATCATAACATCAGGTGGAAATTGTATACCTATGATTAGTGATAGGCACTATAAATAATTCGTGTGATGCTGTTAGATTGAGAGATAACATTCAAGAGATGACTAATCTCCAATGTCACTATGTTTTTGTCTCGAGATATCCCCAACGTTTACAACTGTATCCGAGCGAAATTCCATTGTGAATAGGAGCGAAATCAATCTACTGGGTACAAGATTAGATTGTGTGAAGACACTATCTGTTCTAACAAAAAAATAAATTTCAGGCTTTACAATCTGGGCCGAGTTCATTGAATCTCTCATCCAGCTTTTGTTATTCACCACTTGTCGATCAGTTCAAGAGTACAATCGTTTGGGACGGTTGAAAAGATGTGCACAATAAAATGTGATAATGCTCCTAAGTTATGTATACGGTAAGCTAAAACATACAGCTATGGCCCCCCCCCCCCCCCCCCCCCCCTTGTACTGTGTGGGGTCGGTACTTAATAAGAATAATCCCACTGCATCTCTCCCCGTGCATGTCGTAAAAGGCGACTAAGGGATAAGCGGCCTGCAGACACCCCGGTCGACTTGTGGTTTTCATGGAAGACATAGGCTGGCTGGGGTAGCTGGAGACTGCGGGGTTTTGCACGAAGGTCCCCAACCAAGCGGGATTAGTTTGCAGGCCTAGAGCCAACCCAAAACAACAACAACAACAACAGCTATGGCCCCAAAAATATGCAGAGCTGTCAATTATGTTGTGATATTGTTTGAAGGACTTTATAAAAGTGAAAAGGTACATAAAAGCCAGCCTCGATAGCTCAGTGGTGCAGACAGTCAACTGTCGCTGTTGAATGTTAAGCAACGCTGGGTGCGGTCAGTACTTGGATGGGTGACCGCTGACCGTTGGAGGCTGACCGAGGTTCGGATTCCTCGTAAAACTGTAGGTCCCTTCCCTCCTAATCTTACTTGGTGGTAGGGTTTAACCCCCCCGGGTTGGTACCACCGCACTGATTGAAACATCGGTCGAAACGGCTATGTAAATAGTTTGTGTTTTCCGGCCAGTTCAGTGTAGCCGGCACGATCAAAGGGGGAAGCACTGACATGGCACCTAGTTCACCCAGTGTTATGGGCTGACATCACGGACGTTGTAGGTGATGTAGCCAACTGTGTCAGTTTAAAAAAAAAATACATACTAACCACCACACCTATTTCCTAGTGGAGTAGGCAGAGACAACTGATATCCACGTGCCACGATCCTGATACACTTCTGTCGCTTCTCCCACTCTCATAAGTTCTTCTTACATGCTCATCGCTAACGGGTACTATGCACTGAATCCTTTTCGAGCAAATGTTCGATCTGGTCTATGTAGTGCGTCTAGGCCCCTCCCTCGACCGGCGACCCTCCCCGATAAGTTAATCATCATAAACGCAAAAGCAACGTATGCACTCTTGTTTATTGATTATAACTCGAAAATGACTCAATCGACTCGCGTTCTTCACTAGTGCCATTGCTCGAAATGCATCAATAGTGGTAGTCTTGAAATTATATGGGGTTTTTAATAACATTAGTTAAGGTGACGTGAGGCTGCGTCTGCCTCGAATTTCAAGAAGTTTACAATCAATATTACTCACCTGACAGATTCTATGTCTATGTTCACCAGAATATATGTAATACTTTATCTATAAGCGCAGGTCGATAGCTTTTCGAAATCACGATTTGATTAACTTCGCTCGATAGAAAAAAAATCAAGAACATGCCTCTGAATTTAGTTATAAAAACATGGCAACGTGACCAAATCGCGGCGGGTGGCCGAGTGGTTTGGGCATCGGCTTCTCATGCGGGAGTTCGAATCCGGTCGGCGTGTACCAATGAGTTTTTTCTGACGAAAAAATTTACGTGCATACCTACACCCGCTGCTTCACCGTTCGGAACCGGTGTAAAACTGTAGGTCCCTTCCCTTGCCCCTTACTAGGTGGTAGGCTCAAATTGTAGCCTGTAGTACTGGATGTAAGATGGACGCAAGCAACCTCGGTTGTGTTCTCCTCTAGTCCAGTATAGCCAGCAATCCAGGGAAGTCTCCGGTATGGCACCTACCTTCTCGGAGGTGATATTGGCTGGTTAGAGCATGTGCTTTGGCCCCTCCGACTCAGCCACCCATACCGGATTACATAAAAAAAAAAAATCAAAAAAAAAATCAAGGCTTTGGAAAAAAAATATTTTATTTGTTGAATATACTATACCTAAATCCATAGCTTTTTACTTTTTTTGTTTCGATCCGTAGTTTTGGAATAAAAAAATAAAAACCCAATTTTCGCTTTCATCCATTGTGTTGCATCCTACTCCAACCAGCAAAAGCGGCGACTTGAAAGAGGAGTACAGGTGAAAATGGGTTGACAGGGCCTTAAGTATAAAAAATGACACGACCATGATTAAAGCCATTTTGGAATTAGTTTTATATAATAAATTATGTATATAGTATATAGTATGAAGAGTGCGTACCGCATATTTTGAGCGGTGCCTCAAGCTCGAGCAGTATGGGCTGCTGGAGGAAGATCTCGCGGGACTTGGTGCACAGCCCCCGCACCTCCGACTCCGACATCTGCACCGTCTTGCCCGGTCGGCATCCTCGCACTGCAACACACACGCACACAAATCCTCTTTGATGAACAATATTTTTTTTTTATGAAAGCCAACTTGGGTTGCCTTGCCGATGATCATGCACACAGCTAAATCCACATCACCTTACGAAACCATGCTCAGAGAGGTTCCTTGCCGATAGGTTTGCAAACCATTATAGCGCTAGTCAGTCTTCATACAACGCTCCAACATTCCAAGACGCAATGAGAGGAGGTAGTACACGTGTAGGTATTTGCCTCAGTGTGCCTTTGCACATTGACACATTAATTTCACATTGTCACACCTCCGTCGACCATCCCCGTCAATTAATATAATAATTAATTTGATATCCCTTCCTTGCACTCTCGTAAAACTAAATTAGCTCAACCAAGCATGTGCCAAATTGAACTGACCTAGGATATGGCAGAGATTAATTAGTGAACAGAAATAAGCTACGGTCAGACACTGTCTTGATTCACAATCAATCACAAAGATACATACAGTCAAAATGAATAAAAATGTATAGCAGCTGAGCCCATCACCACCGACCGATCCATGGAATTGGTGCTAAAGGTTCGTAGACTCACGAGATTGAGTTTACACATTGAATACGTGGGCTGACGTTCCTATCCTACAGTTTGTACATTAATCCAACAAGCGTAATAAGTATCACATTTTCCTAGAAGTTACAGTCTATAGCACTTTACGGACTTGCCTTTTTGGGATGAGGTGTACAATGTGATGATAACAATGGAACTACAATCTGTGTATGTAGTAGTATGTATTATATGTATGTAGTATCTATGTTCTATACATTGTATGTATTTTGATGCTGTTTATATTTTATGTTACATTTAGGTATATTCATAAAGATAAAAACATGTCTTCCTCCACCCTTTGCACTGTCCATACTTCTTTCTGTGTATTCTATTCGTCATTGCCCAAAGGTTGACTGGCAGAAATCACTTACAGTGATAAGTCCGCCTTTGCGCACTCCTGTATTTCTTGTTTCTTGTTGTGTACTGTTCTTCTTTCAACTGTGTGCAATAAAGAGTTTCTATTCTATTCTATTCTTTGTGATTCATTGCTTGAGGCATCATGTGTTTGTACGTCACACAATTAACACGTACCTATGTCAACAAAGTTACGAATACCTTATCGGTTCTAAGTATAAACATATTATCACTGCACATATTTAGATTGCATCTTATGAGCCTTGTCTTGTATGGATCACTGTCTATGGGTAATTTTGAGACGTCTAGAATTTTCAGATTCTAAGTTGATCTGATTTTGATTGGAAAAGCCTGAACACAGTTATTTTATTCAACATAAAAGGAGATAACCATATCACAAAGTCATAATTGATTGCCTTGTGTTCTGTGTAAATGTACGTAATATATGTAAAATAAAACTATAATAAACATTTTGATAAGTATACATAGACGTATCAATCTATGTTTACCTGTAAAAAGACCAACTATAAAATAATTATCTAGGTAATTAAATAATAAATACAGATAATATAAATATCAATCAAACCAGCGATGCAATATAATCTTTTAAACATATTGATCAGATGCATACAGATAATGATGAAGTATGTTCAACAAAAATGTATCAACACACATTTTCAAATGTTAAAAAATAAATGTGAAAATATAGCACATAGTAAATCAGTACAAGCTGAAAGGGATAATTGTGGACACCAGAATATATAATAGAGAATATGTGGAGTGAAATATTTCATAAGTATTTCAATATAACATACTACAAAATTTGCTTTTTATTTTAATTTATAAAGTACTGTGGACGGCAGTAAATAATGAACATCAATCTTTAGAAAGAGAAAATCCGCTTGTAGAGCATCGTCCATGTCGCACAAACTCGCACGCCTCTGTGCGATAGAGATGACGCTCTACAACCGGATTGTCTCTTTCTGAAACTTGATGTTCATTATTTACTGCCGGTTACTGTACCAAATGTTGGCTTGTACATGACCTACTAAAGATTCCTGTATATGTAGGCATTAATAACTGCAAAAATAGTACAGTGCAAGTAAAGTGGTGCATATAGTGATTTAAAGAAAACTATTACATCAAACATTAATATTTTTTCAATCATTAAAAGTAGAAAATATAAAATAACTCTAAGATTAAAAAAACAAAGAAAAACATATAGAAAAAAAATTGCAATTGCAATAGCTTAATTAAATCATACAACGAACTTGTAGATTATTAAGAAAATAAAAAACAAATTTAGTAACTAAAAGTTTAAAATAGATTTTACACCGAACGGTCTTTACAATGTCTTCCATTCGACATTGTGTCGACATGTTTAACCCAACACAACCGCAAAAACAGTATGTTCTTGTAAAATCTATTATAAACAGCGAAGGTGTAAAACAAAATTTAAAACAAAAATTACAATGACATTGAAAAGAAGCAAAGAAAAAAAAACATGTTAAATAGCTTAAAGTTTAATTTAAACCATACAACAAACCTGTAGATTTAGACCCTGACGGACTTAAGACGATATAGCCTTTAGAAAATGCATGGACTATAAACTTAACCTTGCAGCGAGATGGAATAATGTGCTAAAGATGACACCACATCATGTAAATGTAACAATTATCATCCCTACATTTATATGATAACACACATGAGAGGTATACTAACCCAAGTGACGGAAAACATTCAACGTCACACACCACAAGAGGAAACATTTTAAACAGTGACAAATGTAGGAAACTAGACTGCCATACTGCACTTTCAAAATGAGTCATACAAGCATAAACACCTATACTGGTTGCCGTGTGACTTTGTCACTCTAAAATTAGTCAACTCTGAGTGGGAGTGAGTTTTTCTTGTTCAAGTGCCTGCCATTGTATACATTTATATTACATTATTATGTTCATACCTTCTTAGTATGCCGTACATAATACTCATGGTTGACTATTGTATCACACTATGCTGAAGTGTGCTGAGTTGATAAGCACGGGCAAAATAACTAACCGAAAGTACTTGGTTTTTTTAATAAAAGCTACGGCAGAATAGACTTTACTCATATTTAAGGTGACCAAGCAAGGTGGTTTGGTGATACTACCTTAGCAATTGATACATTTTTGCCTACCCGGGTTAGTTTTAACCAATTAGAGGTTCCGATTCCTACTACTAAATGGTATCACCGACTGCAATACGAATAATCACGCTGGCTTCGGATTAAGTGCTTTCAAGCAGCTTGAAACATCAGTTCCAGGACATTTACAGAGAGGGTTGTACGGGGAATGTGAGCCACGGTGGAGCAGTACGTGAGAAGGTTGGAGCACGCGGGGTCACTCGACATGGGGGGCGAAGAAGCGAGCATGTTACCGGAGCTTCTAGCTACAAATACTTGAAACCAACTGTACCCGAGAAGTCAGATGAAAAGATGTCTTTCAATTTTCCTTTTTTCTTCGCCGATTCCTGTTGCGCCCTGTACACTACGGCCCCGAGCAGCAAAAACAAAATATAATATACAAGTCCTTGAGTATCTCCAGTACACAGCACACTAATGCATGCGTGAGTTGTGACTGATGGGTGAAGCGAAAAAAGCACCTGAAGACAATGGCCTCTCTCCACCATTAACTTCCTAGTTGAGCTATAAATCACTTTATTGCTGACTACAATAGGAAGGAATGTAAATGCTTCCATTAAATGTTCCTGTAGAGCAGCGGTGTCCAACCGGCAGTATGCGGGCCCCCGGTAGCACGCGGCCTTATTTTTAGGTGTCCGCATACAGATATTCTAATAAAAATAAACACGGAAATAATACCATGAAAAAAAATTAATTTATAAAAAATAAATTTAGAAATACGTTGACTCCAGAACATGTTAAAAATTGCTTAATGCTGTCATGCTGTCATATGAAATTATATAGCAAATTTTGTAAATTTGTCTGAAAATCTAAATTGCCAGGTATCCAATTAAAATTTATAGGTAAACATCATACAAAGGTACTAAGGTCCCTACTTGAAGGTGCCGACTGGGCTTAACAGAAATATGGAAGTCGCTCTTAGGTGAAACCAGTTGGACACCACTGCTGTTGAGTGTTGATTCAAATATATCAATCAATATAATATGTGAATTGTGATCCATATGAATTTAACAGAGCAATGAAAACATCCAGACACAAATGACGAAGCAATAAGTACTTCAGTGTTGGGGCACCTTTTTTTTAATAGAAAGCGCGACATGTGCCGGCGAGCCACCCATAAGGTGTCTAACGATGCCCATAGAGATTCGGTCGCATGCGAGGGTTGCGAACGCAATGTCAGCCTGACAGGTGCCTATTAACGCGTCTCTTGAAGAACTTGGGGGAATTATGTGGTCAGGGAGTGTTCCCGACTTTACCAGTTCTTTGGAGGATAGATCTGCAGAACCGATAGGTACGCATCTGCGATAAGTCCAGCGTGTAGGGATGTGATCCCTACCCAGAGCGCATTTATTCACCCTATGCTAATACATTTTATATTCTCGTTCTAATTGGAATGTTCTCATGGTCTCAGGACCATAGGTACCTATTTATGCAGTAGCTAAAGCGTTGAAATGATTCCTGACTCACTTTTTCATCTCTAGTTCTCAAATCTGCAATAAACCTACACGATGTTTGCCTGTCAAATTAGACGTATACCTACCACGAAGGCTGATAGAGTTTGACAGAACGAGGTGAAGCGGCATCAAATTATTGCGAATCCTGCAGCGAGCGGCGCCAGCGGGGTCTTCTGTAGCAAATGCCATTCGTACGTTCGCTATTGGGACTGTGCTGCGCTGCAAATTACGCAACGAACACAACACAACGCGTCTGCACTGTGCGAGTATGATACCGAGTCGTAGGGGTGGCGCGACAGCCTATCTACTTACCTTCAAGCAGGCGATGGATTAACGAGTCCACGTTCAGCTCTTCTGACATTCTGCTGGGCGCTGTAGCTGTTCACTGTGGCGTCTGTCAACACTTCTCCGGCGCACAACACATCCAACACCGTTCGTCCGATTCCGTATTGCAAAAAAACTATTACGCACTAGCGACATCTAGCGAAACCATGGACAAGCTACTAACGTGAATTGTTCTTTTTTCTAGCAGTGCTACTCTCTTGTCTATGGGTCGCAATGACCTACAGACCGACCAAGTTATCTGTGAATACTGATGGGCAAGGATTCAATCCCATTTGGGACCGAATCCTTATTCGAGACTTTATAGGGATTTTATTGGGAAAGTTGGGGAAAGTTACTCATTCGATCCTACGAAATAGGATTTTATTTTAATATTAGATTTCAACATCGTGAATGAGTTATTTTCATTAGTACAAGGCATAATATGGTAGTAGGTATGTATATAATTGTTTTACTGGATGAATACCTATATCTAGATAAATAATGTTTCCACAGGTTTTAATTTGAATGCATGATTCCCTAGTTATGTTCACAAAATAATCAATATCTGTGGTCGTTTGAGCGCGCGTACATTTCGCCGTGATGTGAGAGAGGAAAAAGGTCGGTAATCGAGTCTGTTCAGTGACTGTGACTGTGTGAAAAAAGTTAGGTACCGATTTTTTGGTAGATTTACCAATTTCGGTCATGTTTGACCAAAAAACATACAGTCGAATTGAGAACCTCCTCCTTTTTTTGAAGTCGGTTAAAAAATAACGATTTGAGGTCATAATCTACCGATATTTGTTAAATCAATACTAATAATAAATCTGTAAGGGATGGTCTTAGAGCAAGTTACTTTGTTTTATGAGATACTGAGGTATAAGACTCTATGTATGATATTAAAGCTAAATTGACGATTTTTAGAAATATTTTCTGTGTATTTATGTTCCACCATAACTCTTAAACCGATCATCTGAATTCTATGAAACATCGTACAAGCACATTTACCAATACTATATGAGACTGAGGATAGGCTAAATAAAATTCAGTTCCGGTTACGCTACGCTAAGATGTGATTCGTATAGTTCCAGAACCCGACAACTCCGTTTCGGACGATTTTACAGTAAGACGAAAAAACTAGACCTCGATAAATTAGCCGCCCATACAAACTACAAGGGAGCTGGAAAGAATGTTAATTTTTCTTTGCGATTCACGCTGGATTGGACTGTGTTAGGAACATAATGTCTTTACAGATAAGTGACAAATTTAATATTTTATTCGAAACAGTTTATAACAACTTTTTTTAGAGAAATGGATTTGGCGGGTTCTGGAACTGTACGACTCATGTGGTTCCCAAACAAACTGAAATGTTCCGCGCGCCATTTACCGCGAGTAAGTATCAGATATGAGCGAGCCGGCGCGGAGGCGCGGAGGCGCGGAGGGGCGGGCGGCGCGGCGGAGCGGGCGGCGCGGTGGAGCGGGCGGCGCGGTGCGCGGGTGGGTGCATATAAAAGCGCACTCCCCATACTATAGAAAGCCAAAATTGTAATTTGATTCGATCCTAATTTTTTTATCTTATTCTTATGGTACAAGTTAGTATACATGTGAGCTAAATATGACGTCACCGATACGAAACATGTACCTTCTCGAAGTAAGTAACTAAGGGCGAGGCCGAAAGCGGAGCTTCGTTCAAGTTAACGATATATTTATCGATGAAAGTAAGTAAATAAGGGCGAGAATATCGTTTACGCGAACGCAGCTCGGCGTTCGGCAGGGCATTAACTTAGTTTATTTGAGAAGGATTATCATTTACTTGAACGCAGCTCGGCCTTCGGCTTCGCCGGCCTCTTTGAAAAAGTATATGGCTTATCTATAGGGAGCTCCGCCTTCGGCGTCGCCATAGGTAACTTAGTTTCTTCGAGAAACGTTTACCTGAAAGGAGCTCGACCTTCGGCCTCGTCAGTAGTTACATATTTTGTTCGAGAAGGTTTATCATTAACCTGAATGCAGCTCAGATTTCGACCTCGCCCTTTATAACTTACTTTCTTCTTTTGAAATACGAATTTCACGAGAGCGGGCAAAAGCTAGTAAACTATAATACTAAAAATAATACTGTTTTATGTAATCCGGTCGCCTGAGTCGAAGGGGCCTAAGCACATGCTCCGACCAGCCAATATCACCTCCGAGAAGGTAGGTGCCCTTGCATACCGGAGACTTCCCTGGATTGCTGGATATACTGAACTAGAAGAGAACACAGCCGAGGGTGCTATGCGGCCATCTTACATCTAGTACGGTGGTACTAACCCAGTCGGCTACAATTTGAGCCTACAACCTCGTAAGGGAGCGTCCATAAACCACGTGGTTTCAATTTGTCCTCTTTTGGACCCCCCCTCCCCCCACGTAACCTACCGTGGCTTTTGCTTGGACTCGAGTGGGAACGTAGTTTTTTTTTTCCTATTCTAGAAGTTAAAAAGCTAGTTAAAACATACTTTAGTCGAGAAGATTTATCATGAACCTAAACGCAGCTCAGCCTTCGGCCTCGCCCTTAGTTTCTTCTTTTGAAATACGAATTTCACGCGAGCGAAGCCGCGGGCAAAAGCTAGTTAAAAACATACTTTATTCGAAAAGATTTATCATTAACCTAAACGCAGCTCAGCCTTCGGCCTCGCCCTTAGTTTCTTCTTTTGAAATACGAATTTCACGCGAGCGAAGCCGCGGGCAAAAGCTAGTTAAAACATAAAATCCTTATTCGATCCTAGAATAGGATTAAATCCGCGACTTTATGATAGAATTTCGCTCATATTACAGAACAACTTCACATACTTAACCTTAAAACATAAAATCCTTATTCGGTCCTAGAATAGGATTAAATCCGGGATTTTATGATAAAATCTCGCCCATAAAGATTTAATCCCGGGATCGACCCATCAGTATCTGTGAACTGAGTGGTGCGCTGCCATCGTTTCATTGTTGCCAGTGTTGTGGATGTCCCCGTTTTATTTGATGTTTCATTATCGAACAGTTCAGTTCGTATGTTGCTTTGTGCAAACAATATTGATACTGATTTATTGATATTCATTAAAGGAATGGTTCTAGAGTGTAACATCAAATAAAACGGCGGTATTCACGATTGCACCGGAACTTTACTACTACTACTCTACTGCGCCGTGTTGATATGGCCGGGTCCTAAGTCAAGATATTTTACGTAATATCTGGTTGACTATTTAGAATAGCTATTTTACTACAATTATCAGCCACAAGACGTCCACTGCTGAACATAGCCCCCCATAGATTTTATTACTTGATATCTAAACTACGCATGTGAGTATATTTTGCGAAAAATAACTAAAAACCAAATATTGGTATAAGCAAAAAATTTTATTCGTAAATAGTGAAATAGAGGATGCAATTTCAATGTGAAAAATGAGTATGTACTCAAAAATCATTTTTTTTATTCAAATCCTGGTTTACAATATAAGTATGATCTGATCACTTGATTTCGCTGTGATTTCAGTTGTACACGTATTATGATTAGTCGTGATCAATAGGCCACACCCCAGGCATATTGTTTTGGATGTTTTTTTTTTTCTTTTTTTCTTGCGAATAACTGGCTCTCCAAGCTGTTATTTCGTGTTTTTCCTTATTTTTTCAGTACCAGAAGCCTTTCGTAGTTCGGTATTTCTTTTCTCACCGAATAAAATTTATGAACTTTTCTTCAAATGACCCCACGGTCCAATGAATCAACATGAAAAAAACCATTTTTCTTTGTCTTATTTTACCAGCTGTTGCGACTTTTGTACGTGTTTCTTCTGCAGCGTTCTTTTCCTTAACAATTTTGGATATTAGCCCTTTACTTACACCTGAAAATTCAATTAATCACAAAACATCAAATTAAAATGTATCTGTTATGTGGGAAAAATTTGGTTTACAAGTGGCAACACTATCCTGTAGCAATTTATATTCTTTTGTAAATCGGATGAAATGGAATTATCGGCGCTTGCTGTAGAGGATCCTCTTCAAAAACTATTTTACTTTTAGTATTATATTCCGGGCATCGCTGTGAATAGCTTTCGGCATGATAAAATGATTTAAAGAGACAGAAAACTCGAACTGAAAACGATTTGACAAATATGACAGCCGAATGACACTTCTGTTAATTCCTGCTCTGCCACTTCACAGATAACTTGGTAGGTCTGTAAAGTCGTATTTTTAATCAGACGAAGTAAACTGACGTTTGCTGGGATGCCAGGTTTTGAGAAAAAATAAATAGTGTTGTGACGCAAACTATCGATAATAATCACTCACTCAATAATTAATATAAAATAGCTATAAAATATAAAATAAATCATAAAAAAACGATAGGGGTTTTCAGGATCTAATAGATGTGTAATCCAAACATATAAAATAGAAATTAAAGTCATGCTGAGGATTTAGAAAAGCATTTTATTAACAGAAAAATGTTACACCCTAAGAATGTTGAATTAAATTGCTAAATCGGAACTTGAACTCACGACAATTAGAAACAACAAAATTTTTACCAGAATCACTGTTTTTCTAGTATAATTTTTGGAAAATTATTTTATCAACCTGGGGAAATTTTAAAAATAGCATCTGGCAACTCTTCTCAATGACAGATAAGTTGTTTATATAATATTTATGAGTAGATAACTATTAATTGTGTTATATTTTTTTTTATCAGAAACACTGTTTTTCTACTATAATTTTGGGGAAATTATTTTTCAACCTGTGGAAATTTGAAAAAATCGCATCTGGCAACTCTCGTCAATGACAGATAAGTCGTTTATATAATATTTATGAATAGATAACTATTAATTGTGTTATATTTTTTATCAGAAACACTGTTTTTCTAGTATAATTTTGGGGAAATAATTTTTCAACCTGGGGAAATTGGAAAAATAGCATCTGGCAACTCCTGTCAATGACAGGAGCAACGTTATTTTGCAACATTATTTTGCAAAGTGACATTTTGAATTGATTTTGAAAGCAATCGGTCCAGTAACTATAAAGTTCAAAAAGGCGGCCACATTTTTTAATTTTGACAACAGATTCGTATTCAGGGCCCACACATACACCCAGATATCGATTTTGAAAGTAATCTGTCAAGTAACTAAAAAGTTCAAAATGGCGGCCACTTGTTTTAAATGTTGACTACAGATTCGTATTCAGAGCCCACACAGACACCCAGATATCGATTTTGAAAGCAATCGGTCCAGTAACTAAAAAGTTCAAAATGTCGGCCACTTTTTTTAAATGTTCACTACAGATTCGTATTTGGTCTAGAAATAAGATTCAGGCGAAAAAACGTCAACATTCGAGAAAATATGAAAATATGAAATTTCCCAGGAAATGTTCAGAATTCCCAAACAAAGTGGTGATTTTAACAACTCCATATTATATCCTCTCGCGAACTTTACCTACTTTGGTACCAAATCACACTACCTAATTCCGATCCCTGAATCTGATGTCAGCCCATAACACCGGGTGAACTAGGTGCCATGTCAGTGCTTCTCCTCATTTCATGTCGGCTACACTGAACTGGACGGGAAACACGAGCTATTTACATAGCCGTTTCGACCAACGTATCATTCAGTGCGGTGGTAGAAATCCGGCCGGGAAAAACCCTACCACCTAGTAAGGTAAGAATGGAATGAGGCGCAACCTCTCGAAATGAACAGTCCAATGCATTAAAATGTAGAACCGGACTCACTGGACTTCAGCCTCTTAATGCCAAACCCAGAAAACAAAAAAATATACTAAAAGTATTGTTTATGATCGCAGATGGCCAAACCATAAAACAAGATTTTATCGTAGCACATCACTATTACATTAAATAAGGCAACATTATTTTGCAAAGTGACATTAGCTACTGTCAGTTTACTTCGTCTGATTAAAAATACGACTTTAGGCTCAAACACACTATGGAAATTTCGAAAAGGTTAGCATTTATTTCGCATACAACCTCAATCACCACAAAGCATTATGAAACGAGAACGGGTTTGTATGAAAATGCGAAGAGCGTTTTGACACGACAGCCGGGAGACTTTTCAGACTTGATGTGTTTGACAGACGAAACTGTTGCGGAGACAAAAGATGTTCGTACGCACCAAGCATAATAATATTATACAATATATAAATAATAATTATTATTATCCTTACTGAATGTTCTATCACTAGAAACACTACTTGATACTTTCTAGATAATATGATATTCTATAGGCCTATGTCCAGTAGTGGACTGATACAGGCTGAAGATGATGATAATGATGATGAAGATATTCTCTTCGTGATATAAAATTACAAATGTAACACGGAACTAATATTTGACATTTTATTACAGAGATCTTGAATTAAATGACCTGCCGCCGCCACCGCGCCCCGCCTTCAGGGACAGCGAGAATTAAAACTAGATCCTCGAAATAAAAAATCTCGAATATAATTAAATACAGTAATTTTCTTCTACCACGTGATATTTAATAAAGTTATAAAAGCCCCATAGCATAGGTAATGCTTATAATATTAATAAAATTATTTATAACCTGTTTTAACAAATTTTGAAATAGAAAACAAGTAAACATCTAGCCGACCGACATGATATTCGCAGCCCCTGTAAATATCCGAATGCCCGTGGGCGCCGTCGGACTACACCTCTGCGTTAGTCTGATGCGCACGATGTGTCGTGCTTCAAATAAAATAAAGAAAAACTAAAGTGTCAAGTTTGTTTCTTCCAGCTATGATCATTTGACGGGCTGCGAACTTTAAAATGTTTGAGTTATCGCATTCCCTTAATTTATTTATTTACTTTAATTAATGATTAAGTAAAAAAACCATTGAAGGGCATAATTTAGAGTAGGTATAGGTTAACTTTGGTAGGTACTTAAACTTTATATTTACACAATAATAGAATAACACTGCTTTCTAATAATTAGGTTGGATGATCTCTCAGTACTACACGAAGTAACTATTAAGTAATCTGTGGTACTACCTACAGTTTGCAACCAGCGCGGCGGGGCCGCCGCGACCGCCCAAAGGCAAGCTGTAGTGTAGTGCTTCATTAGTTCTTTTAACGCACGAGCTCAGAGAGACAGTAGGTACTGGGGCATGAGAATTTGATATGAGTACATTTTCTTTGCTATATAGTTAGGTATGTATGCAGATATTGCTTTGCTATATAGGTAGGTATACCTTTTGGTTCGACATTTTCTTTCTTGAGAATACACGAACGCAACACAACCACCCAAATTACGGGCCCGTCAAGGGAGGATCAGGGCGGATAGTTCTGACCATGTCACATGCCCACTTCATTTCTTTTTAACTGAAGCCATAGAACAAGTTACCTTTAAGCTCACCATGGACGATCGCGCAATCGCGTCAGTTGGAACCACGTCACGCCAAAAACTGCCCGTGCGTGTCAAAACAGTGAGCCAATATTTGGCGTGCCGCCAACCCACGGATTTCTAGGCGCGTCATACATCCATCCCAAATCCCATCGCGCCGTGGCGTAATGCCATGGCTTCACGCCAGTCCTTCCGTGCATGTGCGGCTCAGTACGCCTGGAGAAGTAGATCGGATCGGTACGATTGCACGTGCGTGCATCTAGGGGCGAGCGTGTAATAAGTGGACGACTGACCACAATTTGGAGCGATCGTTCATGGTCTAATATTTTGGCTTTACATTCATTCGTCGTCACGCCAATTGTAATGAAGTCAATCGGCGCGATCGTCCATACGAAGGAGATATAGTTTGATCTTACATAAACTCTACTGGTGCACTTGTAAAGCCGCGTCTCCTGCGAATGTTTTTTACGAAACATTACACAGAAACGTCGAAACATTGAGGCGTGCCCATACACATTTGTATGAAAACCATAGAGAAATAATATTTTTGTGTATTGTTTCGAAAAAACATGCGCAGGAGATCCGGCTTAAGAAGAAGAGTGTAGGTTAAGCCGGGTCTCCTGCGATTTTTTTTTCGAAACAATTACACAGAAACATTGAAACATTGGGGCGTGGCCATCCACATTTGTATGAAAACCATAGAGCAATAATGTTTTGTTTCATGTTTTTTATGTATTGTTTCGAAAAAACATGCGCAGGAGACGCGGCTGTAGAGTGTAGATATTTTTTTATCTCATGGTCGTGGATTCGAGTACCTCCTGTGGAAATTATTTTGTTTTTAATATTTTTTGTTAAGCATTCTTAGGTATTCCGTAAAGGTTACGGTTATTTTCCAACCAATATAATTTTACGAAGTATTTTAATATATTATATTCTATTATTACACCAGTGCAGGTAGTAAGGTACCTTTTCACTAATATTATGTATGTTTGGTCGCAGCGGTCACGTGGCATGGTCAGAAATTTGTCCTAATTCTCCCTTAACGAGCTCGTCCCAAACCCAAATAATCTTGTAGGGCATGCAAGTTTATATTCTACTGATGCTCGTGTCGTGCGTGCGGACTTGTGCGTGTGTTGGATTCCCCCCCAAGTTGCATTGCCGATGCGTTCCAAAACACAGGCAAAGATGACGACAGGCGGAACCAAAGAATACATTATAGTACTTGGGCGGACGGAACAGCCTTTTAACCAGCTACGAGACGTTATTCGTACAGCGAAGGCCGGCTCATCATCCCTGTCAATGAGAAACGAAACGTAACAAAAACGACATGCCTCAACATTAGGTTAGGATTAATTTATAGAAATTAACCTTAGTTGTTTTTCTTTAAACCACCAAAACATTCACCCATTATCCACATCACTTTCCTGCTATTTGAGTGATGGTGAGGCCGACCTTCGCTGTACGAATAACGACTCGTAACCACTCAACGCAAGTAGAATTATATATTCTTTGCTCAGCGCTGTCGTACAACCATAGACAAACGGCCATAAGGTTTTAAAATTGACTTTTATGCTCGGCAAAATGTCGCGCCGCTCAAGAATCGGGCGATTCCTTTCTCGCGCGTGGTCCGGCCGTGCGCCGCCCGCCCGTCGCCCGCGCCACTGTGTCGGCGCTCCTCAGCGACAGTTCCGCGCCTGCTCAGCTGCTACAAATGTTACGTGACGCAGAAATAAAAGTGCGAAGCGGCTCATATTGTACATTTTCGGAATGTTTGTTGTGTTTTCGTCGGGTCAGGCGAACGAGTGAAGTGTAGCGGTTGGAATTTCGTGCGAGGACGTGTCGAGGTACGCTCGCGACATGGAGAGCGAGCGCAGCGGCAGCTCTAGTTCGAGCAGCGGGTCGGGCTCCGAGTCGGGTTCGGAGAGCGGTGGGGGTTCGTCGAGCGGCAGCGGAAGTGGAAGTTCTAGCGGAAACAGCTCAGAGGCAGAGGAGGAGCGCCTGGAGCCGGTAGCATTGTTCGGGCGCTCGCTGTCGCTGCCGCAGCGCCTATGTGAGTCGCGCGCTTTGTTCGACGAAGTTGTTTCGGCGCGAACTTGGGAATCGTTGGAGGATGAGGACCGGGAGCGCCTGCGCGTCTTACTGCCGACTTTCCCCGAAGACGACGCCGCGGAGAAGGAGCGCACGGTGCGGGCTCTTTTCGGTCGAGAGACTTTCCACTTCTCCTCGCCTCTGGACACCTTCCACGCTAACCTCAAGCAGGGCAACTACCGCCCAGACATTGCGAAGATGAAGCGGTTTCTCGTCAAGGCCCGTCGTCGCCAGCAGAAACACAAGGTGAATTTTGACAATATTCACTTAACCGCTCACACGTCGCGCCCCGCACGACTTCCATTCCATTCAAACATCGGACATATTTGCGACCGCGATTCATTACGCAAGGAGAGAAAAAATGTTTTTTTTTTCTGAAAAAAAAATATGAACACAGCAAATTTGGCATGTTTGTTTTTTTTTTTTATTTTATGGGAAGCACGACATATGACGCGCGCCAGACTAACGCAGAGGTGTAGCCCGACGGCGCCCACGGGCATATTTATGGGTGCTGCGAATACCATGTCGGCCGGTTAGGTGCATCTTCACATTATGTTTGAAGGTAGACTGTACATTATAGGAAAGAATGCAGGTGAGAGTGAATTCCACATGTTGGCAACCCTGTAAATAAAGGATTTACAGAATCGATTTGTCCTAAGTGGGGGAATATTCACAGGGTGTGGATGCATTCCCAACCTTTTGCGTTGGAACGATGGTAGAATGGGGATGGAGGGATCGCATCGTGCAGCTCCTTGGAACACTCTCCGTGGTACAGGCGATAGAACACACACAAAGATCCAACGTCCCTGCGGATTTGTAAGGTCTCTAAGTTCCGGTATAAATTTTCCTACAAAGTTATCTACACCTTATGGTTCACATACAGTATAGTACAAGCTTTGTTTTGATTCCAAATTATTGTGAGTTGAACATTGCACGAACAATTTCACACACTCTTGAATGGATAAAAAACCCCAATAATAACACATTCACTTCACAAACGTAAGTTCTGTAACTTAAAGTCTAGAAACACAAAAAATCGTATTTAATTGAGGCGGAGGCGCGCCGAAATCGCGTGCGAACATGGAGTCTGTTAACACGTCTCCAAATCAACCGAGAAATCCGTAAATGTTTTGCTCTAGGCTTGCGCCAAAGTGAATAAGATCAGTAGGGCACATCTTCAACTTTATTTAGAAGTGTAATGAGCATTATCCCAATTAACCCTTGTAGTCCCAAGTGGAGGGCGCTCCAGTTTTCGTCGACGACCCATGGCTCCCAAGTGGAGCGCGCGCTCCACTTATTGCGCGCCGCTAGTTTTAATTCATTATCTAATTCTAGCAATTTTCTACCAAAACACTCAATACTGGTTTCATTTCTTGGTTAAACTTACTAATAACTATTCTCAGACACGACTGGGCACACAATAACCTTCACACAGAAAATAAATAATGAAGTTGACAGAAAATAAAATGTCACTTTTGGCAGCTGACATTTCCACTGACCCTGGAATAGACAAAGATTGTACCCGTAAACGTAGTTCGGTATTCGATAGTTCGTTTCAATGCGCTTATTTCGGTATGCGATATGTAAGACGAAATTGTACAGTTTTGGTCAGAAAAATTAAAAAAAAAATGTCGAATGTGTTTTGTTTTGCCTGGAGTTCAAAAAATCAGTCTGTACTTCTAAATAAGTGAATCCTGAAGAGTTTGGTATCACTGAACGCGTAATTTCAGTACAAACAAGACTGAATAACGAGTATTGATGGATCAATCGATTGAGACGGGATATTCGAATTTGTGTGGGAGCGCGCGCGCCAAAATTTTGCGTTTTTGAGCGCCGCTAAAAGGGCCTGGGAGCCAGGGGGAGTAGTACTATTTTGAGTCAAAGGGACTCAAAGGGTTAAAAGTGTGTATTTCAGTGCCGAAAGTCGGCCGATCCGCTCCAAAATTGGAAAGTGACGTTTCCGTAAATATTTATTAAAGATAGAACATCGTTGGTATATTGGGTATATAAGGACGACGGAAATCTGACTTGGGGGTGAGCTGTAACTTCTGAGAGATCTCAGTGGATCATCTTAGGATGCATTGATAACAGGGCTCGATAGCCCTAACTCTTACTTTAACCCTAACTTATAAATCATAATGAAATGTGCACGACAGATGCGGTCTTACTACGCGACGCTGCTACCGGAGCTGCTGGTGGCGCGGGAGCGGCTGCTGGCGGCGGCGCGCGCCTCGCCGCCCGGCCCGCCCCCCCGCCTCCCGCCCCGCACCGCCTCGCGCGCCCGACACCACTACAAGCCCACCCACGCACGCGCTAAACTCAGGTCTGCATCTATTAGTCTTGAAATAATTTTCTTTTTGGAGCACAACATGGTTGGGCTACATATTCTGCTACACCCACGATGTCAGCCCATAACATCTGTGTTAATTGTTGTTCCTGTGATAATTAGATCCTATGTCTCTTTGCAGAGGCGGCGCAAGGCGTGGGCGACGGCCCACGTCCTCGCGGTCCAAGTGGCCTCGCGACTCGAGAGTTCATGCAGCTTTGATTCATGAAAAATATTCAGCTAGATCTATTAAAAGAGACCCCGAGTAAACATGTTTAGACTTAATCAAAGGCAAACTAAAGCATACTATAAAGCCTTTATCAGACACAAGATGGGAAAGCAGGACAGAGGCAGTGAAGGCTGTATTATTGCAATTTGATTATGTTTACTTTAATCGACGAAAGATATGCTGACAAAAAGGTTTGATTTGATCGGTATACCGGAAATCCATTTCAACAGTGAAAATCCATAAAATCCATCCTCTAGTCACTAGAGTCTAGTGCCACCAGAGAGGGCCTCGCAAAATATATCTTGCCCACATCAAATTTACGTCTCGCCCCGCCACTGTCCCTTTGATCATGTTGGCTATTGTAGCAACTGTCAAGGTTACACCAACTGAAATGTATAACTTATGAGTGAATAGCACAAATCAAAAGTGTTTTTACATCCCAAATATAAATATTGTAATAGTTTGTTCTTTGCCCATAATATCTGTAGTAAATTATTAATATTATTTACCCTAATGCTTTTGCAGGTACTTTGAAGAGCTGGCGGCTATCCGAGGAGAGGTTGGCGGTGAAGAGCAGCCCTCCGAGGATGAGAATTACCCGGAAGGACCACCTCAACAGTCACGCAGGCAGAGAAGACATCTAACCGCTATGCAGGTACGGGATAGTCTTATAGGATTTATGCGGAAGCGCTAAAACAGCCTATGAACCAGACAATCGTACCTTGTGGGATTGATCAATAGTCACCACGGGGCTGGCTTAGTCTAATCTTGGGCAGCTCTTCGAATTTGGCAGAAGTACACTTTATATACCTATTTATTTATTTAGAAATTTAATTAGCAAACCATACAGTATATCCCAACTCTTTTACTAGTCTAACTTAACTTACACATGTATTAAGATGACTTAAAACTAGCATCTTAAATTTACCTAGGCTATTATTAAATACGAGTATATCAAACTCTACCTCCTTATTTAGCTCGTTCATCATATGAATGGCTTTAGGAGAGCTCAGCTGTAGATTTGATCTAGCAGGAGCTGGTTGGTTGCACTTTAATATTTTTTCATTATTAGAAAAATTTATTTATGTTACAATTATAATACCTATATTATTATACAATTGGAAATTAGCCAATAACATTCTAATAAGAGTTTTCACAAATTTCTTCAAGCTTGAAATGAACATTTGTCAATAGAACGCGGCTAGTATGGGAGTGGCGAGCACTCTGGGTGGGGTGGACGCATCCCGGCCGTCTTCTCTCGACTGTCTCAAGCATGTCCTGGCGGCACACCGCGCCAGGAGACATCGGCGCGAGGTTAGACACCTTCATATAAGTACAATGTACCTAATTAATTATGTGTAGAACGAACCATTGGACAGTCTGTAGACAGATGCTTATGTCATATTTAGTGACTGCATGTGGTTTTTGGATGATACTACCAAAGAGTTTGTATTACGTCGCTGCGCTCCTTTATAGAGCGACCCTATGGGCACACG